>CM073763.1:35242578-35842578 GCA_037127475.1 Arma custos
ATTCTGATACAGGTGTTTACAATATTTTTTGGACATTACAGTTGATTTGGAGAGTAGGATTTGTTCTAAACCTCTGAGTGGTAAAAAGACCATGGGGTTACATAATTAACTAGTGGAATATTAAGGCCATGATGGTATAGTTTCCTATTCTCTGAAAATTATGAATTCCGAAAAAGAATATTTCCCGCAGCTCGTTTTAATATATTTAAATTGACTTCAAACGTCTTGTAAAAGTAAACATGCTATAAAAAATTAATCGGCTAGATCCCGAAATTCGCTCGAGAATATTCCATTTCTCTCATTTTTAAAAGCATAATTTGAGATAAACTTTAATTACGTTAATTACATATCAACTTTTATTACACATTGCACTTGCATGTAAGGCAAAGACAAAGACTGAAAGTGGATTCTTTAGTCAAAGCATGTGTGATTTTATTTTTAACATTTAAATATATCATTCTAATTATTATACCGTGCCCGAAATAAAAACCTTTTGATGGTATGTTAAGGCACATTTTGATTTGCAAGGAAAACAAGATAAACAAATCAGGACGAACATATTTCTTCGCAACCAGAGTTCTCTCTCTCTCTCATGCAAATATTGGACACATTGCGATCCCTCATATCTTGCATCTTGAATTGAAACACAGCTTTACATCTTATCATGCCTTATATCTTGAAATGAATACAGCTTTCCATTTCCAGCATACTCTGATCGGATCTTCTAAAGTTAAGTCTTTATGTATCTATCTGGATTTAAGAATATCGAATGTGACGGATCCTCACATAATAAAAAAATCTGTACCATTACATCCCGTGAAAGGTCCTGGGGTTCACATGGTAGAGATTGTACTGTTTCCAGAGAAGAAAGGGGGCAATGAACTAAGTAATCACCCGAATCATATATTCCCGGCATATTTTATTTTAAATAAAGGACATAGAAAACAGACGAACCTGTAATTTATTCTGAAGATTGCCTATACAAGTATCCCACTTTGTAAAGGAGATTCACTAGTATGGCTGATTTCTGAAAAATGAATAATTGTAAAAAAATTATATTGATAAAGAAATTATCGATTGGATGTATCATGATAAATGTTCAGGGTGTACAGTCTATCAATTTTACGCAACTTTTTCAACTTATTTTATTTTTTGTTAATGTTCCATTCCAATTTTTAAGCCGAAACAGAGTAGAGAGATATAGAGCCTGAGACAGTAATTGCATTAATTTTTCGTTATGATGGCTTAAGAATTAGGCTGAAACATAGGCGAAAAATAAAATAAGTTGTGCTTATCTGTTTAAACTTTATTGATTAACAGTGTATTGAATGACATACGGTCAACCATTTCATCTTCAGCGATAAATAAATATTTGAAGAACACGCTTTGATAGAAAGCAAAACTAAAAATTAGAAATTAATTATTAAAAAGTTTAAAATAAGAAGAATTCTAATTATTTCCATTTGTGCTACCAGTCATGTTCTTTAGTTGTTGTTTTTTGTTTGAAAACGTACGAACCTCTCCAGTTGATCCTGCAAGTAATATGCTTGTCTCAAAGGTTAGGCCATTAATGCATTAGTACACATCTTAGTACTTGGCACAACTACCGTGTCTTCGCATAAGAAAAATCTTTAATCCTGAAGAGCCTGTTCAGGATAATAAGATAAACTTATTAAATTATTGTATTGTCATCGGTACTTGAGAAATATTTAACGTTTCAATTCAATTCTATGTTTCCTAATATGGCCAAAAATCGAGTTCCAATATTTGTTTACATACACATAGACGAAGCTAATCTTTCCAAGTTGTATCGTACTTTTATCACCCACATGATCAAAGAATAAATCAAAATAGATCGTTTAACTATGCCAATTTATTAGAAAAATAATATTATAATATTGTAATCAGAGCCATATTGTCATACGAACAATTCCGAATAATGTTCAATATATTTTTATCAGAACCTGACACACAATGATGGATGTCAGGCCGTTAAGTGTCCGTTCTCCTTCGCATAACTTATTCTGCTCCTACAACACAAACTCGGATCAGACCTGACAGTTGAAAACTCTTGGCACCTCGTGTTCCCCGCCTGGCATCTTGCTTCCTATTTTCCCAGTTTGACGTATCCTGCTTCAATGAGATATGTACCAGCTGTCTAATCTATCTATATATAACATCGATCATCTTATGTAAGGGGTATGCGTCACGTCCAACATTAAACGGCCGGCATTTGTCTGCGAACGTATTGAGATAATATTGGCATGCATTATGATGTCTATAAACCTGATATGGATTTGAGGGTAAGACGTCGTATCATGTTTAAATTACATTCTACGAAGTGGAAAATGCATACTCTAAACTATATTTACACTACCTTCAAAACCACAATTATTATAAAAAAATCTATAACATTTAAATGTTAGAGAGGAAAAAGTTTACTGGAAGATCTAATGGAGGAGTGATCTGTGGTCTAGTGGTTAGCGTAACGAACTACTAAGCCCAAGATCGCGGGTTCATAGTTTGGCAGGTGGCCCTAGGATTTTTTTAAAGGGAGTAAAAAATCCTTGGTTACACCGTCCTTCGGAAGGGACGTTAAACGGGGGTCCTGAGACTGTACGATGTCAGGTACTCGTTAAAAATCCCTTTCCTAATTAGTCCTGGGTAGGCAAAATTTAGAGCTCCCACTGTAGCATCATCCGATTAGCCATAGCAGCATAAAGTGACGTTAAATGAACAAACCCTAACCCCTACAATGAAGGATGGAAATAGTTGGGGGGTTGCAGTAAAAAATAAACACCAAATAAGTGAAGACTTATTTTTTATTTGTGCCGACGTTTCGATCTACTTTGTAGGTCATCTTCAGGGCAATGAAAGAAAAAACAAACAAAACAAAAATAACTTTAAAAAAACATTACAGTACCAAGAATATAATAACATATAGAGTAATAGAAAAGTAAAAAAAAGTGATGGATATACTTATTATCAAGGATAATGAATAAAAAAATTACAGAATAAATGTACAGAAGGGTGATAATGTAAACAAAATACTAAGAGAAAGAAAAATGAGAAGGTAAACCGAAAGATACAAAATGAAAAAGTACAGATATAAAAATGTAAGATATAAAAGTATGGTAAACCTAGTTTAACTACAGATAAAATAGAAAATGTATGATAATAGGCTCCTAGATTGTTACATAAGTAAAATGTATGAAAAATGATACAAAATAAGATGCCAAAGAATAAATACAGAAGAAAGTAATGAGTAGGAATCTCTTTGAATGACAGGTATGGATATGGAATGTTGTATAAGTGTATATAATTAGAATGAAATTATATTAATACAAAATATGATGTAAATATATAAGAAACATATAGAGAAATAAAGAAATAAAATTCCAGTCGGAAAAGGAGATAAATTTTAAAATATGATACTTATTGATTACATAAGTAAAATGAATGAAAATTGATACAAAATATGATGCCAAAGAATAAATACAAAAGAAATATGTAGAAAGTAATGAATGGGAATCTTGTTGAATGACAGGTAGATATGTAAAATTTGAAATTATAAGTATGGGATGTTATATAAATGTATATAATTAGAATGAAGTTATAATAATACAAAGTATGTTGTAAATATAGAAGAAACGTATAGAGAAATAAAGAAACAAAATTCCAGTCGGGAAAGGAGATAAATTTAAAAATATGATGCTCATTAATTATGAACTCTATGATTACAACTCTATGATGCCAAAGTGATGAAGGGAGAAATAGGTGTGAAGAATGGAGATGGAGAAGGATGAAAAGAAGATATAAATATTAAAATGTGTATGAACCTAGTAGGAGAGGCGGCTGGGTGAACCATGTAACTGACAATTAAAATACGTTACAAAGCAAGACGGAAGCGCTAACAGCGATCTCTAACGGCCCAAAATATAACTAAGAAAGAGAGTATAGGAAAATGAATAAATAGGTGAATTTAATGACACTTAAATAATGTATAAAAATATGTAAAAGTAATGATAAAAGAGAGACAGCAAAGAGTATTAATGACTAAATTAATGGGAAATGGTAGAAAGATAATAACAATAAAATTTATGTCAAAAGTTCATAATTTGTCATAGAAAAAAGAGAGAGTATATATAAATATAACGGAATGAAAGTGGGAAGCAGTAAAAAAATAAAGGAATTTAAGGTTTTTTTTAGCAAATTAAAAATTTAGGAGTAGGTTGAGTATAGGTGATGTGAGTCGGTCTTAAGATTGAAAGCAGAAGAATCTAAATTGATGTGGATGGTTTCAGAGAGGATGCATTTATCATAATTGGGAACAGAAGCTGGGATAGACGTATTTGCAAAGTCGAAAATGTGCTTTAAAGATAGAGCATGTTCCGAGAGTTTTGAAGCGGTTTGGTTATGGGAGGAAATGGTGTATTTGTGTTGGGTAATAGGATCTTAAGGAAGTTTTTAGTTTCGGCGATGTAGGAGGAATCGCAATTGGAAGTGGAGCAGGGGATACGGTACACAATATGTGAGCGTTGTTTAAGTATAGGAATAGGATCTTTGAGACGGGTATAAGTATTGGAGAATTTGTTATGGGATTTGAAGGCGATACGTTGGTTTTATGGAAGTAAGGGTCAGCAAGGGATAGACCACTGTGGATGATATTTTTGGCCCGTTAATTATTTGGTGGTGCAGATGTTGTGAGCAATAATTGAGAAGACTGCCAGAATAGGTAGGTTTTGTATACCAATCTGTGTATAAGGTATGTTATATTTTATACATATTATAAATTATAAATAAAACTTCAGTGGTTTCTGGTTTAGACCATGTTGTTGAATTTTTCTTCGCCAACGTTTCGCCTGACATACTGCTAGTAAATAGTTACCGGAGCGTCTTCATTCTCGATCCAGCCTTGAAGAAGCTAGCGGTATGCCTGGCGAAAGGTTGGCGAAGAAAAATTCAACAACATGGTCTGAACCAGAAACCACTGAAGTTTTATGTATAAATAATGACCGTGGAAACCTGAAATAGTATATAATATAAATTATTAAAATGTGTACGAACCAAATAGGAGAGGTGGCTGGGTAAACCGTGTAACTGACAATTAAAATACATTACAAAGCAAGATGGAAGCGCTAACAGCGATCTATTTTTGGCTGTTAGAGATCGCTGTTAGCGCCTCTGTCTTGCTTTGTAATGTATTTTAATTGTCAGTTACATGGTTCATCCAGCCGCCTCCTATTTGGTTCGTACACATTTTAATATTTATTATCTTCTCTTCATCCTTCTCCATCTCCATTCTTCACACCTATTTCTCCCTTCATCACTTTGGCATACATCATATGTTGTAATCATAGAGTTCATAATTAATGAGCATCATATTTTTAAATTTATCTCCTTTCCCGACTGGAATTTTATTTCTTTATTTCTCTATACCTTTCTTCTATATTTACAACATACTTTGTATTATTATAACTTCATTCTAATTATATACATTTATATAAAATCCCATACTTATATTTTCAAATTTTACATATCTACTTGCTATTCAACGAAATTTCCATTCATTACTTTCTACATATTTCTTTTGTATTTATTCTTTGTCATCATACTTTGTATCAATTTTCATTTATTTTACTTATATAACACTCTAGGAGTCTATTATCATACATTTTCTATTTTATCTGTAATTAAACTAGGTTTTCCATAATTTTATATCTCACCTTTTTATATTTATGCTTTTTAATTTTGTATCTTTCGGTTTACCTTCTCATTTTTCTTTCTCTTTATATTTTTTTTACATTATCACCCTTCTGGACATTTATTCTGTTGTTTTTTATTCATTATCCTTAATAATATATCCATCACTATTTTTTACTTTTCTGTTACTCTATATGTTATTATATTCTTGGCACTGTAATGTTTTTTATAGTTATTTTTGTTTTGTTTGTTTTTTTCTCCCATAGCCCTGAAGATGACCTACAAAGTAGGTCGAAACATCGGCACAAATAAAAAATAAGTCTTCACTTATTTGGTGTTTTTTTTTTATTGCAACCCCCTAACTATTTCCATCCTTCATTAGAGTTTCGATCAATACTGTCATATGCACTTTTAAAATTAATAAATAAATGGTGAGTCCAGATATTGATCTCCCTACTCTTCTCCAATACGTGTCGCAGTGTGAAAACCTGGTCCACAGTTGATTTGTCTCTATGGAAACTCCACTTGAACTTGCCACGATTCCATCAACCAATGGGAGTAGACCCACACAGAGCACAATAGAAAGAACCTCATATGCTAATGACAGCAATGATATCTCACGGTAGTTACTCCACTCGAGTTTGTCACCCTTCTTGTGAATAGGGAAATTCTCTTCCCACCAATACTTTTGTATTTCATGTTATCTTAGTAATATGGTAACTGTTAAACATTGATATTTTTAAGTCTTATTTTTTATTCTAATTAATATAATAATAAAAATATTTTTATTTTTAAGAGAAAAGATTTGTCCAGGTCGGGATTCGAACCTGGGTCGCCCGTGTGCCTAGCCCGTTGCTCTAACCAACTGAGCTAACCTGGCTCATAACACGGCCAGACAAATCCATTCTCTTCACCGGTCTTATATCACCGTGTTCTCGCAATTTTTGTGATCTATACAAGGGGAAGAATGTTCATTGATCATTACTTTAACTTGGATCTTGTTGACTTACATCAATTTTATATTATAATTTACTTTATCTTTATTATTCTTATGATGGTGATCATTTTTAAATATTTTTATTTTGAAGATAAAATATTTGTCCAGGCCGAGATTCGTGCGTCTCTAACATGGTGCTCTAACCAACTGAGCTAACCTGGCTCGTAACACCGTCATAAATTTTCTGGCCTTGTTAGGAGCCAGGTTAGCTCAGTTGGTAAGAGCACCGCGCTAGAGACGTGGGCGACCCCCTGACCCATGAATCCCAGCCTGGACAAATCTTTTCTCTTAAAAATAAAAATATTTAAAAATTATCACCATCATAAGAATAATAAATATAAAATAAGTTATAATAATAAAATTAGTTTTTGTTTGTACTAAAACATACATGTAAATATTACAGATATTGTGGAGCTGATAGCTGCTGTTAGCACCAATTCAAGCAATGTTGCTAGAACTCTACTCTGCTCTAAAGTTGATCATTATGCTTCAACTTATGGTGACCGAGGTTGGGGATGTGGTTATAGGTATGAATATGTCAAATTAAAGATACATATTGTATTGAATTTAAATTGAGTCTCAAATAAAAACTGATGGTAACTATCACACGTAATATTGGAATTAATCTTAAAAATATTTTATAGAGTGAAACTGTGGGTTCAAATGAAAACTATATTTAATTTGGAACAATATAAGCAAATTCAAATGATACACACAATTCCTACAGCATAAAGATTTGAATAAATACCTACATTTAGGGTTGTCAAACTTCTGTACCGAACCTCTTCTTCATAAAAGCTTCTTGAGTCGCAATACAATACTAATTGCTCTTGAGAACTGAAACCAGGTCCATCAACCAAGACACATGTTCATTCAGACGGGGCTCGCTTGGGAGATCCTCTTCCTCGTACCAACATTTAGAGAATGTGCAAAATGGCAGGAGACCGCCGGTAGAGAGACGCCATGCCATTTGTATAATATTTAAATCAACATTCATATAAAAATTGTGACATCTTTGAATAAATTTGTATATGAAATTGATAAATAATTATTTTATGAGTTTTAGAACATTTTTCATTTATTAAATAAATTTCTTTCAAATTTATGTTAAATTTATGGGGGTCCGCTTTCGATACGCTAAACATCAATAATTATTTTAATTTATTCCTTGACTCATTTCGACCCTCAACAATATATAATATATGATTATCTTTATTTAACCTAATCATTACCTTTTGGAGATGACCATCAGCTTTTGTTTAAAACTTGTAATTTGGGGAGGTGGCGGTCCTACCACCTAGTATTATACAGCAATCAGCCGCCACCTCTTCAGGTTTTAAACACACTGGCACCCATAAAGTATTATAATACCATCTACATTATGAGCAGAACTACTGTTTATGCCATAAAAAAATATCTTATATACAACACAGCTTGAAGTCACCTATTTTAGGAGGTGAGGAGCAAATCAGTGGGCTCTAAGGAGCCAGTTCCTGATTCATAACCCATTCACATTCATAAATCAAAACTAAACTCCAATGCCTCCGATTGGCACTCCCAGTCTCTCGGATTCGGGCTAAAGCACGGGAGAGAAGCGCTAACTGCCTCTGAGATATCAACTTGCCAGTTTCCTTAATTACACATTTTTATAATAATATTGCGAACTTCGGATTCAAGATAATGACTTTCCCATGGTTAATGAAAATACACCTAGATTAAAATAGAGAAAAGACAAAAAAAGTTTTTAAAAAAAATGATGCAACTAAAACCTATTATGTTCATTCTTATTTTTCAAAATCCCTTAATTCAAATTGCCTGCAGAAATAATAATGCTCTTATAGAGATAAGATGGATTAGGCAGAAAATTCTGTGTAGAAAGATGTATCACAGCTATGCCATGTATATCATGTATTCTGTACTGGATTCGCTGTTACCAGGAAATTATACCAGTTGGCAATTTGTTACAGACTAAGTAAATATGTCTTATACTCCAGAAAGGAATTTATTACAATCTTTTAATGCTGAATGTTACTCGTGTGTAACGACAGAACATCGGATGATTCACGATCTAACTATCTGAAAAAAATGGAAAATTCATTTTTTTACTCAGGAAAGAACTATAATTAACCAACTTACAAATAATAATGGAGAGATTGGTTAATTTTGCAACAATCCAAGATAATATGGTAAAAATAAAGCCTACATCTTTGTGCTATAATCTGTGAATTCACTGTAAATAATATAGATCATAGCTGATAACAACTTATTACAAGTAATTATGAAACACTGAAACTTAAGGATCTTGCCAAAAGCAAGCAATTCTTGTAGAATAAGTGGTCTCAACAACCTTTTTAAGCTAAGCTGCCCGATTGGAATGACAATGATCAGTGAGAGTGTCACAGTTTTTTCATAGACAGGGAATAAGACATGGTGGCTGGATTATTTACTGGTTAATATTTCCAAGGAATATTAAAGTATCAGGCATTGAGATAGGAAAGACGATTTTCAACAAATAGATGCTGTTTGATGACAAAATCCCTATGATATCTACTAAGTATGTGTAAGCTAGTGTAGAACCTGTCAAGCCCCTCTGGTTCCCCTCCCACAGCCCTGAAGAAGACCTACAAAGTAGGTCGAAACATTGGCTACTTAATAAAGTTTTCTCCAATTCTAAGAGAATTTCAATGACCTCTACCCGGACCACTTTCTTCCACAGATATCTACTAAGATTTTTGTTTTAATGTTTTAATCACTTGTGCTGCTTTTCTGCTGACTAACTAACTGGCTATCCTTATTGAAGCAAAGCCTGGCATAAATACATACCGAGATATCAAATAGATTACTTGGACTGGTGTCATAACATCTAAGTTATAGCCTCCCTTAATTTCTTGATGGTCTTTAATAATGTTTTATGATCAGCAAGCTAGAGGCTAATATCGTCCCTACCATTTTCAACTATCGAATGTGAAAATCGGTACTTTTGATGAGAATTAAAAAAAAGCAGTTTCAAGGTTCAATAAAAATTAGTGCCTATAATCAAACCAATGACATTTGTTTTACATTGTTTTTGTGACTGATAGATGCCCCTATATGAATTTTATACCAATTATTAATCCTACAGCAACTGTTACAAGTCGGAAACAAAAACTGTGTTTTTTCCACATTCGATAGTGGAAATTGAAAGGGGCGATATATAAGAACCAATGTTGTATGATCATGAGCACCCTATTCAGTTGCTCATAGCATATATCACTAGACATCATCCAACACTCTTGGAAGAAGAGCAATCTTGATTGCTTGAATTTTGATAGTGTTATCATATAGTCGGTTCTAATCCACATACTTGTCAAAATACTTTCCTCTCTTCCTAAAAGCAAGAACAGCAGCAGAGGCCATTTTTGATGCTCTCTTCCATTATTGGTCATAGTGGACATTCTGGTGTGTTGTCCAGTTTAAATCATACTGGTAGACTTGGAAACAGCCATGTATTGTAAGCATCTGGGTGAGGTAGTAATCAATATCCTCATGTTCTCTGTCCAAATAGATTTGGGAATCCAGTTTATAAGCCCACACCCTGTTGATTGTCATATCTCTTTCTTCAGACCTTGGAATGTGATAAATTATATTATATCAACACTTCCTCTCTTCTTCGATCAATTATTCAACAGCTTCCTAGCGGTAGCTAGTGGTAACACATGCAGCTTTGTGTAAAACTATAGGAAATGCACTGTTTCATTCCTAAGACATTTTGGTGATATCCTAATACAATAAATTTTTTGTATACTAGTTTATCCAGGATTTCTTTAAGTATCCACTGGGTAGAACAGAATGAATGTGACCAGGCTTGATATCAATAACCTAACTGTAGGATATTAGTTCCGACACCGAGTTATGTCAAGGAAGACATGCACTACATCTCTTGCCTGCCAACTCTCAGAGTGATTTCTTTCCTCCTTTTCATTATGTTTATAAGAAGCCCTTAATAATATCTGCCTCACTGTTTGCCAGATGATGGAAGCTCCACGAATGCCAGCCTATTGTGAATCAACAAAATGTTCTATTTGGGCTTCAAAATCACTTTGTCTTTGTAGTTTGTTTCAACAAATTATAATAAACAGTGAGGGCTTCAAGAAAATCTTACGTTATGGCAAATCTGAGTACTCTTTCATAAATGATGTTTTACAACAAAGGCTCCAACCTTTAGATACTCCATTGTTTATCTTAAAAATATTAAGTCCACCCTAGTCGACTAATCAAAGTATTTTTTTTTAAATAATCACTAATTATCCTCATGAGGTACATGTGGAGACCCATTTCCTATAAAGCATATAGTGTATCAACAAATTGAAGATATTTCTCAAATCTATTGTGAGTACTGTGCAATCCCACTTCACACCTCTCGTTCATAACCTCCAACTTCTTCATTACAATCCTATAAAGCCTTTCCCATGGATCTTCATCCTCCTCTTTTTATATCTATTTTTGTCTTAATTTCCCCGATCATTTTATATTTAGTTTTTTTCATTGTTTTAGGAACACTCAAATGATGTTATCATCTCTAGTGCATCATACTGGATATAATGAACAGCTTTATAAACAGTGGCTTCTTGGTCGTAATCCTGAACTTCCATCTCGATCTGCTATGCCTTCGATTTCAAGATTACAGGAGCATATTGAATGGGCATGGAAAGAAGGCTTTGATGTGCAAGGAGCTGATCAATTGGGCGGGAAGCTTGTTAATACCAGGAAGTGGATCGGTGCCACCGAAGTTGTTACTGTTTTGTCTTCTCTTAGAATAAGGTAGTTCATTGTTAATAAAAGAATTTTATGTTTCAGATATTATGATTCCTGTATATTTTGAACTTTTGAATGAAATTTTTTCATAAGTACCAACACTAATTAATGTTCCTCTGCCTAAAATGCAGTGTTCATTGACATTTCCAACTATTTATTTATATAATTTTTTTTTATTTTATTGTGATTTTTTAAATATTTTTATTTTTTATAACTCCAAACTTTGAGAACCCACATACATTAATGAATATAGTGGCATTTCTGTAATTATTAAGACTTATTTTAATATAACCCCTTTATTAAATCTTTCCAATGTCAAGTAGGTTTAAAATTTTTAGAGGATCACAGGTTAAATTTTTTAACATTTAGTAAACTATCCATTAGTGCCTGATGTACTGCTATTTGTGAATATATGGATACATTTATTTTATTTTTAGATAGATAATAAAAGAATATTCTATCATATATATTTGAATGTTTTAATTTATTAAAGGTGTCAGTTGGTAGATTTTCATCGACCGACCAGCGCTAACGGGTCTCACCCCGAAATGTTTAAGTGGGTCCTAGACTACTTCCAAGCTTACGATGACTTCAAGCCTCCATTATATCTCCAACATCAAGGTAAGCTGTATGGCAAGCTTTGGAATCCTCGAATCTGATGTTCAATAGTAATTTAGATCTTGTTTTCTTCATATTTTATTTTAATTGTAAGAAGTAGCATTAGGGAATTATGTAATTTTTCTTAGAAGAGTCATTTAGAGAGTTCTGCTCCCTCTTTCCTCCCTGCCCCGTCCTAAAAGCTCCATTATCAGCCTAATAAACTTTAGGAAGTAAACACAGGAATGTATTGTTGAATAGGACCTTGTTGCCTTTTATTAAAAATTTATCTTCTTCAAACTCTCAGAACCATTAAAAAAAACTTTTGCCATCAATATCCTGCTCTCGTGAACAAGTCAATTCCCCATCTAATGGTTTATTGTTCTTCTATGTTTGTTGTTTTAGTATCATTTAGCAGATGATTTCTTTTCTTATGTATAACTACAGACATAATAGCTGATGGAGAAAACTTTTTGCAGGATATTACACCATTGATTTTATTTTATTTTGTTTAAAACTTCTTTGATGATGAATAAAAATAAATCAATAAATTTTTTTTATTATCAGGACACAGTCGAACAATCATTGGCGTTGAAGAACTTCGTGGTGGTGGAGAGAATTTAATTATATTGGATCCAAGTCATTCACCAGCTCAGATGACTGGTCTACGTCTCACATCTACAGCTCAGGGTGTGTTGAGTCTTTTGCGAAAACCTCTATCTGCAATGAAGGCAAAGCAGTATCAAGTGGTTGCAGTGGCGGGAATAATGGATTCAGAGGTGGAATATCAGGTATATTTTTATATGATATTATTAAGATTAGATAGTTTTACCAATAATCCTACTAATATTATAAATGCGAAAGTTTGTATGTTTGTCTCTCTTTCACGCAAAAACTACTGAACGGATTTGGATGAAACTATACAGTAATATAGGTTATACATCCGAATAATAGACCACAATTCATAATGATTTTGTGTAATTTGGTCATAATTAAACAAGAAATATCATTAAAAAGTACTTGGATATAACACATTCTCAATATTACCTCCAATATATGGTCAATAGGTAATCGCGGTTATTTAATTTAATTTTTAAATATTGTTAGTATCTCTACAGGGCTCCCCCTGAGTAGCTTACTCACGTGTTTCTCACTCGCAAAATCTACATAAACTCCCCGTCAAAATTATTGCAACACCCATAATTCTCGAGATTTTCTTGGTTTCGACCTGAATCCGTACTTTGTTTATATTTACAGTAATATTATTTACTATATAAGATATATTAGTGACTAGACACTTCATTCTTATTCACTGTTTACCATCAAACGATAAGATTTTGGATTATTCATTTCAAATTTCCTTTCAGTCCAATTTTATCTTTCGTGTATCTCAAGTCTGTTTCCTCTTTTCTCTTAAGTCTAGTTGAAGCAATTAATTTTATACACAATGGATCGTTTAAGCTTTGATGATTCGGTCAGAATCATCACTCTCTCTGAAGAAGGCAAATTATTGCGTTACATCGCTAATCGCCTTGGGATTCACTATTCTTCCGTTTCAGGGACCATAAGAAGGTACAGGGAGACTGGTAGTCAATCGAGGCGACCAACGTTAGGGCGTCCTAGGATTACTAATCCCGTAGATGGCCGCTTCATTAAAATGCAAGCTCTTCGGAAGTGTAATTCTACAGCTTCTTCCATTAAAAACTTGATCGCTGGTATTTGAGGGATATCAATCTCGGATTCAACAGTCATTAGAAGACTGAGAGAGTCAAACCTCAGCTCAAGAAGGCCAGTAAAAGGTCCTCTTCTCACCGCAGAACACCGCGTAAAGAGATTGAGATTTGCAAGAAAACACCAATCTTGGACTGTGGAGGAGTGGAAAAAAGTTGTATTCACTGGTGAGACGAGAGTGGCCCTTAACAGACAAGATGGACATGAAAAAGTTTGGAGAAGGCTTGGAGAACGGATTAGTCAATGCTGCACGTTAGAAACTGAGCCATTCGGAGGAGGGTCTGTCATGTTCTGGGGCGGCATATTTTAGGAGGCACGTAGCGATTTAGTGCCAATCCAAGGAGGGGCCTTGATTGCTTTGAGGTATGTAGAAATGATTCTTCAAGATCATGTAGTGCCTTTTATGCCGTTCATAGGCTCTGAATCGTTGCTCATGCATGATAATGCCGCCCTCACAAAGCAAGATGTGTTTCTGAGTACCTGAACACCACAAATATCCACACCATTGATTGGCCAGTAAGATGTCCTCACCTTAGCCCAATCGAGCACGTTTGGGATTATCTCAAAAGAAAGGTTCAGTCACGAGATTCACCTCCTACTACCCTTGAAATGCTAAAGGCAGCTGTATTGGAAGAGTGGGACAATATACCCCAAGATTTTCTTCAAAACTTTTTTACAAGTATGCAGAGACGAGTGGAAGCAGTCATTCAAGCCAGAGGGGGCAATACGTCTTATTAAATGTAAATTAAAAATTTAAATTGTGATTTAAAAGTTAAAATTGTCAGAAATTAAAAGTTTAGAAAGTAAGTTTTGTAACTTTTTTGTTTATTGGAAGAGATATTGTAATTTATTTTAATAAAACTTGTTTAAAAATACTTAATACACACTTTAGAACCTTTCTTTATTATGAAAAGACAGACGTTTTTGTAAAATTCAAATATTTCAAAGTGTTTGGGGAAGAGTTGGTCGACTGTATCTTCTAATTCAAGATAAATAGTTGGGGGTGCAGTCAAATTGTCAATTAAAATTGTCTTTGACTGCACCCCCAACTATTTCTTCCTTGAATTTCAAAGTGTTGCGATACTTTTGACGGGGAGTGTATTTTCGGTGAACAAAACAAATCAAGTAACATAGTTTACAGGAGTACATTGCAGTAGGTAAGTAGGACCGCTAAATTACAACACATCGATAAATTACCTACATATGTACAATATTCTAATCCTTTCAGTTTTAATTTCTCGCTGCTGCTGTACGACAAGTGAAAACTAAGTATTCCTTTTCAATAAAAATACATACTAATCTTTTACTTACACGAACAACAGTAAAAGAAAGTAACTTCTGTCCGTCCCGTTTGTTAATCAGTGCCAATGTATGTTTCACGGCTGTGCTGATCTGTTTTGATGAAATTTGATATGGATAATCTCAAGCCTGGGGAAGGATATAGGATATCAACACAACACAAGCGAAGTTTATATAAAACTGTAACCTGATTGGCTAACACACCCAGCGGTCAACGCACAACAGAAACCACTGAACATAGCATCTTGAAATTTGCAGATAGGTTCTTTGTATAGTTTAAATGAGAACTAAAAAAGGAATTTAGATAATTTCACCCCCCAAGGGTTTCCCCTTTAATATCATAGGGGTTCAAAGATTGTATGGAATCTGTCTGTTTTGAAGTTAGACATTTGAAATTTTGGATTTACGAGTAACTTATAGTAAAAAAACAACAAATTATTTACTCTTTAAGGTTTCCACGGCCATTATTTATACATAAAACTTCACTGGTTTCTGGTTTAGACCATGTTGTTAAAATTTTCTTCGCCAACGTTTCGAGCTTCTTCAAGGCTGGATCGAGAATGAAGGCGCTCTTTTTTTTTTTTTTTTTTCTTTCTTTCTTTCTTTTTTTTTTTTTCCTATCCCTCCTAGAATTTTATTTACAAATTATTTACAATTACAATTATTACAATAACTATAACGCTTCTATACAATCTTAAAAACCCTCTTACCTTTCGGTATTTTAAGGTATTACAAAAGTACTGAGCCCGCTGATGGCGGTTTATACTCTAACCGGTAATGCCGCTGATTCTATATAATACAAAACGGGGAGGGACCGTTTAACGGGATTAGGAGAGTAAGTAGGAAAGAGGAAGAAGGAAGAAGGAAAAGGAAATAAGGACAAGGACAAGGGAGTCCTCACCCCATCCCTAGATCATTTAGAGCACATCGACCAAGGGGACACTGCCCTGCCATTTCCCGGGTATGGGAGGTGGTTTAATATCCCTAAAAAGGGGGTTCGCACAGGCCTTCAGCCCATCAAAAAATTTGATGTGCCGCCGACCTATGTACTCAGGCACCGAGGGGAGCCGAAGCTCCTCCCGGATCGTGGTGTTACGTGCCCTCTCGAGCGATGTGCCTCGTACTATTTTCCTAAGGATGGAGTTCTGCCATGCTTGGAGCTTGGTCAGCGTGGTTTTGAAGAGGTGCCTCATAAGCGGAGCACCATAGAGCATCGTCGGTCTAATTATAGATTTATATATCTGCAGTTTTAACCGGAGAGAGAGCTGCGGCGATACTAGCAAATGGTAGAGCCTATACGATTTGAGTCGGGCTAACTTCAATCTCTCCAGGGCGTTCTTTGAGAAGGTTAAATGCCTATCAAAGTGTACACCGAGGTAGAGGATTGAGGTAGAGAGACTTCTGTCTTCGCCATCTATGTTAAAAAGTTTAGGCAAGGCCTTCTTGTGGTTCGTCTGGAACGACATCACGATGGCGTCCGTCTTAGACGGATTCACCCTGATGCCATTCAGTTTCAGTTCCTTGACTATAGTCTGTGTCGCAGTCTGTGCCTTATTAAGGGCATGTGGGGCGTTGACGCTGGAGGCATAAATCCCTATATCATCGGCATAGGCTGCTACCACTGCTCCTGGATGCTGTATTGCAACCACGGGTGCTGTGAAAATCACAAACATCAGCGGTCCCAATACAGAGCCTTGAGGTACTCCACAGGTGGTGGTGCTAGAAGTCGAATAGTCGTTGCCGACTCGTACAACGTATGACCTTCCGCTAAGATAGCTTCGGATCAAACGGCACAGCGAGGCGGGGAAACTAAACTCTTCCAAGCGTCGGAGTAACAGCTCATGAGACACACAGTCAAAGGCTTGGGTGCAGTCCAGTGAGATGAAGGCCGTAGCTCTGTTCATGTGCATATGCTCTATGGCGTGCGCTTGCAGTTTGGCCAGATGATGTTCACAGGCGACTCCTCTCTGAAACCCAGTCTGCTCCGGCGGGATGATTTCGTGTTCTCTGCAGTGCTTCGACATGTGATGGTGGACCAGTCTCTCGAAGATCTTACTCATGTGAGAGAGTAGGCTTATCGGCCGATAGTGCTCCAGTAGAGCCCCACTCTTCCCTGGCTTGAGTAGCGGCACTATGACAGCTTGTTTCCACACATCAGGAAAGTATGAGATCCTCATGCAAGTGTTGAATATATTTAGTAGAAAGGCTTTACCCTTCCTAGGAAGCATCTTCAACATTACATAGGGAATGTTGAAGATGCTTCCTAGGTGATGGTTCCTAGATGCTCCATTCCTGAGGCTTTGTTACCTTTAGTACGTCGTAGCACCGACTCAAGCTGGCCGAAGGTGGAGAATATGGCTTTCTCGTTGGGGCACGGAAGCGGTCCTTCGGAAATCTGTGGTGCATCTAACAGCCGAGTAGCCTCCCTCTCCTCATAAGACTTAGCCAGAAGTTCATCCTGTTCCCGGGCGTCAGCAGGTTGCCTCCGGAGGACATGAAATGACCGTCGTACTCGTACCCATATAGCACGAATTTTTTGCTTCGTTTTGTTCCTCGCGGAGCAAAAGTATGAAAATAAGTGTCTTTGTTGTCTGGTAGTATTCCCACGACGGCAGCATGGTCACTGTCTGAAGTCAGGTATAGCCTCAATTCCTTTTCTGTGGAATTCATAGCGAAGTTCGTTATGTTCTCCGCGATGAGGGCCGCTTTTAGTTTCATCTGTCCGCAAGGTGGGCTGATGATGATAGGTGGAGGTCTTTTGTTCTTTGCAGGCAGAGGCGCTGAACTAGGTTGGTCCGTAGCACTGGTACTGGCTAGGACTGAATATTTGTTGGCCACAGTAGTTGGTGCAGGCTTATAGACTGCTGGCCTGGACCCGAGAGACCTTTTATTATTCTTGTCCTCAACTAGCTTAAAGTCGTCTTCAGCGGCTCTTTGCTCCGGGCGTTCTGTCTCCATGTTGGTCACTTCGGTCGTATTGGACGTCATCTTAGGCAGAACCATGGGCACTGACGGGAATGACACTACGATACCACTAGACACACCGAACCGAGCGGACCGTAACGGCGGCACTACGTGTGAGATAGGTGGGGGACTTGCCAGCGCAAGGCTGCCCGTTTGGCTGTCAAGGTTTATTCCACGAGATAAGCGTGGACCTTTTCAGCATAAGGCGCAAGCTGAGCAAGTGAGCACAATTCACTGGGGAACACTTAAGTATCTTCAGAGCAGGTCCTTCCTCTTCCACTGCTGGCTGGAGAATGATGATGATGAAGGCGCTCCGGTAACTCGCGGCTTTATATAGCCGTCGCTCGGGTTCGTTCGGGTTCACTCGGGTCCACTCGTAGTTCGTCGGGTTTTTCCGCTAGTCCATCGGGTTCTTTCGTGTTCGTGGTCGGAGTCTGCTCTTCCATGACTGTGATTGAGTTGTTTCTGTTTTTTCGGGCTCTGCTTGGCTGGAATTGGAAGGTTTTTTTTATTCTTCTTGAGTGACTTGTTGTTTTTTCTTTTCCTTTATGGGTATGTTAGGAAGCCATAGTTTGCTTTATCTGTACCCGTCTTCCCTGTTGAAGTTTTCCGGACGCTTGACTATTTCAATGGCTTCCAGTATCCTCCTTTCTGTGTTATTGTTGCATTTCTGAACCACTTTAATTTTTTCAAATTCTATGATATGATTCGTGGTGGTAAAGTGTTCCGCCAAAGCTGATATTTTACTATCCATTTTTTTCACACTTTTAATGTGTTCATTAAGTCTTGTGGATATCAGCCTACCCGTTTGCCCAATGTATTCTTTTCCACAGGAGCATGGAATGCTGTATATGCCAGGTGTTCTGAGCCCTAATCTGTCCTTTGCACTGGGTAAAACTTGGCCTATCTTACTGTCTGTGGTGTATATTGTTTTTATGTTGAACTTTTTCAGTATTTTGGCTATTTTCTCGGTGGTGCCTTTGACATATGGGATCACTGCTTTTTTAATTTCTTCTCCTTTTTCCTCTGTTATTCTTTCTTGTCCGCCTGTCTTTTGGGCTTTCTTAAATTCTCTTTTTATGATGTCTTCCTGATACTCATTCTTTATTAATGCTTTCTTTAGGTGTCTTTCTTCTTTCTTTAAATATGACGGTTCTGAAATTCTGATGGTTCTAGTCATCAATGTTCTTATGACACTATGTTTTTGTGAAGGGTGATGGTGCGAGGAAGCATTCAAATACCGGTCAGTATGGGTAGGCTTTCTGTATACCGAGTATCCTAATCGGTTACCTTTCTTTTCCACTTTAACATCCAGGAACGGTATACTTCCATATACAACTTCCATAGTGAATTGGATGTTTTTGTGTCTCCCGTTCAAGTGGTTGAGGAAATCGTTTAATGTTTCTTTCCCATGCGGCCAAATAACGAATGTGTCATCCACGTATCGGAACCAGTGTGATGGCTTCAAATCTGAAGCTTTTAATGCTTCTTGTTCGAAATTTTCCATAAAAAGTTCCGCGACTAGTGGGCTTAATGGTGATCCCATACTTGCGCCTTCAATTTGTTTGTAGTATTTGCCATCAAATAAAAAGTACGATGATATTAAACACAGTTCAGCCAAGTCTGTATCTGCTTTACTGAGCATTTTATTCATTAGTGATATAGTATCCTTTTTGGGTATTTTGGTGAAAAGGGATTTCACATCGAAGCTGACCAGTATATCTTGGTGATTGATTCTTATTGCTGCTATGTTATTCACAAATGCGTTAGAGTCCCTGATATGGTGTTCAGTGTTGCCGATATGTGGTTTTATTTTCTTGCTTAAGTATTTTGCCACTTCATACGTCACTGAGTCAATGCAATCCACAATAGGACGTAGAGGTATTCCCTCTTTATGGATTTTTGGAAGACCGTATACCCTTGGCGGTATCGGGTCAGACCTGATCAAACTTCTGACTTTTTCAATTTTATCGTCTTTCAGAAACTGGGTAATCCTCCGGTTTATCTTTCCAGTAGGGTCTTCTTTTAGTTCCTCGTAGGAACCATCATCCAGCACGTCTTTTATTTTCTTAATGTAATCTATCTTCTTCATTACGACTGTACTGTTGCCCTTATCCGCAGGTAATACTAAAATGTTATCCCGTTGCTTCAATGTCCTTAAGGCTTTTTCCTCTTTAATAGTGAGATTTGATTTCGGTGGCTTAGTCTTCCTCAGAACCCTAGAAACCTCTCCCCGAATCTCTTCCGCCATTTTCTCTTCTAATCGGCTCACTGTAGCTTCTACACCACTTATAATTTTCTCTATCGGTATTCTCTTCGGAGCGATAGCGAAGTTATGTCCCTTTTCCTAACACTTTCAAAGTGTCTTCAGATAATACCTCTCCTGTGAGGTTCTCTACTGTGTTTTTTAGTGTTCCAACAGACAGGGGGTTCTTAGGTCTTTGCTCCATCTGTAGCTTGTTGAATTTCTTGTTTTGTTTTGATTTTATCGTCTGTTCCTCTTGGAAGGTTCTTAACCAGGTGATTTCGTCTACCTTATTCCAATCTTCCTTTTTGATACTTCTGCTGAGGAACAGATGTTCTTGATATAACTTATTCTCCAACAAAGCCAGTTCCTTCCTGGTATCTGCGATCATAGCTTTTATTATTATAACCGAACATCGACTTTTTGCGTTTTGGACTCTATTAGACGAGCTTGCTATGCCAATTCTTGCGCAATTAGGGATAATCTTATGATCCCTACATCTTTTTAAAAAGGCAAGCCTGCAAATTAGACTCGTTTTCTTTCTTCTGGACCTCTCCAATATCTTCACTCTTCGAGTTATGTCCTCCCCATAGAGGCTAATTAAATACTCTTTAAGGTTTCCACAGCCATTATTTATACATAAAACTTCACTGGTTTCTGGTTTAGACCATGTTGTTAAAATTTTCTTCGCCAACGTTTCGCCAGACATACTGCTAGCTTCTTCAAGGCTGGATCGAGAATGAAGGCGCTCTTTTTTTTTTTTTCTTTCTTTCTTTCTTTTTTTTTTTTTCTATCCCTCCTAGAATTTTATTTACCAATTATTTACAATTACAATTATTACAATAACTATAACGCTTCTATACAATCTTAAAAACCCTTTTACCTTTCGGTATTTTAAGGTATTACAAAAGTACTGAGCCCGCTGATGGCGGTTTATACTCTAACCGGTAATGCCGCTGATTCTATGTAATACAAAACGGGGAGGGACCGTTTAACGGGATTAGGAGAGTAAGTAGGAAAGAGGAAGAAGGAAGAAGGAAAAGGAAATAAGGATAAGGACAAGGGAGTCCTCACCCCATCCCTAGATCATTTAGAGCACATCGACCAAGGGGACACTGCCCTGCCATTTCCCGGGTATGGGAGGTGGTTTAATATCCCTAAAAAGGGGGTTCGCAGAGGCCTTCAGCCCATCAAAAAATTTGATGTGCCGCCGACCTATGTACTCAGGCACCGAGGGGAGCCGAAGCTCCTCCCGGATCGTGGTGTTACGTGCCCTCTCGAGCAATGTGCCTCGTACTATTTTCCTAAGGATGGAGTTCTGCCATGCTTGGAGCTTGGTCAGCGTGGTTTTGAAGAGGTGCCTCATAAGCGGAGCACCATAGAGCATCGTCGGTCTAATTATAGATTTATATGTCTATAGCCAAAATACTGAAAAAGTTCAACATAAAAACAATATACACCACAGACAGGAAGATAGGCCAAGTTTTACCCAGTGCAAAGGACAGATTAGGGCTCAGAACACCTGGCATATACAGTATTCCATGCTCCTGTGGAAAAGAATACATTGGGCAAACGGGTAGGCTGATATCCACAAGACTTAATGAGCACATTAAAAGTGTGAAAAAAATGGATAGTAAAATATCAGCTTTGGCGGAACACTTTACCACCACGAATCATATCATAGAATTTGAAAAAATTAAAGTGGTTCAGAAATGCAACAATAACACAGAAAGGAGGATACTGGAAGCCATTGAAATAGTCAAGCGTCCGGAAAACTTCAACAGGGAAGACGGGTACAGATTAAGCAAACTATGGCTTCCTAACATACCCATAAAGGAAAAGAAAAAACAACAAGTCACTCAAGAAGAATCAAAAAAACCTAATTCCAGCCAAGCAGAGCCCGAAAAAACAGAAACAACTCAATCACAGTCATGGAAGAGCAGACTCCGACCACGAACACGAAAGAACCCGATGGACTAGCGGAAAAACCCGATGAACTACGAGTGGACCTGAGTGAACCCGAACGAACCCGAGCGACGGCTATATAAAGCCGCGAGTTACCGGAGCGCCTTCATTCTCGATCCAGCCTTGAAGAAGCTAGCAGTATGTCTGGCGAAACGTTGGCGAAGAAAATTTTAACAACATGGTCTAAACCAGAAACCAGTGAAGTTTTATGAACAAATTATTTATTTAAAATGATCTGTCACGAAACTTTATATGGCAGACCAAATTCCACGCGAGCGAAGCAGTGGGCAAAAGCTAGTATACACATGTTTTGTTTTGGGTATTTTATTTAATAGCTTAAATAACATATATCTAAAAGATAATCTGCTTGTGTTTTCCGAAACAGAGCCTTTTCATTTTGCTATTTCTGGAGGTTGAAAAAGAATCTTATTTTATGTAAAAACAACCATTCAAAGCAGTAGCCTTTTCACCTTTGAAAAACATTCTATTGCATATTAAATTAAGTCTATGTTTTATCCCATCAAATATTGATGGTTACTTTTCTGTTAATAATATAATTTTCTTATCTCATGTATAATGGGTTCTTGCTTGAGGTTATAGGTTATAGGTTTATGAAAATTGAGGTTTCATTAAGCCCACCTCATCTATTCATTAATAATAATAAGCTACTCATGCCGATAGTCCTTATAAGTGAAATTACCATATGAGAGAAGATGAAATGCTATAAAAGTTTCAACTACTAGTTTTTACTAGAAGAATACTAAGAAAAATGCCATATTCTTTTTTAAGAACTGGCGATTTTTTTCTTCAATATGGTTATTATCTTCTTCTGGTGTGGATAATCTTTGATAATTCTGATAGCTTAACCTTGCAGTTGTTAAGCACTTGCTTTAAACAGTAACCGATTTGTGATTTACTTTTCACTGAAACAAGGGCTCATTACACCTCACTCAATAAAAATAATACAATGTTTCCAGTAAAGTAATGCTCATGCTTTTTTTTAAATTAATGTCTAGCTATTTTTTAGTAGTATTTTGTAATGATAACTAATTTTTACACATGGCTAACAAAGGGTTTTTAATGAAGTGTCATTTTGTGCTATTTGCCAAGTTCCAACAGTAGGTAACAGAGTAGAAAAAAAAATTCAATCAATTTTGAAGTAATAGAATGAATGTTTCTGTATAATATCTAAATAGTGCTTATTTATAGTGATACATCTAACAGGATTTATTCTTTTAATGGTTTATGATTTTATATTTTTGGACCTATGGGACAAAGGAATTTTGCAATTTTGCTTACGATAGTGTATTTAATTAAATCTTCTCCTCTTCTACCGCCAACGGTGTGAGGATCCGTTCTGTAGAGCTTGATCCATGAATCCCTCTCCTGTACCAATTGTCTTCTCCTTCCCCATTCCAAACCTCTTCTGTCAAAGGCTTCCTGGATTGTGCCTTCCCAAGTTTTATAATGTATTTATGGAAATAAATTCCAACGAACATTTTAATAACTTTTGAAAAAAATTTAGCATTCATAAACAAAAATAAATTAATGTTTTCTGCTGTTTTTAGTTTTCAAAAAGTTTCATCGTTGTGAAATAGTATCATTTTATTAGAATATAAATCTATTGTATTTTGATATATGTGAAGTTCTTGAAACATTCCATAAATTAATTTATTTCTTCTTTGAATATTATAGATGTATAGAAATATATATATATATATATATATATATATATATTATATATATATATATATTATATATATATATATATATATATATATATATATATATATATATATATATATATATATATATATATATATGCATTTATGAATGATCTCTCCATGAATAATAATTGATAAATATTTATTTTTATAGAACAGTAAAGTGTTGAGGTCAGTAAGGGTACCTCCTGACAGACCTTAAATCTCCGAAGAAATCCGATTGACGGATATGCTTATACTGCCACTAGTTTATAGTCATGGGAAGTTGCACGTCATCTACTGACATACCAATCTAGTCATCAATGGGTCATGTTCGTCCTAATTTATATTTAGCTTAGTCTTAGTTGATAACTGTACATTATAGTTTTGTTCAAAATTACAGTTTGATTTCTTGAATGTATGCAGAAGGATAAAAAGTGTTTTTATTCTAGGATGTGACCGTTAACAAAAAAGAAAGTGATAGTCTAAAGTGCTTTAATTCAGTAATTTTATTATGGGTCTCAATGCTCTGTATGTTGATTGTTATTTTATAAACTAAGATTTTAATACATTTTATCCTATATCTGATATTTGATCTAACTCCAATAATCAATTTATAATTTTCTTTTCTTTTTTTTTTATCTGATTCAGCAAAACTTGAAACCTACTATCAAGTATTACATAAATCTAGTATTGTCTGATACACATTGAAAATTAGTATTTGATATTATTTTATATATTTTTTATTAATATGTTTGCCTCCATCCATTTTTATTTTTTTCGTTTTAGTGTTTTAAAAAAGAGATAACCGATGTGTAAATCTCCCAGAATGCCAAATAGATCTTGTTTGAATATTTGTTTAGATTCTTAATATTATTCCACAAATATTGTTTGGATCTCTCTAAAATGAGGCATGGTCTCTTTCCTATTTATTTATGTTAGTTATCAGTAATTTATTTCTTCAGTTTTAGGTTCCTTTCTATATTTACTTTTAAATAATATCTGTCTCAAATTATTTTTTATGAGGTTGACTTTTATCATATATAGTTGTTAGGAGGGCTAATAGCCTACTTTGCTGTGGTCTACATCATTCTAAATTGATCCAGCAACAGTATATTTCATTCGACCTTTATATTTACCTATTTTATGAGGTTAAAAATGTTTTACAATAATTACGATGTGAACCCAAACCTGGGGAAAGATGTATTATTTTAATTGAAATGCTTTAAGTACATTTTGTTCAGTTAGCTTTACAAAGCTTATAGTTGAGGGGATCCCAGATCACTGGTAACATATTATTTCATGATAACATTTTTTGAAACCACTTTCACTTTTCAGATAACTGACTCTATCACTAATTGATCTTATTACAGATTTTGTTTAACAAACCCTAAGAATATATATTAGTAATTTTTTTAAGAAAACCATCAATTTTTTTCTTTTGGAAGCATATTATTTATTTGTTATCAGTGTCAATTTACAAGGCAAGGTAGCTCAGTGGAAATGGACCCGATGATATCTACAGCAACTCTCCTATGGGGCTCACCCAGCCCCTATAAAGTGGTACCTTTAATAGGGGAAAAACCTTGATGGTTGGGCGTGATCTCGGACAAATCACCTCCCTATACAACCATTGTCCTAGAAACAGTGCAGTCTCTTTTACCATGTGTTGAACCCAAGACCCTCTATGAGATACAATTGTCCAGTTTTTTTTTTTAACAAGTGTGCTAAACAGCACAACTTTGTGTTTTAAAACAATGAAAATTAAATTTAATGGTACAACAAAGTGTGAGTAAGTAGTGGTAGGTCAGTTATTTTTATGGAGAGGAAAGAGAATCAGAGTTTAATTTAACCTAGTCATTGTCATGTTGTTGATATTCTTACAATTATTGTCCATAGGATCCAACACTAATATCTCATGCAACAAGTTGATCGAATTGGTGGTCTTTTGGTTTATTTGCCCCCAAAGGAATAAAGGATAACCAAATATATTAATGAAAAATGATAAACAATTGAACATACTATATGTAGACCATTTTTATTAATTGTATAATTGATACGTCACATATCAATTAGAAAGCTACATTGTTATCTTTGATTGAATGTGGTAAAAAAAATTATTTAATAATAAGTTTTCTTGGTTTATCCATGCACTGATTGGAACTTCCTTGCCACTGTATGGGAACCCCAAATTTAATTTGTTTACTGGAATAGCGTGCATGTCAGCATGTCTGTCTTTGTATTAACTTCAAAATATAAGCAAATAAATAAAATACTTTATTTAAAATATTGTCATTTCTAGTTGACATAAGATATGTATTCATACATTTTTATTAAATAAAATTTTTTTTAGAACAAACTTATATATTTAAAAATATAATAGTTTATTTGAGCAATAATAGGTTTTTAAACAGTTTTAAATAGCAATATTAGACCTAAAAATCGGTTCTGCAACTTCTCTTATACCACAGGTTAATTAATGTAAGTGTGTATATAAGCATTCGAAATTCACCTAGCTGCTTGTTGATTGGCTTTTTAATGGCACATATGTGCTTCTTTTAAGCATTGACATATTTCTTTCAAATAACCTATAGCTTTTATACATTTTATTACATCTACGTTTGTGGTCCTGTTTTGCTTAGATCACCATACTCTCAGCAAGTCATTTTCCAACAATTTTTGTTGAGAAAGTTTTGAGAAGTGGTTAAATGAATACTTTTCTTTATATGTTATCAGATGACTGACCAATGTTATTTTTTTTTTATATATGGGAAGATTAGTTGTAGTTTTATAATTAGAAGTGTGAAAATTGGCTTGTAAAAGTTCTCAGTGTTGATTTTTTTTATTTTGAAGCTTTACATTAAGATAATGTGGTTTATGTGCCCACTAGATTTTACAAAATTTGCTATTAAATTACTCTATAATGTTTATTTTTTGTCTTAGATTGTTCCTTTTTTTTAAAAAATGTTCCTTACATGGTTATGCACTTGCCCCTAATTTGAGGTATCTTGATGATTCGTTATTCAAGCAGTAGTGGTGTGCTGGTTAAGTCAAATACAAAATGGTTCCTTTCCAGAGAAACTATATACTGAAAAAATCATCAACATTTAAAAAATCTGGGATTTATTGTTTTAATCTTCAGTAAATAATAAAATGTGGATTATAACATATTAAATATTTTTTAAAATAACTTTTTTTGTCTGATTGTTATTCTTAGCAAAGCATGATAGTTAGAGTAAGTGTATACCTCACACTTTAGTCCCCAACATTGGTCTGTACATATCTCTAATATCCTGTTTTGTTGTTTAAGAAAGAATCTTTCTAGGAACAATGTTGACCAGAAATTTTAGCAGCTTTTAGTAAGCTCCTGAAGGTTCCATTTACCGTAAAAAAACAATGGATTTATGGTGAATAACACCATTGCGGCTGTTCAAAAAAAGGATCCAGCTTTATCAATATCTGAACTAATCTTTTTATAACTTGTTATACTTCAGCTTAGCGAACTCTCATGCTTCATTTACCTTAGCCTGGCTCTTCTCCAAATTAAATTTATTTTTATGAATAAAATTGTGTTGGCTTCAGTCGCTTAAAAATGTTGTTGTTTTACTGTTGCTTATTTTCTCTATGCTTTTAAAATCAAGTCTAATATGTAATGTTCGAATCTTGTTATTTTTTTTTAAATCATCCTTAGATCTGTTGCATCATACTATTTTATACCAAAAGAAATTGTTCAAAAATTAACTAAGTGTGAAGCTAGAGGGAGCCTAAATTTACTTTCTCTGTACATCACTACTGTTGTCTTGGTAAATAATGAAGGATTATTTTTAATTTGTTCTGTTTCTAGTTTTATGTTTTTTTTGTTGTTGTTTTTTTATTCAGTTTAGATGAATCTAGATAAATAACTTTGAGATAGTTCTTCCAGTCAGTAGATACTTTAAGGACCATGTTGGCCTCTACCAATTTGTTTCTTTCTCCTTCTGGATGATTTAATTGATTTTGAAACGGTTTGTGGACATTTTCATTAGAATAAATAATGATTCCATAATTAATTTAGTGGAAAGTTGTATTTAGCTATTTCCTAATTTATATTAAGGAAATTAGTTAATCATAAAGTGAAGTATGACATTAGTCTTTTAATTATTAGCAACGTAGTACAACAAATAGTTATAAAGTGGAAAAGTCACTACTTCTGTAAAATTTATATTATTGTGAAAGAAAATCTTTGAATTAACCTGTTGCAATAATTGAGATGAAGAAGTTTTACTGAATGGAATAAATATACTCAAATGTAGGTTGGATCTCTTATTGAAATAAATCATAAAATATTGAGTAATTTTAATCTCTTTGGAATTTTAATAATAAAATTTAAAAAACTGCTTCCTATGAAATCAAATTGGAATTTAAAAAAATGATAATTCATACTTTCTCTTTGCTCGGTCTTTTTATAAGTTTAATAAATTATTGATTTTTAAATTACTCTTTTTTTCTCTTTCATTGATAAAAAGAGATTTAATACTTAATTTATTACATAAATGCATTTCTTTTAATAAAAAATCTTTAAGAATATAACGGTTATGCGTTCATTTAATTTTTTGTGATTATATAAAATTTTGTTAAAATTATAGTGCATCTCACTGGTTCTTAGCTTATTTTAACTACAATACAAAAATCAATTCTATGTTTGTGGCCTTTTTTAACCTTTTTGGGAATTATTGTATTTGTGAGCAGCATTGTTTAAAAAAAATAATGTTGTAATATACACATTAGTTAAAAAGAGGTGGTTTATGTCATTTCGTTGGGTGACATCTTAATCAGATCATAAATCACATTTCTACTGTTCCTTAATTATTTTTTATATTTTGGCTTTATTTTTGTCATTATAAGGTAGGTCAATTAAATTTTAATTTTCATAAACATAGTTTTAATATGAATTTTCTTGAGAGATCTGTACTCACTATTTACTTATTTTCTAATTACTTGTTTTTTTAACGTTGAATTTTCTATTTAGATTGAAAGTTTATTTTATTATTACTATCTTCTCATTCTTAGCATTTTATTATTATAATTGTGTAATGAGCACTAATTATTGTGTAAAAAGATTTTTTCGTAATGATTGCAACTTACTAAATTTATAATATACTAAACACTTTTTCTTACAAGTAATGTGAAATATTTGAAAATCATCCATGTCCATAGAGCATAATAAAAAAAAAGTTAGCTATATTATAGAGTTTCCTTGAGATTTTTCTTTTCACTTAATATCTACACAAAAATTAAATTAAAAAAAAGCTTGACACTAGTTTTTTACAGGTCTATCCTGTCCATGAACGAAATGGTTGTTAACAAGTGTTAACAAAATTTTAAAAAGTTCTTTTTAAAAACCTTAGCTTTGCTCATTTGATTTTCAGTCCATTTGTAATTGGGATATTTATAGAATCCTGAAATTTACAATCTGAATATTTGTTATGTATATTTTTTCAAATAAAATATATCTCAGTTATTGTATTTTTACATCTGGTTTTAACCAAATATCTAAATCTTCAGGAAGTTGCGAAAGTAAACATGTAGTAAATTATCATTTGTATGTCGGGATACAGATTTTTAAGCTAAATATCAAGTGTTGTAAATTGGTATGTTACAGCTTATCTAAGTAATGAAATAAAACTTTACATATTTTTATTTAATTTAATTATAATATATGATTAAACAAATAAATGAATTTATCTTTATAACCGGTTAAAATAATTAGGCACTTATTTGGTCTATATAAGTTTTTATAAACATGCACTATTCCACTCTACTTTTTTATCAGTCATACCTTTTTTCTTTATCAGGAGGTGTTTGTTATAAAGGAAAAGTTTCTGTTAAAAAGAACCATATTTCAAAAGGCCACAACAATAATAAAATGATAAATGGATATTCAACTAATAATTTATAGTATTTTACAGGACATATCAACCCAAATTGTCAAAATTCCAAAAATGAATTTCCCCTTGAAAGAATTGTTAAATATTACATTTGAATTAACTCTATAGTATTTTTTATTTTTAGATATAACAATATTGTCTGTTTATCAATTCAAGCATAAGTTCATATAATTAATAGCTGTTATAAAATTATAATTTTAATGTAAATTATTATTCATCATTCTTCTAAGAGGACATGCTAGCTAAGTTGTAGTTTAACATTAGATAATACCTAATTCCTATGATTTTATAGTTCCTAATCTTAATTATATCCATTCAATCTCTACATTTTATGAATTTACCAATTAAATATTTTTAAGGTATTCATTGTTACTTTTTTTTTTTAAAATTAATTTTACTCTAGATTTTTTAAGATTAATTAGACTTTAAATATTTTTATTATCTTTAATTGAGCCTGATAGATAGGATTACAGAATATTTTTCTTTAATTACCGATAGTCTTTATGTTAATTTGTATTATTCTATAAATAAAATTGAAACAATTTTATTGTCATGTTTTTTAAAAGATTTTAAATTATTTATAAAAAGTTATTATAAATACTAATATAGACCAGTTTTAGAATATTATCAAATTGAATTTGAAATATTTTTGTAAAAGTATTAAAATAAATGAAATGTTTCATTGTTGAGTGTTGATAAATTTTTATCTGTGGTGGTATACATATACCAAATAAATAACAAATATGCATTCTGCATTATTAATTGTTAATTTTACTTGTTTGATTATATATAACAAATATTTTGTATATGGAATTAATCCTTGTTACTATTGTTGGATTAATATTATAGCTTTTGTTTTGATTGATTGGAATTTCATGGCACTTTGCACTTAGTTCAGTATATTACTAATACTATTAGATTACTGAAATTGTATAATTCTTGTAGCCCTTCCCTGAGAAGCAATTGATTGTTATCAATAATTTTTTTAATGGTTTTTACATATGCCTTCATTTATTAATCATTGTTGAATATATTTCTGCATCTGTAAATTAGTACTCCCATTTCGATTTTTTAAACTGAATCAAAATCAGAACATTGAAAAAATACTCATTTTCTTATACTACTCAATCGACACCTTCAATTTTTTGTTTTATAAATAATGCTATGACCTAAATTAATGAATGATTAGTACAATTGAATAAAGTAGAATTGAATCACTATTATGAAATAAAGAAATATGGCAATAATAATTTTAATCTTTGAATCTGTTAAAGATTATAATTCAATCGTTCTTAACCAAATAAAATTCAGGTGGCTAACTAAAAATTACATTAATATTATACACCTAATTATCATCTTATTGTCCTTTCCAATTAAATATCAAATAAACTCAGTTTGTACTCTAAATAAAAGAGAGAGGTATTGTGAAGTATATTAGAAATGTTATTTATAAAAGGAGAGTATTTGTAAGGTTATGTGTTTTTGGCCTAATTTCTGTTATTTTTTATAAGGAAGGTCCTGTAATAATTATAATCTCTTTAATAATTGTATTTATAAAGAAATTTTATCTTATGCAAAGTCATTCTGTTTGTTTTTTACTTTAATTTTTTATTTTTAGTTCCTTTTATTATTTTTTTTGTAACCACTTAAATATATACTGGTATATTTCCACCTCCTTATTGTTAGTATTTATTTATATGTTTAATTAGCCCATTTTTTACTCTGTTAATGGGTGTGCTTTTCTATTTTAATTATACTCAGTTTACCTATTTTTTATTTATTAAACTTATTAATTTAATATTTTTCTCTTGTTCATGTCAACTTTCTAGTCAATCAGAGCTATGTTTAAATTAATCCTCATTCATTATTTTTTTAAAAATACTCTTGTTTTAAATATTAAGATCAGTTCCTTAAGGTACTATTTTCAACATGGTGATTTGAGGAATATTTGAATAGTGCCGAATATTTGCCACTTAGTACCTGTCACTTAAATTAAATAAACTTTAATTTTTCATTAGATCTTATATAGTTTTTGAAATAGCAGATTGACATTTCAAATAATTTTGTGGATAAAAAAAAATATTATATAATTAAAATCATCCTAAAGAAAAAAATTACCTCCAATTCTTTAAAAACTTATCTCTATTAAAAAAAACTACATTTAGTACGTTATTACATCCTCATATTGTCAACCTAAGTATAAAGCATCGTAGCTACACAGTTAATTAAAAGGGGTTACATGTTTTATAATTAGAGTGAACATATGTCATTTGTACAAATAAAATTTAATGTAAATCATTATTTTTTTAACTCTCTTATGGGTCAAGGGAATTAAATAATGAATAAGAAAGAAATTAAGTAATGTCCAAAGTGCCCTTAAATTCTTTAGTTTTTTTATTGATGAAAAATCTTTTGTTTAACAGGGAAAATATTGTTAGTTTAAAAACATGAATTTTTATGTATTATCTGCTTTTGCATACACCATGTCAGAGTTGTCTCAATCTGTGATATATTACTTGAAGTTCTTATACTAAAACAGAACCTTAATACTTATATTTATATATTGTTTAAATATAAAAAAATATATAATGCTGTGATGTTTGTAGGCTATGGCTTCAGATTAATTCATATTGCCAAAATCCACTCATGTATTGACTTCACATAATAAATGTTTAAAAAAAAAAACTTGTTTCTTTAAAAAATCAATTACAATATACTTCTTATTCATAACTATGTCTCATTTAGAAACCCCTATCATGGAGACAAAAAGAAATATGCAAAGTTGAATGCAATTGCAATCGAATTTTATGTAATTAAATTCTGCAATTTTATTATTTCATTTATTCTATGGTGATTTAAGATGACCTTCTATTTGCACACTTTATTAAATTATTTAATTCTTGTCGATCTAATAATCCTAGAGGCTCCTCGACGCTAGCAATGGCCGAAGAGGAAGTAAAAGAAGATCTACTAATCCAACAATTAAATGAATTCTTTATTTATATTTTCCTCAGCCCTCTCTTTCAATAGACTTACTGTAGTAAAAAAGATTCTAATGAATATTTGTTTGTAAAAAAAACAAACAAGGGTCTTAGAAAAAGAAAAACCTTCATAATATCAGGAATCAGTCAACCACACCCCCCTTATCAGGCTGTGACAGATCGAAGTATACCTAAATAAGTAATGCAGGTTGATCAAGAACAGCAATTGGGCTATACATGGTTGTTTCCTCCAATAGCATCTGTTATACTATCGGTAATTTTATTATTTAATTTTCCGCATGATTCTGACCAAAATAATTTAAATGTTGTATCAGTTAAAAGTATGAAGGAAGTATGTTGGTGCAATTGATGATAATCAATTTGAACTGAAATTTCCTATAAAGCATTTTAAACTATATGGTTGCAATTAGTGACAAGTTCTGTGGAAGCAGCTAGAGAACTTAATGTTTATAAAAGCCTAACTTGTAAGAAGTTAATTTCTAATGCAGAGTGGTTCTTTCACCACCAAGTAGGTATTTATCAAAAAAATTGTTTTGTTTTTTAAATTAAAAAAGTTTTTATTGAAGCAATTATAGAAAATTGAAAATGATAATTGTCTTGAAACAAAAAATATACACCAAAATTCAGCTAGACTGAATCATATGAAAAGTATACCAAGCCTGTTCTCATTCCTTCCCATTGCACTCTATTTTTCTCAGTAAAATACAACTAATGTATAGAATTATAATTCTTTTTAAAAGAAAAAGCATTTATTTCTAATGTCACCCATAGGAATAATGGGTTTATTAAAGCACCCAGTCAGTTTTTTTTTTATGGTGGGGGGGGGAGATTTACTGCATCTGCTAAAGATTTTACTTTGGTTAGCTTTAATTTCATTTAGAAGTACCATTACCTATAGTATATACAAGAACTTTGATGTAAAAAAAAAAAAAAAAACCTATACCTTTAAGCCAGATTTTATTTATTTTTCAATGGTATACATAAAAAACAAGAAAACTGACATGTTTGCTCAGAGATGGGTTTATTTATAGCAGACCATTCATGTAATCTCATTTAGCAATGTTCAAGGACAAGGGTTGCAAATTCAATTAAAAAGGACCACTGCTCTATATTAAATAAAATTTTCAACAAATCAGCACATGTAATTAAAGAAACATTCAGAATTAATTCAAAAACCTGCCTTGTGTAATACAGTCAACTAAAGAAATGTGGAGTGATGATAATAATGCACTCGAATTAGAATTAATTTCTTTAATTCATAAATACAATAGGATCACATTTCATTTACAATAACTTGAATACGTATCTTACACTGTACAATTTAGATAAGCTAGATATTAAATCCCATTTTCCTCATGCATTGTTTATGGGCTTCAATCAGATTTTGACAGTTTGCTTCACCATTTTCAATTATGCTGAAACAATGATACAAAATCATGTAATGAACATGATACATAAAATAACATAGCCATTTATATGGACTTATCATTTTACTTTTAGGAGTTATACACCTACCAAGCATCTCTAGCTTTTTTAGTTTCTGGACATGCACAGCAAGGTTTCAACTTTTTTTCTCCAGGTTTGTCTGCTGGTTTAACTTCAGCTGCTGCAACTGACATCATGTTGCGTTGCACAATTATCAAAAGTAAGTATAGCAACAACGAAAAATAAAGCCGTACAATTCCTGACTGTTAACTTAATGCTAAGATAAGGTTACTTAGGCCCTGCAAAGAGGTGTTTTCAATGACAAAATATATTCAAACAATTTTATTAAATCAAAAAAAATTTTTTTAAAGTTCTGTCAGGAGTAGACAGCATGATCTTAAAAATTCCAGATTTACGTTGCAATATCCATATTTGCACAATCCGTGCTTATTAATAGTGTTGTATTCAAGTGAATGTTTTAATATTAATAAAGCTTTAATGTTGTATTATTTTAAAGCATTTTTTCTTCCAACTACCGCAGATCTGGAAAAGTTGCAACAAAACAGTAACACATTCAACTAAGGCAATTTTCGTATACCTCTTTAGCACAGAGAAGTCGACGTTAAGCCTGGTTTTAACTTAGTAGTAGAGTTCAATAGCATACTTTTTCTTTGAAATACTCTACTTTGCTCATTTTAGTAGAGTAACTGTATTATGGTTTGCTAGTAATTCGATAGTTCGATTTAACGTGCGCAATTATGAACAAGCAGGTTAGGCAAAAATATCGTGCTCTATACTTTCGAAGGTACCCTGCGAATACCTTTTGCACAAAGCAGACTGGAAAGGTTACAGAGCCAGCATTGTGAAAGATCTCCCCACGATCACCCATATCAGTACAGTGGACAGGGCGGTGAGTGTCATCACCACTACCACACAGGCCACGGAAAACCACCACATCCCAAAGTTCAGTCCTTTACCCAACGCCATCAGGGAACCTCCGAAACACGTCTTAGCTCTCATAAGTCAGCGGAATATTTTCCAGCGCTCTCGTGGCTACGGGCTAAAATCGGCCATCAATGAGATGACCCAGCAGATAGCCGGCCTCATGCGAGACTGGAAAACATCTCTCTGGCATGATCAGTTATGTCGGACTCACGATGACCCCCGTCAGTTCTGCCGGCTCGTCAAAATCAATGTAACCAAAAGGAGCGGAGTATTTCTTTCATCTGGAGGCAACCTGCTGGCGCCTGGGGAACAGGCTGAACGTTTGGTGAAGGCTAATGAGGAGAGAGAAGCTGCTCGGCTGTTAGATGCTCCACCGATCCCGGAAGGACCACAACAAGAAGCCCATATTCTGTATTTTCGGTTAGCTCGAATCAGCACTACGACGCACGAAAGGTAACAGAGCATCAGGACAGGATGATATCCCCTATTTGATGTTGAAGATGCTTCCTAGGAAGGGTAAAACCTTTCTATTGAACATATTCAATACTTGCATGAGGTTCTCGTACTTCCCTGATGTGTGGAAACAAGCAGTCGTAGTGCCACAACTCAGCCTGGGAAGAGTGGGGGACTATCTGAGAGCTATCGGTCAATCAGTTTACCTGCCAATTACTTTTACACATGAATAAAATCTTTGAGAGACTGGTTCACCATCACATGTCGAAGCACTGCAGAGAGAACATCATCCCCCCTGAGCAGACTGGTTTCCAATGCTAAGGTGCAGGCGCACACCATAGAGCACATACAGATGAACAGAGCTACGGCGTTCATTTCGCTGGACTGCACCCAGGCCTTTGACTGTGTGTCTTATGAGTTGTTACTCTGACGCTTGGAAGAGTTTAGCTTTCCCGCTACTCTATGTCGTCTGATTCAAAGCTATCTCAGCAGAAGATCATTCGTCTTACGAGTCGGTAACAGTTACTTCTAGCACCACCACCTGTGGAGTACCTCAAGGCTCTGTATTGGGGCCACTGATGTTCGTGGTTTTCACAGCACTAATGGTCGCAATGGTAGCAGAATATGCGGATGATATCATGATTTACGCCACTAGCACCCCACATGCCCCTAACAAGGCACAAAGGACGGCTGAAACCATAGTGAACCAACTGATTGGCATCAGGGTGAATCCGTCTAAGAGGTAGTGATGGGCTAAACAGTGAAATCTTAATAACACGTTATGGCATAATTGCTACTATGTAATAACGTGTTCCAGTAACACTTTATTTGAGTAACGTTTTATTTCATTGAAGAAAATAATATATATAATATATAAATTTACATGAGAATAGAAACAGACGTAGCCGATAATAGCTAATGGCTGAAAAAAGAAAAAGAAAAGGGATTACAATCACAATTACTGATTGAAAAATTAACAAAAAAATCAAACTTTGCTAATTCGCACAAAAAAATGGAAAAAATATCAAGTAAATATGTTTTAAAACAATAAAACTGCCTTAGACGTTATTCAAGAGGCGACCCCTACGTTATCTTAGACGTTATCGGAACTATTAAAGTGTTCTTGGCTTTGTTGCCTGTTTTTTGCGAATATAGAAGGATTTCATTCACAATTACTGATTGAAAAATTAAAAAAAAAATCAAACTTTGCTAATTAGCACAAAAAAATGGAAAAAATATCAAGTAAATATGTTTTAAAACCATAAAACTACCTTAGACGTTATTCAAGTGGCGACCCCTACGTTATCTTAGACGTTATCGGAACTATTATACCAATATGAAATATAAAATATATATGGAACTATTCCATGGAGTTATGGAAGAGCATTAACAATGCTAATAGGCACCATAGAGTTGTTTAAGAGGGTGACTAGTTATTATAGTATGAACACAAACTTGGAAAATTCTTAAAAAGAGATTACTGTACAACAATAAACTATAAAAGGTAATTGATGATGAACGGGTATAATGAAATTAAAATACTAATATAATAATAAGCTTTTATTAGATAATGAAGTACAAAAAGGATGAACAATTACTACAGATTATTAATTAATAACATAGCCTAAATAATTTTACTATAAAAAAAACAAAAACAGTTTCTCCAAATTAAAAATAATAGATATGTGTATTATGAAGTTCGTTATGAACATCCAAAAATTTCATAAACTAAATAAAAAACAGAAACACAAAATATAAAATCTTTAATATTAATCAATAATGCATAAATTTGTTTTATGTTAACAGGAATATATATTGATTTAATGTAGAACATTTATATATACGAATATATCAGTGCATTACAGAAGGTAAAACAGGTATTTGTTCCTATTAAAGATCAAACAGAAAAATCTGTCAAAAGTATAGAACTATATTTGCTCCTTCAAAAGAACTACATTTAACTTAAACTCGAAATTTCGCATTTTTTAGTTACGCTTTCAGAAGCAATTGTATTGATTGATTCAGAATTCAGAAAGAGCTTATCTGATATTCCGTTTCCAACATTTTTAATAAAGTCATATTTTGAGTTGTATTATTTTTTAACATAAAGTTTTATGAGAATAATGGCATTGAAAGAAAAAGTTTCAAGCTTTTAAAAATTTTTTAGTGGTTAATAAAAGAATTTTGTATCAATAACCAAATTTTTTATTTTTTTTAACTCACATGTAACTTCCAAATATCTCCATTGCAATATTAGGTTTTTTGAGTAATGACACCGTTCTTTTGAAGGAATTATATGTGAGGAATAAATTAAAAAATGTATTCATAAAAAAAAAAAAGGTGAAAAATTAAAGGCATTTAACTTGTACATACGACTCCTCGTAAAAATAATTACTTATTATATTTTTAAATATTCTAAATAATAAAACAACTATTGTCTCTATTTAACAGAAACCTTTTTCTGTTTCACAGGGTTTCTCATTATTATCTTTTGGTTATAATTAAATAAGTAAATGAATTAAAATAAACAATAATTTAACACCTATAGCTTTAATTGGTTACATTTAAATAGTCATAAATAGTAGAAGATAGCATAAGAGGCACTGTAATGTAAATATATTCACTTCGAAAGAACCGACCACAAAAGTAATGTCGAAGCCATTACTGGGGACTCGAAACTCAGGAAGAATCTTCAAGGTTTGGTACTAGGCTAGGACCTTAAAGTTTCTAAAACAAGCAAAGAAGTTTTATTCGACCATTAGATTAGTAGTTAACAAATAGATTAAAAAAAATAAATTAAGGTTATTCATTTAACGATATTACCATTTTAGCCACTCTACTCTCAAAAACCTAACTTATTTTTAAGTAAATACACAGTTTATCTTTAAGTGCTTTTCACTTTCTCTTAACCAGATTATTATAACTATATAAAGCTAAAATAAATAAATACTTAAATAGCTATCCAGTAGACAGGATAAAAACAATTTATTCTGTGATATTCTTAAAATTAGATCAGAGTGCACTGAACTTCGGCCGTAACTCTTCAAGTGCTCCTACTACAGTTTACACGATGTAATCGCAAGTAATGTCTGCAGCAACAGTCATGTATTAAATGAATCATGAAGATGAGCTTATGCTTCCTTTTTAGTCTGTCTACTGGGTAGTTATTTAAGTATTTATTTATTTCAGCTTCATATAGTTATAATTAGGGCTGTGAATTATATGCAATAAAAATAGTCAAATATGCATATTTATAAATATATATATGTATATAAATATATTTGGTAAAATATGCAATTGAAAACAAAAAATATGCGAAAACTTCATAAGAAAATATAAGAAAACCGTAATATATACAAGTATAAACCAAAATTAAAGCACATGATTATATAGTAATTAAAAGCACAAGAGGAACATACTAAAAAAGAAAAGCACAAACAAAAATTTTAATTTTTTTAATTTAGAACATTGTACAATATAAAAGAAAACACGAGTCTATTGGTCCAAAAAGCTGTTGCAATTGCAAATAACCACCTTTTTTAAGTTTTCAAACAAAAAAGAGCGTCTATTTGGCCTCAAAATAGGTTTGAAACGGCTAAACGACCGCTCGACGTCAACCGATGTTAGTGGGGCATATTTGAAGACTCCAATTTCTGTTGGGCTGAGTATAGCTCTAGGATCGTCCTCCTCAAATTCTACCATTTTCCCGCACAAAGTTTCAGCTACCATATATTCTGAATGTGCTTCCAACCTGGATTTTTCTCTAAAACATCTATGAATTTTTTGTTTATTTTGTTGCCATTTTTCCCTTGTGCTTCATTCAGTTTTTTTATAACACTATTAACTACAGCAATACTCTCTACTAATGGAATATTTCGTGTTTCTAGTGATATAATTTTATCTCCTAAAAATATGACATTAGAATACAAGTAAGTCAAATCATGTTTTAAAGTCGGGTTATCTATTAAAGTTTTGGCTTTTTCTGTTGCAGCAAAATCGTTAGGTAATTTAGACAAAATATCTTTAAATTCAATAAGGTTGTACAGAAGTACTCAACTGCACTTAGCCACGTCCCCCACCTAGTGATGATTGGTTGAGGAGGCAGTGGGAGATGAGGGTAGCTTGTCTTGAAAATCTCCAAACGACTTGGAGCCTTTAAAAATACTTTTTTGACAGTTGCTATCAATTGATCAATATCTGGAAACAAATATCTAACAGTTTCTGCAACACGGTGGATAGCGTGAGCAAGGCAGGTCAGATGGATTAGTTTAGGATAAAAAACTTTTATTGCACGTCCTGCTTTTATCATATGAGGAGCACCATCTGACAGAAACAGTAAAACATTTTCATGTTGAACTTCATTCGGCCAAAGAAGAGACATACATTCATTAAAATACATGGCAATGTTAGCATGATTACATTTTTCAAGTACCTCACAATTCAGCAAAAAAGGTTGTGATGGTGAATCCACAGAGAGTTTTCCGACGATTAAGTTGACAACATATCTGCCATCGACATCTGTTCCAGTCTCGTCCATCGAGACCCAGATCGGACCATTTTTTATCAAGTCTCTGATTTTATGGAGTGTTTCATTGTATATAAGATCCAGATGAGATTTCCTGAGGGCACTTTCGTGAGGTATGGTTTTCCCTGTGTACTTCTCCAAAAAAAACCTTTAATTCACGGTGGCTTATTTTATGGAGTGGTATATCAGCTCTAAGCAAAGCTCGACATAAATCGGATTTTCCAGGCCCACTTGTAGAAGCTTCCGTCAAAAAAGTTTGTTGAAATTTTGATTTCTTATCTTTGTTATCCTGATGATTTGCCGTCTTTATGTGTTGTGTTACCAAAAAACGTGAAGACAGGTTTATATCTACAAACACAGTATAGAACGTCTCCACCCCCCTTAAAAGTCTCACTTGAAAATTCACGTATATACTTCTGCACAAGAACTTTTGTCTTTTCCGTGACTTTCGGCATTAGAGATGCAAACAGTTAACAAGACACAAATAATGTTTCACTGTGAAAGACTGTCATAAAAGATCGGATGTCAAAGGAAGGAGACTCTGGGAAATATGTTAGAGAGGAGGAAAGAAGATTTATATCCAAATATCTAAATTAACTATTCAACGAAAACATTGATAGTGGCACTAACACAATATTCCTTTCTACTTCAAAGAGAAGCAAAGCCGATTGAACTTTCTTGGAAAACGACGAAGCAGCTATTGTTTCCGTCAATCTAATTAAACTAATACTGAACAAACCAAAGGCGATATAAAGATCATAGAAAGTAGTGGTGAAAAGCACAGAATTTAAATTTTTAATTTTAATTTAAAGTTTAATTTTTTTTGTGCTAAATGCCGAATAAGTATAAAAATATGTTACATAAAACCAAATATGCATTTATGATAAAAATATGTAGAAATATGCAAAATAAATATAGCTTAAATTGATTCCAAATACTTCAAAACATATGCAGTTTGTTAAAACAGGATTTTTCAGTTAACCAAGAAAAATATGCAAATGCATATAATTCATAGCCCTAGTTATAATAATCTGGTTAAGAGAAAGAGAAAAGCACTTAAAGATAAACTTTGTATTTACTTAAAAATAAGTTAGGTTTTTGAGAGTAGAGTGGCTAAAATGGTAATATCGTTAAATGAATAAGCTTAATTTATTTTTTTAAAATATATTTGTTAACTACTAATCTAATGGTCGAATAAAACTTCTTTACTTGTAAAGAAGTTTTACAAGTTTGCTAGAAACTGTAAAGGTCCTAGCCTAGTACCAAACCTTGAAGATTCTTCCTGAGTTTCGAGTCCCCAGTAATGGCTTCGACATTACTTTTGTGGTCGGTTCTTTCGAAGTGAATATATTTACATTACAGTGCCTCTTATGCTATCTTCTACTATTTATGACTATTTAAATGTAACCAATTAAAGCTATAGGTGTTAAATTATTGTTTATTTTAATTCATTTACTTATTTAATTATAACCAAAAGATAATAATGAGAAACCCTGTGAAACAGAAAAAGGTTTCTGTTAAATAGAGACAATAGTTGTTTTATTATTTAGAATATTTAAAAATATAATAAGTAATTATTTTTACGAGGAGTCGTATGTACAAGTTAAATGCCTTTAATTTTTCACCTTTTTTTTTTTTATGAATACATTTTTTAATTTATTCCTCACATATAATTCCTTCAAAAGAACGGTGTCATTACTCAAAAAACCTAATATTGCAATGGAGATATTTGGAAGTTACATGTGAGTTAAAAAAAATAAAAAATTTGGTTATTGATACAAAATTCTTTTATTAACCACTAAAAAATTTTTAAAAGCTTGAAACTTTTTCTTTCAATGCCATTATTCTCATAAAACTTTATGTTAAAAAATAATACAACTCAAAATATGACTTTATTAAAAATGTTGGAAACGGAATATCAGATAAGCTCTTTCTGAATTCTGAATCAATCAATACAATTGCTTCTGAAAGCGTAACTAAAAAATGCGAAATTTCGAGTTTAAGTTAAATGTAGTTCTTTTGAAGGAGCAAATATAGTTCTATACTTTTGACAGATTTTTCTGTTTGATCTTTAATAGGAACAAATACCTGTTTTACCTTCTGTAATGCACTGATATATTCGTATATATAAATGTTCTACATTAAATCAATATATATTCCTGTTAACATAAAACAAATTTATGCATTATTGATTAATATTAAAGATTTTATATTTTGTGTTTCTGTTTTTTATTTAGTTTATGAAATTTTTGGATGTTCATAACGAACTTCATAATACACATATCTATTATTTTTAATTTGGAGAAACTGTTTTTGTTTTTTTTATAGTAAAATTATTTAGGCTATGTTATTAATTAATAATCTGTAGTAATTGTTCATCCTTTTTGTACTTCATTATCTAATAAAAGCTTATTATTATATTAGTATTTTAATTTCATTATACCCGTTCATCATCAATTACCTTTTATAGTTTATTGTTGTACAGTAATCTCTTTTTAAGAATTTTCCAAGTTTGTGTTCATACTATAATAACTAGTCACCCTCTTAAACAACTCTATGGTGCCTATTAGCATTGTTAATGCTCTTCCATAACTCCATGGAATAGTTCCATATATATTTTATATTTCATATTGGTATAATAGTTCCGATAACGTCTAAGATAACGTAGGGGTCGAAGATAACGTATGCCACTTGAATAACGTCTAAGGTAGTTTTATGGTTTTAAAACATATTTACTTGATATTTTTTTGTGCTAATTAGCAATTATCAATAAAAATTACCTTTAATTTTTCAATCAATTTCTATTCATCCCTCTTTTCCCAATCTGCTGGTGTTCCTCAAGGTAGTATCCTTGGCCCAATCCTTTATACAGTTTATACAGCTGACATCCCAACTCATCCTAATACTATCCTTACCACGTATGCTGATGATACATGTGTATTATCAGTCAACACCAATCCAGTTATTGCATCCCAAAGCGTCCAATCCCATATCACTGATCTTGAAGAATGGTTTCAAAACTGGAGAATTAAAATAAATTCTTAAAAATCGCATCAAATCACTTTTACCTTACGTCGTAAACCAATGACTTCCTGCCCTATAGTATCCTTTAATAATATCCCACTGGTGCCTGTAGAACAGATCCGATACTTAGGGTTGCACCTCAACAAACGATTAACCTGGAATCCTCATACAAGACTGAAAAGACAAGAAACCGCTCGACGTTTCAGGCTACTTCAATACTTACTAGACAAACGCTCTAAGCTCCCAATTAACAACAAAAGACTCATCTACATGACCATCATACGACCTATTTGGACTTACGGAGTAGAGCTATGGGGCTCCACTAAGCCATCGAATTCCTCTCGTATCCAATCCCTACAATCCAAAATCCTTCGTAAAATCCTCAATGCTCCTTATTTTGTAAAGAATAAAGTCATCCACAACGACCTTAATGTCCCTTTTGTTGCTGATTTGGCCCGAACCCGGTATCTATCCTTTCATAGCAAACTTCATTCCCACTCAAACCCTCTAGTTTCAAACCTAGCTTCCTCTTCAATTCCCGATAATCCTCCGAGGCGTCTGAAAAGAAGATGGCCACGTGACCTTCTTATTTGAACTTTGATTTGAGTACTACCAGTGGGTAGTTTCTCTACTTGTCATTATCATGCCATTATATATCACTTAGCCTATTTACTTGTTGTATTATTGTAATACAGTTGTAGATATCAATAAATAAATTTTAAAAAAAATAATAAGAAGTGGGCTAAGGAAAATGTTATTATTAATATGAAAAATCTTTGGTCAAAATTCAACTGGAACTCTATGTTGTTAAAAATGGAGGACCTCCACTAATCGGCAGAAGAGGATTGGAACAGATGAAAATCAGTCAGGGGAAAGAGAAATATGGCCCGAGATATCTCACGATATCAGAAAGAGGAAATGTTACATTTAAGCAGCCTCTGCCGGATGATCAATTTGCAAAGAATGGAGAGTTCATTAGGAATGGTAAAAGATATGCAATAGCCGCAGTGACCCGAGATTATGTGAGAGATATTATTACACCAGAGAAAGGGGACACTGCCAAGAATTTGATTTTGTGTAAATCGGAATTAGATAAACTTGAATCAGTTCAGGACACTGAAGGTAAAGACAAATATGGTGAAATAAAGAAACAACGAGAACAATATGAATTGGAAGCAGCAGAAAGTAATAACAGAAAGTGGGAGCTTCAAAAACACTATGTCAGCTACAGAGAAATGGGCCCTGTCCTTAATAAGTTGGAATATGTGGCAAAGCTGATAATGGAAAGAAAACAGATACAGGAAGAATTAGAAGAAGAAGAGAAACGTCTTGATGAGATGATGGATCAAGAAAGATTAAATAAATTAGCCAGAGAAAAGAAAGTATTTCTTTTTCGACAGGAGAAAAAGGAAGAATATATTAATAGCCTTGAAGAACAAGTGAAACGAAAAAACTTAGAAAGAGAGATGGAAGCAGAAAAACAACTAAGAGAAGCGATGGTTTTAAACGAGGCAGTAATGCAATCTAAAATTGATCATTTGAGGCAAAAAGGAGAGAAAAAAATGAGACAAAAGAAAATACGAAAGGAAATAAATAGAATGAACGAGCAAGTTCTAAATGATTTAGACAAAGAAAATGGAAAGGCAAAGTTGGCTGATTTAGCTCAATGATTAATGATCAAAGTATTAATGAAGAAGAAAGTTGAGGAAGAGCAAAAAAGAGAAAAAGAACTTTTAAGAGTAAAAAGAGAAGAAATGAAACAAGTGAAAATGAGAAAAGCTCAGCAACTACGCATAAACGATATAGAAAGGAGAGAAGCAGCCAGGGCTAAAATAATTCAAGAGCAATATGAAGAACAGTGGTGGAAAAAGGAAAGGAAAGAGTATGAAGATAAGGTCAAAGCAAATGAAAAATTAAAAGAAACCAGAAGATTACAAATTAAAGAAAAACAAAGAACTCAAGCTCATCGAGCTGGTTCAGGGAAATGGGAGAAAGGAGTGGTTCAAGACCAACTGGGACTCCAGACATACTTAATAAGAATTGAAGAGGGTTTATTATGGAAGCGACACATAAATCAATTGGGGCCTAGATTGGAATCAAAAGAGAAGGACTCAAGCAAGCCGGACAACGCACACTATAGCCCGTTGGTCTCAGACGAGGAAGACAGATTAGCAGGAGACAATACACAAATGAGGCCTCAGCGAGAAAGAAAAAAAAAGCCTCTCCGTTTTCGGCAGGACTAGGTACATACCAGTGCCAGACAGATACCCAGTATGTGATTTGTGTTTTTTTTTGTTGAAGGGAGAAGTGTTATGACGTAATTCCATGTGTGATATATATTCCATATGTTCAAGATACATTGTGCAATAAATGTTTTTTGGCAAGTCATACTTTGCTCAAAAGTGAGTTATTATTGCTATTTAAACATTGTCTTTAGACTCATATTAGTCGTATGAGACATAAAAGTGTACACGTTCAACCCCTGGAAAGAAAAAGCATCGGTAGAAGCTCATAACTGCCCAATTTCTCCAAACTATGCTCTGAGGCAGAGCACTTTTAAGGAGGGGGCAGTGTTATGTTGTTATGGTAACCCTGCCTGTATACACCGGCTCGCTGCTGACTAAGGGCATTCAGTAGTAAACCGGTCAGTGTGATAAACTTGTGTGTCAGTGAAATGTGACAGTCTTGCGAGTATAATATACCGTTTCTGTTTATTACTGTGTGTCAGTTTGTCATATTTGGGGAATCTTACGGTCGGTGGATTTTGATTAGTGAACTGTAAGTGTTAATTAGTAGTTGTAAATTGTAGTGTAATTTTATTGTATTTATACAAATTTATGTAAATAGTTAAGCTATTTAGTAGTAGTAATATCTTAAAATATTTTAGTAATTAAATAAGAGTTAGACCTAGGTTATAATCTTTAGGTTATTGTTATTGTAAATTTATATTAGTTTAATAATTTAATTGTTAGTAATTTCATTGTAGTCTTTTTGTTACTTTGTTAATAAATATTAGTATTTTAAATTTAGGAGTAGTTTAATTCATTTTCACACCCAGAGCCTATAACAATATGAATTTCACCCAATATTAATGGTTGGCTAAAAATGATCAGGTTTCAATAATAAAAATTTAATTGAATTTATCAATACTGAATTCTTCAAAACTTAAATTAATAATAAATGTGTGAATAAAACAGATACTAAGGTATAAACAATTTGAAATTTAACACAAATGCATTGATAAATGCAACTGGTGAAATACATTAATGTTAAATGTTACCATTAACATTCCTTAGATAACAAGCTTTATAAATATGTTGTAGAGTTTGAGATCCTCTATTAAAGTAAAATAAAAATATTTAAAAAAATAAATAAATAAAGCATTTTTAATATTCCAAAAGTTCTAAAACTTGGTTTTCAATATAGTTATCATTTTGCAATATTGTTGTTGCAATATTTTATGGTCTGTTTAACAGCATCAACTGTCTTTTCCACCTGCTTTCATCTTCCGAAGCTGTTCAACATATTTGTAGTATCGTTCTCTGAATGTCTCTTCAGTATATAGAACACCATTGGTTGATAAATTTGGCTAAAAAATACAGTAAATCATAAATTAATACGAAAATCTGAATAGAATACCTGTATTTTACAGATATTTTTCTTTAATAGTCGAAGAACCCGAAAAAATATAAGAGATGAAAATTATAAGGTTAGTGTCTACCTGAAAGTTTTTAATCTTCTCATAAGTAAGCAGTCTTCTGGAAGAAGTAGTTGATAGTACTTGTTCAGAATTTCCAACTAACTGCAGACAATCATGTTGCGGTAATTTATTTTCATCATATTCACATCTGTAATTTGAATACCACTTTTATTATTAATTAATGATTTTTGTTATTAGCTTTTGCCATGATGAAATCACAACAAGAGAAAACTATATTTACCATAAAATAAGAATGGTTCAATATTTATGATAATAAAAGATGTTTATTCTTGTAATGTTAAGTAATAGAATCCAAATTTATACCTAATGATTGGAAGCCATGTTACTAATCGTGCACCAGTTTTTAAGCGTAGAGCAGCAAAATCCAATAGATCAGATATGAGCCGAGAAAGAGGATAAACAATTTTACTAGGGATATGAGTTGGCAAGTGATGTTCGCTGATTTTTTTATCTTCCTTGTTACAACCGACCCTTTCCATTGCTTCTCTCATTCCATATGGAGCTGAAAAATTATTATTAATACATAGGAAAAAGTAATAGCCTTTACTTTAAATTCCCTGATTTAATAAGTCAACAAATATAAATTAATACAATGTAAAGAGATAATCAGGTTCAGGAATTATTTATATATTAAATCTGATGCTCTATTCCCACCAAGGCCAAATTGATATAAGAATAAATTTTAGTTTTGGAAGTTTTAATGAACTAGCCATCATCATCATTACAAATATTGAGGTTGAGCGTCTATCACTTTTATGTTCATTCTACTTTCATTAGCTACTTTTTGCGGTAGCAATGATATGATAAAAATTTTCAAATGACAAAAACAGTAATTAAAATGATGAGATCCAAATACATGGCAACTAATATAATCATCTAAACCAAAGAACTTTGGATTGAATAGATTTTTTTAGCATTTTTTTTTTTAAATGATTCCTATGTTTCAGTGTCCATTTATTTATGAGATTTTATATCATAAAAAATTTAACAATTTACAGATAAAGTTATTAGGAATAAGAAATCCTAACTGCCCTTGACTTGTGGGCCTTGGGCGCCTAAGGACTTCGGCTGGCCCCTGCGGGCCCGGATAGGTGGGTTACCTCGGCAAAACCTAAAGCTTAATAACCAACGGGCGTTGTTGACCTAGATGGTCTAAGCCCTCTAAACCCCAGGAAACAAACAACATAAACCCTAAAAGCATAATCTGCATAACTTATTTTAAAAAGGAAATCTTTAAAACTTTGAAAATTCATTAATCCACTCGAGAGATGTAAAAGGAAAATAGAATGAAAAGTCAGAAAAGTTTCATAATTGTTTTTATTTCACCATATCTCCAGACAGTCAAAAAATTGTTTGAATCCTATTCATTAAAAATAAGAAAAGCAAATGAAAAGTCAGATAATGTGAATACTAATTCCATTCTTTTATCTGCATATCTAATTAGAATAGAGCTGCAGCTACCTTTTTTTGATCGAGAGGATTGCCATGGTTAAGTGAGAAGAATTTCATAGAAGTTAAAAACAAATAGAAATATTAAAAATAACAATGATACTAAGGAAACTTACGATCTGTAATGATGGCGTCAAATAGAATACCATCTCGCCAAAGTGGAAGTGATGAGTCAGCAACAATTACATCAACATAATGGTTTTCCAATCCATACTGCTTCAAATTAGATAAAACACTTTCATCGTTTCTTGGCTTACCCTAAAAATAATAATATCAAACATGAATTTTCTGGCTAATGCATGCTGATATATATATATATATATATATTTAATTAACAAATGAATAGCTTCTGAACCACAATGGAGACTTATTCTTCTGATTTACTAAAACTGCATTAGCATTATCATATTTAATTTCTTAATTTTTGACATATAACTGTCCAATTTTGAGTTGCAAACAATCCTTTTTATCCACAGAACTTCAATTGTAATAAATATTTGAATAACTGTAAGCAATCTACTAAGTTTAAGATGTAAGAACTTCAGTCACTGTTCCAAACAATGTCAAGAGCTATGCTCTAAATCACTATGTCACTAATCCATAAAGCCAATATTATTATGATAATAATATTGGTAATATCAAAATAACATTACCATTACTAATAATACTATAATACCAATTGATGACTAAGTAGGTTATAATAATTTTGAACTTATACATACTATAATTTTCTGATCCAAGTCTTACATGGATCTCCTAGTATCTAAATTCACTTCAAAGTTTCAAAACATGGTAGCTTTCTAGTAAATATAATAATGAAGACTGTGCAATAATCATTATATAATTAAAATTAGTATCTCTATTTGAGTCTTTCACACCTGCAGCTACCAGATTCTTACTCTTTCTTGACTTTTAAACTAGAGAAGTAGATGAAGCATTCAGATCAAATAAAGTTCTGGCATAGTCCTTCATTAACCCTCCTCCCCTACACATTTATCCTATGACAAATTTGCTACTCCTGGCCCTGCTACCCATGGCCTTGAAATTCACCTTGGATCAACACTCAGGAGAGTGCAGGCGCCGACAAAACAGGCACCACTGCATCGCTCACGACCCAGTAGGTAGGGGAGGAGGGTAATTAGAAGATGAGATTATTCTTTTAAAAAATGCAGCATTATTACAGCTAACATATAATCACAAATATCCCAAAGTGAAAAAGATTAGGAAAGATATAACGATATAGGAAAAAAACAAACTCAGAACAAAGTTTTCATTTAATAAAATAATGTAGACAGACATTTAATACTACCAAATTATATCTCAGCCACCTGGTAATTTCTTTTACTTCTACACTTAAATCTTCCAGATAGCCTAACATAGACCATAGCAAAAAGATCTCATTACAAACTTTCAAGCAAGATATATTATTAATAAATTCAAAAATGTAATTCAGTGAGTACTTACCCTATCTTGTTTCCTCGTTGGTCTACTTTTTCCATGAAGCATTAAATAGTCTATATCAGTACCAAGTACATAGCCACCAAATTCAGCAGCTGCTATAAGAAGAGATCCTAAAATTAAACAGTATATTAATTAAATTTCAATAATAATATGCAATGAAATCATGAAATATATCTTTGTAAAAGTTCTGGAACAGAATGAATTTGCTGTAATCCTAGAGTTCCACTGTTTTCTAAATGTAATTAGCAAAAGCATTAATTTTGTTTAGTTATGAATAATTTGACTTGCTAAGAGATGGGGTTGGAAGATGAAAACACATTTTTTAAAATTTTTTATGATGCTATCAAAACCACTGTTTTTTAGTGTGCTGAATCAATATCTGCCATCATTTTTGGTCTTTAAGAAAAACCTTTCAGATCAGTTTATTTAATAAATTAAGCACTATTTCAAAATTTATTTGACCAAAAATTTTGTTAGAATAACCATCATCCCCCATGATGGTCTATGGAGGACCTTTGCCTCCTCGACAATTTTCCTCCACTTTGAGCGATCTTCCACAGCTCTTCTCCATGTTCTTACCTCAAGAGCTTAAGGTCTGCTTTCACATCGTCCAGCCATTACATTCTAGACCTTCCTCTTCCTCTTTCTCCATCTGGACGTCCCTCCAGGATCAGTTTTGGGAGCATTTTTTTTATTTATTCTGAGAATATGCCCCAACCATTTCAATCTTGCTTATTTAATACAAGAAACTATATTTGGTTCTCCATATTGGTCCTTAAGTTCTTGATTCCTTTTCCTGTGGGAACGATTTCCTTCCTTGGTTGGGATATATACTTTACTAAGAATCTTTCTCTCCCATGTATTCAATAATTTCTCATGCTGCTTAGAGAGAGTCCACGCCTCTCCACCATAGTTGACGACAGGACGAAGTATCGTCTTATATACCCTTATTTTGAGGCTATGGGGAATAGCTCTATTTCGGAACACGTTTCTAAGGGACCTATAGCATATTTTACCATTTTCAATTCTCGCCTTTATTTCATATTCTAGTCTGTTATAATAGTGCCTAGTTACTTAAATGTCTTAACATTTTCAAAACTGCACCCTCTTCCTTGGAGATGTCCACTGGATGACAGTTTCATAGATGAGAGTATGTACTTTGTTTTGCCTTTATTTATAATGAGCCCTGCCTTCCTAGCTGCCTCTTCACATTCCCAAAATGCTTCCAATAACATGTTTTCATTTCTTACTGTGATGACCACATCGTCAGCATATGCATGAGGTGTTGGGTCATGTTATAAATACATTCATCTTCCCTTGTCATTATAAACTTCAGCAGCACCAAATTAAACAACACCGGAGATATAGGATCTCCTTTTTTAACTCTTTTTTTAATAGAGAAGTCTCCAGAAATTTCTCCCTGGACCTTCACCACGCTGCTACTATACTGCAATGTCATCCTTTTCAATCTGATAAGTTTTTTAGGGTACTCAAGGAATATCAAGTTTTCCAACAGCTCATTCCTTTCTATGCTATCGTATGCCTGCTTGTAGTCAATGAAGAGGTGGTGTATATCTACGTTCCATTCGTTATATTTCTCAAGCATGTTCCTGATGGTAAATATGTGGTCAACAGTAGATCATTCACCCAAAACTGCTTCTGCTGTTATCATTAATCTTCCCAAAAGTAGTATTGATAAAGTATTGATAACACTTTGTAGATTGAACAAATTAGTGTTATCCCTCTATAATTTTGGCGTTCTAATATATCTCCCTTCTTCTTCCCTTCTTATGTATCGGCACAATAATGGCCTTGTACCATTCCTTATTCCATATTTCCAGGATTAGTTCATAAATTTCATGATGCAACAGATATCCACCATAAAATCCTGGTGCCTTGTTATTTTTTAATTTTACAACAAATTCTTCCACTTCTTTTGGGTCTTGTGGTTCTAGAGACACATCATCTTCTAATGGCTCCGATAAGTTTATCATTGGGGTTTCTTGAGAATTTTCTGTGCTGGGGTTAACAATATCATTGAAATATTCTTTCCATCTTTCAGCTACATCTACTGTGTCTTCCAGTAGAGTAGAGTTTTGGTGGTCGGTCCTGCGCATTTTACCATCAGCAGGATACGGCCACCCGGCGAGCCACCAGACCAGGAGACACCAAGGCATTCGGAGGAGGACGAGCCCCCAGGAGCAGAGGACTGAGGGAGAGGACTGGCCGGATGCGGACCGGACGGATGCGGCGGACCAGGAGGGCTGGACGGCAACCGGACGGTTGCAGACCGGCCAGGAGGCCTTAAAGGTGCTGCCCCACCAGTAAGGTGCACATCCGTGCACCGGGCAGCACCACAGATTTTTATTTTTATTTTTTATTTTTAATTGTACCCAGGAGATTATACGGTACCCCCCAAAGTTCTGTAGAATAAGAAATTACAAATAAAGAGTTGTTTTTTGGCGGTGGTGGGCGTGCGTAAACCCAACGTATCAACCCACCACCGCCGTACCCCGTATGCCAGAAATGGCAGGAAGGGGGAGAAAAAGAAAAAAGTAGAGTGCCATCCCTGTCTTTGCAGAAACCTATTCGGGGTTGAAATCCCTTTGTTAGTATTTTCAACCTTTCGTAGAAGCTTATACTGTTTTTAACCCCCAAATCTTCTACCATTGATTTTAGATCTTCTTCTTTCTTTCTTTTCAGAAGAAAGAAAGAAGAAGATCTAAAAGCTTCGGCAAACTTTTTTGGTGGTTTCTCTCTTTTTTGTATAGTTTTCAATAGTTTGCCTAGTCCTTCTCAATATCATCCTCATGTAAGCCTTCTTCTTTTCATCAACTGAAGCCTAACATTCCTGATCAAACCAGTAGCAGTTTTTCCCATTTCTCCCATCTGCTATAGTTTCTTCCACAGCATTTACAACAGCTATCTTTATTTTCTCCCATTTATTCTCAATGCCTTCTATTTCTACATTTCTTAAATTCTCCTCCACTTTCCTTTCATATTCTTTTTGTATCTCTGGCATTTTTAAGGCTTCTATATTAAACTTATGGGTACTTTTCCTATTTTTTCTTTTGTTGTTACTGTCCCAATCTTTGCCCATACTTCACTCTTAATAGGTAATGATCACTGCCTACTTCAGCTCCTTACATCTTCTATATTACATGGTGCTTTGTTTCTGTCATTATGTGTTACTATGTATATAGTAGTATTATGTCCAGGTTTCTAAGTGAATAGGCTTGTGTTGAAAGGTAGTACTTGCTAGTTGTGAAATCTACTATCCTAAATTCCATTGTCATTAGTAATATCGTGACAACTAAAGTTTCCAACTGCTCTCCCCAGGTTCTTCTCTTTCCCAATTTTTCCATTGAAGTCTTCCAGGATAATTTTAGCGTCATATTTAGGATTCTTGTCATAGGTCTTTTCTAGCTCCACAAAGAACTCTTCCTTCTCTTCATCTGCTTTCTTCTCTGTTGGCGCATGTACACTCACTAGAGACATGTTGAAGAATTTACCTTTAAGCCTTATGTAGCATATTCTTTCATTTATTGCCTCATACTTTAGTATAGCTTGTTTCAGCTACTTTTTCACCATGAAACCAGTCCCAACAATATTCCTAAGATGCCCGTTAATTATTAATAAGGACATATTTGATTAGTTCGACCATAGTAGTATCCTTCCTTCATCTAATTTCCTGCAATTAATAATAACCAAGCCGAGAATATTTATCAAACTCGAGTCATCAAATAAAAAACCTTCAATTTTTTTTGTTTATTTTTCTCAAAGTTCGGCACATAATACATTTTTTTTTTAGGAAATTTAATTACCTAACAAAACATCATTTGTATAACCAACAAAAATATAACCTTTTTGAATAATATACAAAAAATACGTTCCTTCCATCATACCTTTTATTCCTTCTTTCCCCAAGAATATAATTCATTTATGGAACATTAAAAGCTAAAGTTAAGACCTAAGGCCAAGTTTCTTTAAAATCTTCTGAGCCATTTTGGTGAACAACTAGAAGCCGAACTACAATACACATTTATTGAAAAGCAACAAGCAGTTGTAACCTTCTTTGATATGGTTAAAGCATTTGATCGCACAAGGATAAATATTATCATGAAAAAGCTGATATCCATAGATTTTTCAGGCAATCTCCTGAAATTCATTAAACAGTTTTTAACACAATGACTATTTTAAGTTTGAATAGAAAATGTGATGTCCCGAGACATCAATAAAAAAATGGGAGTACCACAAGGATGTGTTCCGAGCACAACTCTCTTTGCGCTGGCAGTTAATGACCTTGGAAGAAACTTGTCCAGAGGAGTAAAGGTGCTGCTTTATGTAGACGACCTTGCCATTATGTGTCGCTCAAACAATGTGGATTTAATAAAAGGAAAACGCCAAAAAGCCCTTAAATTGACAAAATGCCTGGTCACATTCCTCAGATCTTGAATTCTCTACAAAAAAACTAAGTGTGTCCACTTCAGCCAAAAAAGATGAACACTACCGTCCCCCGAACTTACACCTCTGCCATATGTCGAACAATGCAAATTTTTAGGGCTGTTACTCGACAGGCGACTATCATGGACTAATCATATTAATAATCTTAAAGAAAAATGTCTAACTAAAATTAAAATCTTAAAAGTCCTCTGTAGAACTTCATGGGGAGCAGACAGAGCTACAGGCTTTGATATGTTCCAAACTAGATAATGGGAGCTTTGTATATGGCTCAGCTCGCTTCCAAAGTTTAGCCCAACTCGATACCATCCATGATACCGGAATCTATATTGCCACTGGTGTGTTTAGGACAAGCCCCACTTTAAGTATATGTGCTGAGTCAGGGGTCCCACTACTTTTATTCAGACGTCAAAAGCTAGCAATGATCTATCTGCCCCGACTATACTTTCAACCCTCATGTCCAGCCTGTAAGTATATTTTTCAACCTAAATTCTCCAGACAGTTCCTACAGACGGCAAATGCAATGTTACCAATTGCAGAAAGATTTTCGTTAGATATCAATTAATTAAAAGCAATAATCGTTAATATTCCTTATATAATCTCACTTCCGTGGACTTACCAATATCCAAAAATATACCTTCAGCTCTTCCAATTCCGCAAACAAAATGAAATGACTTTACAACATCAGGAAAGATACCAGCAGCTCCTACCAAAACATATAGCTATATATACTGATGGATCGAAGTCAGATAGCTCAACAGGATCTGCCTTTGTTACCCCAAACTCAACACACAAGCAAAAATTACCATCTTTGTAATGTTTATTCAGCTGGATTAAATGCCATCGTATCTGCTCTCTACTTTTGCATGACACAGACATACCAATGGATAATATAACAATAGTGTCCGACTCAATAAGCACTCTCCAAGGATTGAATGGTATGTACTCAGACCACCCGATCGTTCACCGCATTCACGAATACCTAATAATGCTAGAAGGTGTAGACAAGTCAGTCTACTTCGTCTGGGCTACAGACAATGTAGGCATCATAGGGAATGAGATGGCTGACAAAGCTGCCAGAGAAGTTTTATTCCTCCCAGGTAGAGGCACAGCTATCTTAATTGGCCTACAAAGGAGTGTATAAAAAATAGATGACAATCAATGTGGGATGAGCATCCATCCAATAAATTAAAATGTATTAAGAAATGCGTAAACCCAAGGACTACCTCCAACCATAGTAAACACTGTGCAGAAGTGGTAGTAACTCGCTTCAGAATAGGCCATAGTCGACTCACCCATGTTTACCTCATGACAAGAGAAGCCACTCCAAAAGGTCCAAAATGCAATGGTATCCTGACTATTAGACACATATTCGAAGAATGCCATTACTATTGAATTGTGTTACATCAATTCGGGTTACCTTCTAATATCTCAATGGCCCTGAGAGATGACAAATCCACAATAGAGGCAGTCATTAAATTTATTACTAAGTGTAAACTGACAACCAGCATTTGATATGAGATATATATGTGTATATATGTATGAGTGTGTAAATATATGTATATCTGCGTGTGAATTGATATGTATATAAGTAAGTGGGTGTGTATGTATATTAATGTGTGTCTTTGTCTTTTTTTTCTACTTTATTATCGCTATCTATCTATCAATCAATCCTTGCAGGACCTTGGCCTCCTCAATGATCCTCCTCCACTCCGACCTGTCTTCGGCTGGCCTTCTCCATCTGCCGACACCCAACGTCCGAAGGTCATCCTCCACATCCTGCAGCCAACGAAGTATAGGTCCTCCCTCTGCTCCTCCTCCCTCCATCATCATTTTTCATTTTTGGTAGTCTACTTCTTTCCATTCTTTGTACGTGTCCTAGCCATCAAATTCTGGCACTCTTAATCGTGGCAACAATATTCGGTGTACCATATAGATTTCTAAGTTCCTCGTTTGTCTTCATCTGCCAGCGATTTCCTTCTTTTGTAGGGCCAAAGATCTTTCTCAGGATTTTTCTTTCCCACATGTTCAACAACCTTTCATCGAGCGTGTCAGCGTCTAAGACTCACTTCCATACTCACGACCACTGGTTGAAGGACAGTACAATACACTCTTATTTTGAGAGCTCTGGATATATTTCGGTTTCAAAATATTTTCTTGTCCGGATCGACCTCATGACCACTTTTAATACCATATTGTATAAAACTGGGGAAAGAGGATCTCCCTGTTTAACACCTTTCTTAATATCAAATTCCTTTGGCAATTCTCCTTGGATTTCGACAACTCCTTTGCTATCCTTCAGGGTCATCTTGATGAGGCTGACAAGCTTCAAGGGATATTCTAGTTATTTCAGCTTTTTGTACATTCCATTTCTGTTTATGCTGTCGTATGCTTGTTTGTAATCTATGAACAAATGGTGCTGTTTCCCGCTCTGCTTCCGCTGTTTGACTGCTTCCCAGCATTTTGCTAGCATTATCCTCATGCAAAAAATGTGGTCCATTGTAGATCTTCCTGGGTGGAATCCGCACTGGTAATTGCCCAACACCTGTTCTGCTCTCTTGACAACCCTGCATTAGCAAAGTTGACAGCACCTTATAAACTATGCATAGTAATGCAATTCCTCTATAATTGCTACAATCCAATTTGTCTCCTTTTTTATGGATTGGCAACATAACAGCCACTTTTCACTCACTAGGCATTTCCTCTTTCGTCCATATCGGTAGCACCAATTCATATATTTCTGTATAGAGTGCCTCAGCTCCATATTTAATTGCTTTTGCTGGGATCCCATCTATTCCTGGCACTTTGATGTTTTTAAGGACATAATGATTTCTTCATTCTGCTTGCCTATCTTGTACACCGTTATAGCATCCTTTCATGAGCTTTTGACTTCTCTTTGCACAGCTATTTCACATTCACAGTCAAGCTAGCTGATCTTTTCCTCTCTCTTTTCCTCGCCTATCGTCTCATCCACCGCTTATCTTACAGCTTGACTTATTCAAGTCCATTTCTTTTATACATCCTCTTCTTCTGTCTCTAGTGCATTGTTTTGTAGCTTTTCTTCCAGTTTTCTTTTATATAGCCATTGTCAGGGTTTTTCAGGTCTTCGACCTTATATCTAATTCTTTGCTTTCTCTGTTTTCCCTCTTGGTTTAATGGCTAGTCTCTTTTTGTATCTTACCTGTACCAGAAAATGATCTGTTGAACAATCCGCACCCCTTTCGGGTCGTTTACCATTTATTGGTCCGCATCGGAGGCGGTTTTTGAGTTTAAGTTTACAAAGGTGGGGTGCTGGCCCCATCCTGTGCCCCCTTTTACAACTGGCAGGAAATACTCCAGGCTTATTCTAATCCAAGCCTGGATGGAGTTTATTATCACTACCTGCTCTAAGTTAATTTTCGGTAAATAACAAAGTCTTATTATTATCACTTCTCATCTATTACAGTGAAGTAGTATATTTAAACTAAAACAAAGCTCACTGGTGCGGGCCCGCGTGGTACTGGGTTCCCGGGGTCGTGCTGGAGGCCATGGAGTATCAAATCACTCTCGTTTCTCAATCCAGCCTTGAAGAAGCTAGCAGCATGCCTGGCGAAACATTGGCGTAGAAAAATTTAACAACACAGTCTAAACCAGAAACCACTAAAGTTTTGTGTAAAATATAAGGTTATTTTTTTAAATTTGTATCAATAAAATAAAACCCACTTTAATTCTAGTGATACCTACAAGCATAACTATTAATTATTTTAGCCAATGTTGAACTGTCTGTGGTATTGAAATAAAATAACAAATTATGTTGTGCTTAATAAGTTAAAAGAAATAGTTCAGTAATAACAATAATTAAAAGTTATTCCAGCAAAATGTTATTTAATACCTGATCCAACAAAAGGGTCAAATACGAGATCTCCTTCACAAATCTTAGCTTGATTTGCCATAATTAGTGACAATTGAGGATCCATACTTGTATTGCCAATAAATTTTCTTTGTTTAAGGGAATGTTTCGATATCAAATCACGCTGGCATTGAGTAACCTGTTTCATGATAAATATGAATAAATGAATACAGATTGAAATGCAAAATCATATTTATATTAAAATATTTTAGAGTAATATAATAGACTAGCTGGGGTACCTGGCTTCGCTCAGGAAATTGATATGAGATTGTGTGGTAATTGGACTAAAAGAATAAACTTTAAAATATATGAGATACGATTTTGTTATTGAAAATATATTCTAACCACAATACTTGTTTATAAACAACATTTTGTTATCCGGAGTATATATGAATAAATTTTTCGAATTTCCTACTCGGGTGCAAGCTATGTATAGTTGACCGTAAGAAAAGCAGGAGTCTTTGAGGTTCATGCCGCAACATTTTAAAGTTTGTCCTTGTGCTTTGTTAATTGTAAAACTATAGGCTAATTTGATTGGAAATTGCAGTCTTTTAAATTGGAATGGCAATTCAGTAGAGATCTGTGGTATTCTGGGGATATGTACTGTGAGTCCTTTGTCCTTCCTAGTCATTAGTTCGGCTTCGATGATGTTCTTTGATAGCTGTTTGATGATCATCTTTGTTCCATTACATAGTTTTGGTGAGTTGAGATTTCTGAGTAGTATGATCGGAAATCCAATTTTCAGTCTAAGCACATGTAATGGCATTCCTGGTACTTGCAAAGAATTAAAAAATTCTGTTTCTTTTTTCAACGCTTTCTTCAACGTTTACCATCGTGTCGTCCGATTTGTATATTCTCTCTTCAATGGGAATTTTCCTTTGAATATTAAAGTTGATTTCGTCGTCAATATTATTTTTAGTTGCTAAAATTGCTTTCTGAAATAGCAACTCCGGATTGATATAATTATGAACAATGTTTGGATAAATTTGGTCGTATTGGCTATGTTGCAGAAATCACTGAGGCTGGTCGTCTGGTCAGTAGGATATGTGCCTTCGACTATTTGTAAAACATGTTGAGCGAAATGTGCTGTTGTTACCCACGACCGATTTTGCTTTATATACTCCTATCAATAGGTAGCTCCATTTATAAAAAAAAAGTCTTTGAATGGTCCACAATGTTCTAGAATTTCCACAACATTCGAAAGTGTTCTGTAATATTCCACAATGATCTGGGATGTTCCCGAACATTCTAGATTGTTGTGGAATGCTCTTGAATACTCTCGAATGTTCTGGACTGTTCTAGAAATTTTTAGAGGGCGAAACTTCCAGCCCTTATATATTCAAAAGTACGCCATTCAGGTAAAAATGGGAACCTTCTTCATGGACGGGAGATAAAGGGCTATCACACCATATAACTCCCTTGATCGTACCGGGACTCATTTCTGATTGTTTATGTATGTATATATATACATACATACATTATAAAAGAAAGTGTACAATGTGCGTGCCGCTAACTATATATATATATATATATATATATATATATATATATATATATATATTGATATTGATATTGATAATATAATTTTATTTTTTATTAAATAAATAGTGCGAGAAGAGAACTATTTTGTAATGCCTAATATAATGCCTCAATAATAATTTTAATTAAATAATTTATTATTTATTAATAATTAATTAATTTCAATAAAATAATTTTAATAACAACATAATACAAAGAATGAAAAATATCAAATATATAGTTAAGTAATGAGCTAAAAGCATAAATTGAAATAAAAAACATTACCACACGTCCAAAATAAAATGTCCTTGACTGCGGGGGAGCAGTGTTATGATCTACACCATAGTACTCAATATACTGCAGAGCCAATTCTGGATTTTTTAATTGAACTCGGCCATTTAATGGTAAATAGTTGAAACTCTAGAAAAATAACAGAAAATAAATATGTGGTCATTACCATATATGACAAATAGTTGTGAGAGTATCTACTTTTTAAGAAAAAAAAATCTATTTTACTTTTAATTTAATTAAGCAATTCTATGTTCAATGAATTTGTCTAGTATCAATTGAAAAATTTATATTATGAAAATTAGTAATTCATAATCTTTATATATATAAAGGTATATATAAGGAAGAAATAGTTGGGGGTGCAGTCAATAAAAACACCTTAATAAGTGTAACTTATTTATTGTGTGTCGACATTTCGGCCTACAATGTAGGCCATCTTCAGGGCTAAGAGAGAGAAACAAACAGAAAAACATATACACTTAATAAGGTGTTTTTATTGACTGCACCCCCAACTATTTCTTCCTTATATTAGAAGTTACAGTCAACCTTTTCTTCTTCTCTAACATGAACCACATTAAACGGGGCCATACACAGAACTTCTCTTCAACATCTTATATGTTTTTCTGTTTGTTTCTCTCTCTTAGCCCTGAAGATGGCCTACAATGTGGGTCGAAACGTTGGCACACAATAAATAAGTTACACTTATTAAGGTGTTTTTATTGACTACACCCCCAACTATTTATTCCTTATATTAGAAGTTACAGTCAACCAATTCTTCTCTAACATGAATCACATGAACCGGGGCCATACACAGAACTTCTCTTCAACATCTTATATGTTTTTCTGTTTGTTTCTCTCTCTTAGCCCTGAAGATGGCCTACAATGTAGGCCGAAACGTCGGCACACAATAAATAAGTTACACTTATTAAGGTGTTTTTATTGACTGCACCCCCAACTATTTCTTCCTTATATTAGAAGTTACAATCAACCAATTCTTCTCTAAAATAAAGGTATATATGTTAAATTATAGCACTATGCACTTAAAAATTTAATTATATTTTTTATCATATAGAAATTAACCTTCTGTCATAGCAGATATCCTATACATCAGAAATGGATCAAAAATTCCCTCATCTCCCAAAATTGGATATGACATATATGCCTGGTACATGCTTAGGCACATCGATTATACTTTAATTTTTTTTTCACATTTTATTTTAAAATTAGATACAATAATTACATAGAGGGTGAAGTGGAATAAAGGAAAATATAAATCAAAAAGATAATATACATAGCAGATAAAAAGAAACGAATAATTCTGTCATACTTGTTTGCAAATTCCTTTCATTTATGTAAGCGAGAATGTATAACGATAAAATTATAGATATTACACTAATATTTAATCAGACAGTAATAATATTAAAAAGAACCTCCTGTTGTGCCATGGTAAAATAACTGCTAGTAAATGGAAACACTGAAAACAATTTTCAACTAAATGTTTGTCACTGATGACGGTACTTCAAATGGGCACATGCAAATATTTGTCCCACTGTAAATGAAGTTGACTAGAACAAGGAGACAAAGAGTTTTAACTTTGAAATGTTTTTTTTTATACCTTAAAACATATTATTCTTCATAGGCAATAGTATACATATAAAATTTTCATTTATCAACACCTTACACTAAAAGTTAATCAATTCAATTCGTATTCATATTAAAATATTGATGTGTACATGATTTGATATAGTAATAATAATATATTAAAATATTTTGATAAACAATGTCTAAATCTACCTCTATTTTATCAATTTTTTCTTTTTGGGTTTGAGACCTTCCAAATATTTCCACTTTCATTTTGAAAGAAGAATTGGCATAAGGAGCAACCAAAGAGTGAGGTAATCTACATAGTTCATTATGAAGTTCAGAAATAGAATTAGATATGCTCCACAAATCAATTATATAACGCACAGTAACAGAGCGGCTAGCAATCTTTGTAGCAGATTCATCCGAATCAAGCTCAGCAATCCAAAAAGGCTAAAAATAAACATATACATAAAGAATAAACATAATAAGTAATAATAAACTTTAAGCTCAAAGCCAATACTATCAATAAGCACTAAACCAAGAATGGCCCAACCAAATGATTCTGCATACAACTTTGGAAATGCATCATAACTCTACAGGCCGCATATAAAATTACTTATCCATGATCCTGTGCATTTAGACCCACTTAAGACATTTTTTTTTTAATGAAAAATTTGAAAACTTATTCATTATTTTTTTACATTGATAGTATAAAAATAATGATACTAAACGCACATTGCAATCATAATAATGACTTCACAATATTTTATCCCATAATTTCACCAGTTAATTTAGGAATATAGGATTTTTTTTTTAATATAGGGGTTTTCTTAACTTCAGCCCTTTATAAAATAAATCTATTTCTTAAATGTTTGATGAAAGTCGCGGGCTGCGGGTTGATCACCCCTCCACTGAACCTTGTCAAAATCCTAATGAACAAGATTAAACCAAAATCAACCTTGCTATGTACTTCTAGGTCTAAACTTCAAATATTTAACTAATCTTAACTTTTATCACCCATAAACCAAAACTTATACATTTTTGTAGGAATATAAAATAATAAATAAAATCTAGACATTTTTTTTAAAATGATATATAATTAAATTAGCATGCCATTACATTCCAGAGGCTTGATGATCGAGAACATTAGATTGAGTGTTTGGTTTGGTGTTAGGTAGTGTTTTTTGTTCAGTGTTTATTTCAATATGGACCAGTTAATATTTATTTTATGGCCTTCTCAGAAAATGAATTTAAACTCTCCCACTGAGTTAATGCTATTCCAACCACCAATTTTAGTATCTGTACTACCATCTTGCAAATGAAACACAATATATTATATTCAATTTTGTAAATATAATACAAAATCAATCAAACCTGTATAAATTCCCACTATTTCAATTTAGGTTCTCTTAAGTTTTAAGTAGTTCCAACTCTACAATGTTCAGAAAAAGTGATTAGCTCGTTTAACGTAATAGCTCTCTAATATCTTGATATAATTTATCATCTTCATCATAATCATTCCTCAATACCACTCATGCAGTGTGTAGAGGAATTCTAGATTTCTCTTTCTAAGAATAGAATGGAAAAGGGACTTTATTCTGAGACCAAGTCGCTTTAGAACAACAAACATGAAAAAAAAATAAACATAATATATATATGGTCAGAAGGCTATACTTAATACAAATCATTAAGTATTTAAAAATTGCCAAAAAAAAAAAGAAAGCAAAATTAAAATTATAAAAACAATAAAGTACGAATCATGACAGGGCCAATTCTAACCAGGTATGTCGGGGTCTTCCTCTGGACCTTCTTCTAAAAACCTCAGCCTCGAATATTATGTTGGTAAGCCTCTTGTTTTCCATAGTTAGCTTATGTCCAAACCATAATAAACGGTTTTCGTCAATTGCTTTTTCATCTGGTTCCACTCGAGATTTTATCCAATGATTGAATTACAAAATTTTATCTTTCTAATTTTCCATTTTATCCTTCTAAGGCCTCAAGGTAGTATCCTTGGCCCAATCCTATATACAGTTTATACAGCTGGAATCCCAACTCATTCTAATACTATCCTTACCACGTATGCTGATGATACATGTGTATTATCAGTCAACACCAATCCAGTTATTGCATCCCAAAGCCTCCAATCCCATATCACTGATCTTGAAGAATGGAGTCAAAACTGGAGAATTAAAATAAATTCTCAAAAATCGCATCAAATCACTTTTACCTTACGTCGTAAACCAATGACTTCCTGCCCTTCAGTATTCTTTAATAATATTCCTCTGGTGCCTGTAGAACAGATCCGATACTTAGAGTTGCACCTTGACAAACGATTAACCTGGAATCCTCATACAAGACTGAAAAGACAAGAAACCGCACGACGTTTCAGGCTACTTCAACACTTACTAGACAAATGCTCTAAGCTCCCAATTAACTACAAAAGACTCATCTACATGACCATCATACGACCTATTTGGACTTACGGAGTAGAGCTTTGGGACTCCACTAAGCCATCGAATTCCTCTCGTATCCAATCCTTACAGTCCAAAATCCTTCGTAAAATCCTCAATGCTCCTTATTTTGTTAAGAATAAACCCATCCATAACGACCTTAACGTCCCTTTTGTTGCTGATTTGGCCCGAACCCGGTATCTATCCTTTCATAACAAACTTCATTACCACTCAAACCCTCTAGTTTCAAACCTAGCTTCCTCTTCAATTCCCGATAATCCTCTGAGGCGTCTGAAAAGAAGATGGCCACGTGACCTCCTCACTTGAACTTTGATTTGAGTACTACCAGTGGGTAGTTTCTCTACTTGTCATTATATATCACTTAGCCTATTTACTTGTTGTATTATTGTAATACAGTTGTAGATATCAATAAATAAATTTTAAAAAAAAAAATCCTACTGAGGAATCTCATTTCTGAAGCTGGGATTTTACTTTATGCTTGGTGGTCAGTGAACCGTCAATTTTGTGTCCTCAGAGACTTCTCTTTTGTTCAAAAACTTTCTATTTACAGCATAGAACAATTTACCAGCTGAGTTAACTCTCTTCCCGAATTCATTGTCGATGATTCAATTCTCATCAGGTGTGCTCCCAAATATTTAAAGCTTCTTACCTGTTACAGTAGACAGTTAAGTTATCCAGATACTGTTAAAAAACTTCTGCAAACATTATTTTTAATTCATAAATTTATTAATGCAAGGACAGATATTTACTTCAAAAATAAAATTAATTTCCAACCAACTTTGGGTTTAGGCCAGTTGATTGATTAAAAATAGTTGGATCTCATAAAGGGTTATATGTCCCCAAATTCCTTAGTGTAAATGCTTATCACTTCTAACAGAAAACTAACAATCCAATGAAAGCAGAAAAGATAAATAACATTAATATCCAATTAAATTTGTAAACAAGTAAAACGACAATATAAAATGAAATGAAATAGCCTTTTTATAATGCAAACAATATTTATACACGATTCAAAACAGATATTATATATATTTTCTTCATTATTTCTTGCATAGGCCTTCCCTTACGGGAATGACATTCAGCACTTCCCATAGAAAACGACAATAATAGGTACAAATATAACAACTTTTAACAAACAAAATAGAAATCAATAGTAAAAGAAAAAACCAACATGACTTGGTATAAGACAATGAGTCACATGCTTACAACTTAAAATCTTAAAAAAAACTCACATCTTCATGTGGGGAGTTAAGCCATTTCAAATCAACATTAAGTAAACCAGCAATAGACTTGATTTCCTAGAAACCAACAATAGTATTCATGATTACAAAAATAATAAGGGTTCTAGATGTCTTAATAATGCAACAACAAAAACACCTACATTCAGTCTAAAATCTAAATGTTCATTTGCGAACCAAAACAAATATTTCTTCATATGAGAACTCATAATACATTAAAAAAGCATAAAAAATCTTAAAAAGAAACTAAGAATTGGACATAAGTCAATAATTTAAAATATACATACATGTACCAACAATGTAATTAATTGGTACTTTTTAGTTACAATAGAGATATTTTAAAAATTAATTGGAAACAATAATAATACTGTCAAAGAACAGCTAACTCCATGCTTGAGAAGTTAGATGTCAGTCTATTTTTCAAATCGAGTACCTGTAAGAAACCTCCCGCTTAGACCAAAGAGTGCCAAACAACTTAGACCTAGTAGCTTTCGGTAATATATGTTAATAATTCCAATAAAGTGTAGATATATTTAAACGTTTTTTTTTCACACAAACAATTTCTTGAGTTAATTGCATATTTACGGCTCTTCATTCTAGGTTTTCACAGAAATTATAGCTATCGATTCTTTTCAGATGATCGGCAACTCCAATATTCGCACAAGTTTGTTCAAAGATTCTAGACAATGAAGAAAAGTAAAATGTTCGATCCATCTCTGCGGAGGTAGACCCTGGGACTTCGCAACTGTTAAGAACTCGCAGAAAGGCGATTGTATTTGAAAAACAGTTTGAACTGAAGCGTTAGCTAGAGTATCGTGTCTCTTTATTACAATACCCTCATCGGTCCAGAAATAAAATTTGCGTTGGATCCCCACCATGAATGCATATTATAGCCTCGTTAGTTAATTGGGGAAAATACTTTCATAAAAAATATATATGAAATAAAGACCCATACAAAAGAAAGGCCTCTTCCTTAATACCCGAGGAACGGAATGTATTTATAATTTAAATTAACACATTGTTGGGTTGTTGATATCTATGATTTTTGAAATTATAGATGTCCTGATGTCTTCCGCATAGATCCGTCATTAGCATTTTTTCTAAAGGGGCAAGCTTAATTTGTCCTAAAATTCAATAGGATGCACAATGGTACCTCTCTATAGGCTTGATTAACTGTCCTATTCTAACAGATCTCTCATCCAAGTTCTTTTTAGTCTCCTCCAAATATTCTCAGGTATGAGAGTTGTGACCATTTGTTCTATCAATGGGTTTGGGTGTCCGTATAGTTTTTGTTGAAATCGTTTGTAGCATGTACATATGTGTTCGTCAACCGATGGTGGTATTTTTAAGTCCGTAAGAAGGCCAAAACATACCAAAAAATAAAAACAAACAGAAAGATGCCCCAAAAATATATTAATAATAACCATTTATAAATAATAACATTGAATTTACACTTTCTGAGCCGTCGTTTTTATCATAGTTTATGCAGACAGTTGTACTTGGACTTCATTCGAAGGCATATCAGGTATTTTAGCCTTTGTTGATTATTCGTTTCATCGATACCAAGAAAAAAAAATCGAAAGTTCAAAAATAATTTTTTGTTTTTAACGACACTAAAGTAATACTCCTATAACATATCTTAAAATTTGAATATGATATTTATTATTTGAAAAATAAATTCAGATTTATCGTAACAATAATTGTTGTAACTTCATTTCTTTCCCTTCATTCTTTTCCCAAACGCGAATCATTTACATAAGGTTTGAGGAATCACGAAGGGTCAAGGTGGTTCGTTCCAACGATACAGCGCCAGTGACTGTTTGTCCAGTTTTCTTAATTTTAGAAAGTCCTAAAACGAATAACATGCTAAAGCAGGTTAAACTGTGTGATTAAAGTATTCAATATTAAAATACTCTTTGCTGGCAGATTTCTTTTTAAATTTACATTCTATTAATGTATCACTAATTACTACTTATAAGTCATAATTAATAAAACGTCATTTTACGAACTAGTATAAATTGGTGTATGAGGGAGCTATGGCAAATCATATATTTTTTTCTTCTGTACCTAGTAACTTTTCGTTTTTGAGAGTCAGTTTTTTTTAATGCTGGAGAAGAAAGAGGATGTTCAATCCTATGGCATGTTTGATTAGTCATACCTAGTGTAGCTACGGTATGTAGGGTTGCCAGACGTCCGGTTTTCGACTGGACAGTGCGAGTTTTTTTATGTTTGTCTGGTCAAAAAAATCTGGGTAAACTGGACAATTGTACGTTTTTTTTCAATATATGCGCTAGTTGCACTGAGTTCATAGATGCCATTTCTTACAATAAATGTTGAAAGCAGTGTCATCGAATGCTAAATATATCCAAAAGTAGATTGTAAGCTTTTTTGTCATTTTCTGTAATATTTATGAGCTAATAAAAAAATTAAAAAGTTGTCCTGTTTTTTCTCGAACACATCTGGCAACTCTAGGGGTATGACGCATTGATGTGATAGCTTCTATCCCTTCCACAGTGTATGATCACAAAATCATGATTAGCTTAGGTCAACTCAGGACATTTATTCAATAGTACTATGTTCTTTTTGTTCATTTCATGTTTCAGAGGAATGTAATACAGATGCTTAGTTTATATTGTGCATAAAAAGATTTTGCCCTTTTGAACTCGGAAAGATAAACCTTTTTCTGCCAGTTCTGGAATTGCTGGATAAAAGTCTAAGCCTTCTTGGTATTTCATATACTTTTTTCAATTCTCATTCACAGTGTTTACAAGACTGAGCTGGTTCTTTTGATGAGCTTATATGACTATTCATAAATCCAATAATTGTTTCTACAGTTTTAATAATTTTCTTTACCTCCTATATGCTTAATGACAGCCAATCTACCACCAACATTGACAGTCTCATGGGCCTTCTTTTCTTTACTATTAGGTTGTGTTGAATGAAAGGAAGCATAGGTAGACTAAAAATGTGAGCTGCCATTCTTTTCTAGCCTGAGTGGGAAGGTATTGGTCATTCTGTGAGTCCACCAAGAAATGTTAAGTCTCATGACTGGTATCATTGCCTGAAAATTATTGGAAGAATAAAGATTCCATCATTGAATTCTAGGCCTTTGAATTATGCCTAACCGTCTCCCCTCCCTTGTTAGTTTTTTGTGGATGTATCATAGTTATTAATTATCAATGGCTTCAGTTGTTCACCAATTAAGGTCTCAGCAATTTTCCAATGTTAGTCCGAAATGGAAATTAGCCCTCAATATTATACTATTTTAAAAGCAATACCTTTTATTTTTACCTATATTATTTATTAATAACTGTGTGTTAAACATTTAATCATTACGCATAAATAAAGACATCTGATTAGGAAATAGTTGGTGGAGATCATAATTAAATAATTTAAGCAAAATATAGAACAAGATTTAAAAACATAGAAATGAAAAATCTCTTTATTAACTATAAGATGAAAGAATGTTAAAATTTGTTTTATTTTAATTAAAATGCTATATTAATTTTTTAATTTTAGGGATTTTTGTTTTTTCAAGAACTAGTAACACTCCCTTCATGAGTATCTATTACTGAGGATTGAATTTCAGAACAAGAGACCAGAGGTAATCTCATGGCAAATTTTTCATTTTGATTTTTTTCCTCTGTTTGCACACTCTTTCCTTCCTTTTGAGCAACTGAACTCTTTTTCAGTTCTTCTTCCAATCTCCTGAATACCAAAAAAAATAAATATCAGATTTAAAATTTAAGGATAAAATAAAATATCTTTGTGTCAGTGAGTAATGCTAGAAAAACAATTATTTTGATATGAAGAAAATCTTTAAATTTAAATACGAAGAAGAATATGGAGGTCAGAAGAAAATTCTCTTGAAAAGGGAGAACTTGAAAAGACATTTTGACCCACATTGCAGGTCCTCTTCAGGACTTATAATGGGGTCAAGTGTTGAAAGTGAAAAGATTTTTTTTTCCACTTTTTTTATGATTTCCAATTTTTATGATGTGGGTCGAAACGTTGGCTTTCAAAGAAATAGTTTTCCCTATTTAAGAGAATTTTTCCCACCCAGATCATTTTCTTCTATGTGTACACACACACGAGGAAGAAAATATATATATATATATATATATACATACATATATATATATATATATATATATATATATATATATATATATATATATATATATATATATATACATATTAGGTCAACTAATATTATTCAAGTTAAATTTATATTAAATTTCACTTATTTATTATTAATATAACTGAAGCTAATTAGTAATTTTTAAAAATATACCTTATAGTTTTAGAGTTTTCAACATCAAAAGCTTGGTATTTAGCCACAGTAGCCAAAGCTGAGTCTAAAGAAGACTGGAGATGACTTATTTCATTTTTATTATCCTCAATCCTATTTTTCATTTCCTGTTGTGCCAACTCCCACTAAAATATACAATTTTTTTTTTAATGGTGATATACATATAAATTTTTTTTTTTTAATTCATACAATGACAATACACAATATGGAGTGATTGATTACATAATCTTTTTATTCAGTTGGTGCTTGGTTCTATGTCTCTTTGACCTATGGCGGTCTAAAACTTAGGCCAAAACTGGCATAAAATAAAAAAAAGTTTCACTAATTATTGAATTAATTCTTCAAGACTATAACCCCAACAACTTTTTTTTAAAAAAAATTTAACCAGCCCTGGTGTTCTACAAAGAGGATTATGACCAAGCTACACCATAATAAACCTTGAGGATCGTATAAACTGGTATTTTTGAGTTTATTAAGGGCGGAGTGAAGAAAAATTAAACACTCTAAAACAACATTAAATTAAGGTGGAAGTAAAATGATGTATTAGAAGGTTTAACGCTTTGAACTGAACGTGCTTTACTGCAATTTATGTGAGGTGAGTTTTATTACTTTCAACATATGCATCAATAATTTAACCATTTCGTCAATACTAAAGGGTATGTTTGGCTCAGACACATGTAGAGGTCTACAAATGTCATCCTCACTAAAATTGGGACTCGTTGAGCACTCTTACCTATAAACTAATATTTAAGTTGTGATGATTTTTGTATCTAAAGATAGTATTATAAAAATAAAATAAATACTTTCTTCCTTCTTGTATACAAGAAAACAAGTTTCATTGTGTCCTAAGATAAAATAAAGTCTAAAATATTTCAGTATTAACAAAAACTGGGAGAGAATGTTTATTTTATTTACTATTTTAAGACAGAATTGTAAATACTTATTTTTAGATTATATTAGTTTTATATGTTTACCTCTTGGATATGATCACTAAGTATGGGCTCCTTTTCCAAGCTTTGTGAACTGTTTTCAACCAAACTTCTCATCTTGGCTGAAATAAATTTGAACAGCACATTAAAATTCATGTATTAAACAATTAAATTGATAATTATGTGCATTGTTTTAAGAATTTTCATTATATTCTTTGGAATTATAAACAGATATTTGACTAAGAATACATTTCTCGGATAATATAAATAAATAAATCAGGTTTCAAGGGCTTAAATAGAAAATCTGAGACAAGTAACAGGAGAGCGAGATAGCTCAGTGTCTATAGCGTTAAGTAGCTGGAGGTCCCGATTCAAATCTGGCTATGATAGATAAATTATTTAATCTGTAACAGACCATGCAGCCTACAGCTATGGATGGACCATATGGGATCTGGTGACCCTCCTAATGTTCATTTAGCCCCTATGAAGTGGGCACTCTTAATTGGGGGAAAAACCTGACAGTTGAGCGTGATCTTGGAAAAATCACTTGCCTGCACACCTGTGGTTCTAGTCTGTACTCTACTATCAACTGAATCCAAGACCCTTCATGGGTTGTAGTGGTACAAGTTTTTAGTTACTAAAAACATTCTGCAATTAAGTAATAAAAAAAAATTACAAAAGGAATTCGAATGAAAATGAATGTCAATGTCTGCAAATGCCGGAAGATAAAATTACCTTTTAGTAAGATCACAGTGTTTTCAAGTTCTGTTTTTTCATTCCTTAAATATAACAGTTCATTATTTCTCTGATTCCATAGGTTTAGAACTGCTTTGCTAATTTTTGTAATTTTAGTACAGATTTCTTTTAATTTACCTTGACTGTGCTCTAATTTTACCACCTCGCTGTAAACAAATAACATTAAAAAAAGTTTTACTAAGAACACTGATGGATGTATCAACAATCAATATACTACTCTGTTGTTTTCTTGATTCTTTTAAAATTGTAAAAATTTATTCTTAAAACTTTAAATATTATGTGTATAATTTTATCCATATGTGTATAGTTTTATCTCACATAGCTATAATTTTTAAGAGATCTGTGTATCGGTTATCTCTCACTCTCCCACCGAAATACAAATTTACTTAATATTAAATAATGCAAATATTACATAAATTACATTAACAGTTATCACAGTTAAAATAAAATTATTAATTATACCATTTAAGGGTTTCAAGTGTTGAATTCATTTGAGCATCCTTCTTTTGAATAGCATCCATTACATAAGATTGTGATTTCATTTTGGCCTTAGATTCTTCTAGTTCCCTTTCGAGTTTTGTTATGTCTAACTAGAAAAAAAAATAATAATACAAAATAAAATTTGGTTGGGCGTCCTGTGGTCCAGTGGTTAGCATAACAGACTACTAAGCCCAAGACCGCTGGTTCGTAGCCCAGCAGGTGCCTAGGATTTGTTTTTTTTTAGTAAAAAATCCTTAGCTATGCTGTTCTCAGAAGGGACGTTAAACGGGGGTCCCGAGCCTGTACGATGTCAAGTACTTGTTAAAAACCCCTATCCTAATTAAACCTGGTTAGGCAAAATTTAGAGCTCCCACTGAAGGATCGTCCAATTAGCCATAGCAGCACAAAGTGACGTTAAATAAATAAACAACAAACAAAATTTTTAAAATAATAGTTATATTATTAATAATTTAATTAAAAGTAAAAATTGTATACCGAAGAACTATTCAGAATTTTTGCTACATCTGACTTCTGACATTATATGATAACTATTTATAAAATAAGCAAGTTAGTGTTCAATATGATGATATAATGAAGAATTATGCAAATCAAAATAATCAATACTGCTGCAGTGAGTTTTCCATGCTGAGAAGATAAATAAATAAATAATTGTATATTTTTATTGTTGCAAGTAATTTAATAATTAATAACACGTACAGGAACAAACTTATGATACCTTATATTATGACCTTCAGCACAGGCACTCGGCACTCTACCACTGAGCCACTCCACTCCTCAGTTTAATGTAAAAAATGTCATAGATTTAAATTCTTTAATAATATATATATAATTTATAAATTGTATAAATGTGACCGATTTTTTTTAAATTGTAACAAAACAAACTTCATTCACCTGTTGATTTCTATTAAGTTGTTGGAGAAGATCTCTTTCTTTAGATCCAGCTTCAAGATGGGCCCCTTGCCTTGCTAGACGTTCTTTAGCAGAAGAACGTTCAGCTTCAGCTTCCCTGGCAGCTTTAATTGCTACTTCTAAATGAATTTTTACTTCAGAGAGCTCTCTTTCTGCTTTTTCTGCACGCTGGGCTTGAACATGTTTCTCTGCATCAAGTTTAGTTATTGTATCTCTATACTCCTCCACAAGTTGCTTAAAAATTAAACATAATGTTTAATTACAACAACAAACATAACATTGCAGAATTGGTATTGTTAGAATTTCACGACAAACATCATTATGAATGAAATACTATTAGTGAAAAAACTAGTTAGGTAAGCATTAAAATAATTTAAATCTTCAATAATTTTAAGCAATGTTTAGATAATATTTTGTATATCTTGAGAATATATTTTCATCATAATATTTGCAGATGATAAAACTATTTTTATTGCCTACAATTGCTAAGTTGTTATTTATAAAAAATGGAAGAGAAAATGGTCTAGAAAACATGTATATATACTTTAAATTAAAATTAAGCTAAAGTTCTTTTGAAAAGATTGAAGATAAGGTTTTCTAATTTAATATCAAATATAGGATATAACAGTAAAGGAATAATACTCATAAATATACTCAAATTACATTAAAACATTCAACAGACCTTGCAACATAAGAGTCTAATTTTAATTAATCATTATTAATAATAAAAAAATTGTTTAGCAAAGCAGTAATATGATAAAGAGTTTAATAGAATGTGCTTCAAATCATTTTTTAAACCTCATTTATTTTATTTTGCAAAAAATGAACGTGCTTCTCTAAAAAATACATATATATTTAGTTATAAAATTAATAATTCATTGTTTCCTGAAGTTGGATTTAACGTACCCTTTTTCTTTCTAGTTCATATATTTTTTCACGCATTTTATTTTCCAGAAAAGATAGGTCTGGACTATCGTATGTCTTTTTAAATTCCAAAGACTGGGTTGCCATATCATAATATTTGTACTTAAAAATAAAAGTTTCAAGAAACTTTCAAGCCAAAAGTGAAGTCCTTAAGATATTGGAAGGGTTGATAAAAAATAAACATGAGTTAAAATAATCGTAAATTTCTAGGTTAAACTGCCATCTGTTGTACATTGTTCGAAACATGAGTTATTCGTAGTGTGAGGAAATTCATAGAATATAAACAAACTTTATTTTGGAAGCAAGTCCCTTTAGAATAACAATCATGAAAAAATAAATAAACATAAGGTACATCCGGCCAGAAGGCTATATAGTAATAGGAATCAGGAATTAATTAAAAGTGACAAAAATATAATAAGAAAATAGAAATGAAATAACTAAAAAGTACGAAACTTGACAGGATTTTAACTAATTGTCGAAAATAAATATATTAATACCAACAGAATAATCATAAACAAAATTAATGAAATAGTTAATAACAAAATTATTTTAAAAAATAAATGAATGGGATAGCATGCAATAAAGTATTTACATAGTCCATATCTTCTTTGTGAAAAATAAACAAAACACGTAGGCAACGAAATTGATTATTCAATACTAATTTATTTAAGCAGATGATTGACCTGCTTAGAGAGCATTTTTTTGGGATGTCAAGAGATGTGGGAAAAGCAAGGATTTAAATGAAGCCAGTGAAGAAGCAAGGCGGATGAAAGAAGGGATTGAGTTCCATAGAGTGGTGGATTGGGCGTGAAATGTACGCTCGAATGCTTTGGTTCTGTGGGAACGAGTAAAGAGATTGAAAAGGCGGGATCCTGTTTTGTGGTGCTGAACAGAGGAATTGGAGGAGGCTGTAGATATATGAAGGGTGTAGCGAGTTAATGGATTGGTATAGAAAAGCACTAAGGAAATATTGTCTACGAACGGGAGGGAAGAGCCACTTTACTCAGCATAGTGATATGACACCGGGGATTGCCCCGAAGAACCAAGGACAAATCTTAGAGCGCAGTATTAAATTAAGCCAGCAGAACTGGAGTGGGATTTCAGAACGGAAGAAATAATGTCGGTAGGTGAAATGTCTAAGAAATAAAAATTGTCAGGGTTGAAAGATGGTGTTAGTGAAAAGACGGAGGAGGAGGATTTTGATGTGTTAATTGAGGCAGACAAAAAGTACGAGTTCATTTTATCGGGAGAGGCAGAGCTTTCGGAAGAGTTGCCATTTGGATTTAGGATCGGGAGCAGTGGAAAGGGCTTTGTGGAAATATTTGGATTTTGCCTGTCAGGTTGTAGACTCTGTCAAATTGCGAAGAGCCCTGAACGCTTGGAAGTCATCAGTAAGCCTAGTACGTCTAAAGCATTTATGAGCAGCATTACGCCTCCTTTGAAGATCTTTAATTTTTTTATACATACAGGGAACAGGCTGGTGACGGAAGGTTGAGATTTTCATTGGGGCATAGATGTCAAAGATATATTTGAGATTGGATGTAAGTATGTCAACCATTGAATCAATAGTGGCTCAAGAATAAACCTCTCTCCAATCCAAGGTTTCAAGGGAAGGTGAGATGTTCTCTGGAGTGAGTGCATCTAGGTTGCGAAAGGTTTTGGTTTTAGGTAGTATGTCTGGAGTTTGGATATTGTATTTAATTTGGATTAGATCATGAGAGGAAAAAAATGAGGCGGGTAATTGAGAGGAAGAAACAAGTCTGCGATGATAAACAAGTCTAACCAGGTGTCAAATAGGAGAGTGTGATGGGTAGGAGAAAATGGAACAATGGAGAGGTGTAGAGAGTAGAGAGGTTTTCAAGTATAGTTTATCATTGGATTTGACCAGGAGATTGGTATTAAAGTCACCGGAGATTATGATGTGGTTTAAGAGAGGAACATGGTTGTAAAGGACCGGCTCAAAGATAGAACCAAAAGAGGGCGATATGCTACCACATATAGGAGAGAGTTTGAATTGCATGAAATTTCGACAAAAAGGAATTCTATGAGAGGGTAATTGGATGCGGGTGAAGAATCTAGAATACGTGATTTTATGGAGTTGTGGACATAAAGACCTACGCCTCCACCAGTCCGGTCTACTCGGTCGTGGCGGAGGAAGGAATAGTCAGGTAAAGAAACAGCTGAGGATAAGGAATGATGCGGATATGAGGTTTTAGCCATGTTTCTGAGATTGCAATCGTGTGGTAAAAAAATTGGGTAAAATATTGATGAAATTCATCAAAATGAGCGGGCAAGGATTGGGAGTTGATGTGATAGGAAGTTAGGACACTGGACATGATGGGGAAGTAGAAGAGAAGGTCCCAGTATTTAAGGAGAGTATGCTATGAGGAGTAAATTTTATTGGCAGAGCTAAGTGAAAAATTAGATAGTGCAGAGAAAAGATTATCGAAAAGATAAGCGAGTTGTAACTAAAAACCGTTGTGCATCATGATAATACAAAATTGACAATAAAATTAAAGAATAACAAAGGAGAATGATACGTAAATAATGATATAAATTAAAACAGAACAAAAAAAGAAGATAAGATAGAACTTTGAGGATATAAAAAAGTAAAATTAATTTCGCGATCTTTTTGCTTGGATAAAATACATTTTTTGAAAAACACTTGAATTTGTCCGAATGATTAAAATGAACCCGTGAGTGCTGTGGTGAGAGCCATAGTTATCCGTGCCTCTTGAGGGCATACAGGTCTCCAGTAGTCAGCGGAATATGTCTAGGTCATGAGCCTGATTGATGAAGACCACTTGGTGTCTATCTTCTTTTCTGGATCGTACTCTACCACCTGAGAACCACACATATTTTATTTTCCCCGTTGCCTTCTTCTGAAGTGCCAACCAGTAGAGGTGTCTGTTCATTCCATTCTTTTCCTTGCTTCGATAGATGCGGTGGCATATCTATCAATTTTAGAAGGTTGAGACTAAATCAATTTTTATTAGTCTTTTAACTAATTAACTTCATTTAAAACAATCTCTAAAACTCTTTGTTTATAGTTCATGTTCCATGTTCATACTATGAAGTACGTGTCCTCTAATACAAAAAGTCAGTCCACCAATTCCAATCCGAAAATTCGGTATCAGTAAAATCAGTATCCTACAAAGATCTAACTTTGCCCCAAAATAGCATAATGAATTCAAAACTGGAACCAGCCAATATTTCTGAACATTATTCATAAATTATTAAACATATATTGTTATAAGTATATAAATACATATATACTAGAACAGTTGTTTGCGAGTTAGTGTACTTTCAGACTAAGAATTGCAAATATTTTCCCTTTATTTCACTGAATATTATTATTAATTAATTTACAGTAAATATACAGCGACCGAGTCCTATTCAGTCCAACGTAATCTATGATTATTAGTTTCTGTAGCTAGCACAAAATGTGCTACAGGAGTTCTGGACCATGTAATGAGAGGCTTAAGAGACACCGGACTTTCGCTTCCAGTGCGATCTCCGATGACTAATGCAACAAATCTGACCCATAAGGTTTTGCAACAGTTTTTTTCCAACTGAAAAAGTTTTCTATTATATGCAGGGAAGGCACTTCATTTTTATATATAATCTTCCTCTTTCCAAAATTTCACACCAAGACACAAATATTTCGGTTAAGGCAATGGCTAGTTTTTTCACTTGATGGCTGCAGCTTTTCTTCAAGCTGCGGATATAATATGTATATGTTATAATAAATAGATTTTATGAAAATTTTTATGACAAATGTGTCCTTTTTCAGTTACTTGCAAATAAAATATTCTTTCCATCACAACTTTTCTTCTGCATGGGTAGTTCCTGAGTTTTATCAGTTACTTTAGAAATATTAAATCAAAATCATTTTAGCTAATACGTATTTATAGTTAGTATAGCTGGAAAATCACTTTTCCAGCTATTACGCAGCCGAAAAATTAAAAGAAAAAAAAACTATTCATTCAAAAGATAGTAGTATTTTTAAAATTATCAGCCCTCTCCAAAGTAAAATCAGTACTACCTACACGCAAAGGTATAAATGCCTGATAATGCATGAATGGATAGAAAATTTCTTCCAACAAAAATAGTATAAAAGCACTAAATAAAACTGTATGTTTTTCTGTATTTAAAAAAAATATAATCACAAGATATAGAGTAGAAATGATTGATTAATTAATTAATTCTACTTGTTATGATATAATTTTAATTTAAAATATTTACAATTAAAACTTATTTATAATAATTTTTAGAAACAATCTAAAAATGATTTAACTTTTGAGGGTCAATATTTTTGGATTTATAAATGATATTGTGAAGACTTGCGATTTCAAGCACTAAAGATATTAAAGGGAAATTTTCAAGGGAGAAGTGCGGGTTTGTAAGAAAGTACTACTCTGATGAGAGTATATCAATCTGTAAAAACCAGCTTCCACTTAATTCCTTCATTGGGCTGCATTGTAAATTTCACATCCAAAAGTTAAATAATCGTCTAAATGAAAATAATGGATAGTTATTTTGCCTTTCACGCCTAACTAGAATTTAAATTGACATACATGAATGCAATATATTTTTTTTTTCATCAATGATATAAAATCCTACTAAAATATTTAAAAAAAAATTAATATCCTATAGATGATTAGCAAGGAATAAATAATGTAAAAGAAAAATTGTTATGACATCATTCCAACAAAATATTTTGGTTTTAAATTATATTACTTATTCTCCAGTATATTCATCTATTGATTGTTGTTATAGATGGCTTGGATGAACTTTGAACAGAATATGATTTAATTGCTATAGGCAACTTCTCAATTCAATGTTAAGTGTTGGTCATGCAGCGTTATCATTTTAAAAGGATTCTCTACAATGGATGAGAAAACACAGAAGTGTATGGCAGAAGAATATATCATCCAGAAAATTTCAAATGATATAGCATTCACAGGTTTACAAATAATTATATAAAGGTTATATGCACCATAGAATATAAATAATTTGACACAATAAACATATGAATTTTTCAGAATTCAATGTAAACATTACTGATGAAGAAGGTAGAACTCTAATGCATTTAGCATGTCAGATGGGAATGGAAAAACTTGTTCAAATTCTTTTACAACATGGTGCACAAATAAATGTTAAGGACTGTTTTGGCAGAACACCAATTATGTTGGCTTCTTATGCTGGTTATAAAAACATAGTTGATATGTTAATAAAATATGAGGCTGATATTAACTGCCATGATGCTTATGGTAATTAAATAGTTTCCACTAAATTTAAAAGGATGCATTGTTTACAACTACACATTTAGCATGTTTATGTTTATTTGTGAAATATCAAATAAATAAGCATACTAATACTCAATAAGTTTCTCTTTTCTGTTTGTTGTTTTTATTTATTTTTTTACAAAGGTTTTAACATACTTTCATTGGCTATTTATGGTGGTCACAGCACAATGGAATATTTGTTCAATAAAAATTTGAATTCTGAGACTAACAGCAACTATCTTGGTTACATGCCTTTACTTGCCATAATTGCTTCAATTGGAAATGAAGAATTAATAAATTTAATTATTTCACACAGTCCTGAACAAATTAATGCTGCTATAGAGAAATCAGGTACATATTATTTTTGTTCTAAGATTTAAATGAACCATTAATTATTTCCATGATATGTAAATGTAATGTTTTTAACTTCAAATGTGTTTCAATCTTTATTCATTGCAGGTATGACACCTCTGATGCTTGCTATATGTGCTGGTTATGTCATGTCAGCAAAAAAACTGATTTCCTATGGCGCCAGTTGTAATTTGACAAGCAAAGCTTCCTTCTCTTCAATATGTTATGCTCTAAAAGTTTCATTTCCACTTTTAGAACTTAAAATACCTGAATTAACACTTGAAAATAAAGGGAATCAATTGAGTTTACCTCAACTGCCATCACATCCACTAACACCTAACTTGTGTTTTTCTCCTATAAAAAAAGTTTCAACTCCTAAAAAATACATGAATTCAATAAAAAAATCCATGAGAGTGAAGTAATATTTTTAATGTATAAAACTTTTGACTTATATTCATGTTTTAAACATCTTTCATTATTATTATTATTGTTTAATTTGTTTTAAGGAGGTCACGATCTTTAGATAATAAAAAGAAACAGATAATTACGAATAGGAAAACTGATGACACCAATGTATTAAAATCCATTTTTGAAATAGCAAAATTGCAACAGTATTGGCCAATTTTTAAAGAGCAACAGGTATATAACTTGAATACTTGAAGAACATAAATATGTATTTTATTTTCAATAAATGTGTGTATAATTATTTGCAGGTAAGTTTTAGGACCTTTCTAACAATGGATGAAGAAGATCTGCGTAGTATAGGAATAAACAAACCGTCAACTCGAAACAAATTTTTATCTATCATTCAACATTACAACCATATATTTTATTTGTAAAATATATCATGAGCATGATAGTAATTTAATGTTTATGTAGTGACAGTAAAATGTATTAATGTGACACAGAAGAGTGACAAGGTATGGGGGACGATATTAACAATTATATAAGACTGACTTATTGCCAGCATGATAATAGCTACTTTTAAGTACCTGATAGTTGTTTGAAAATAATTTTGTATTTCTTAAATATTTTTAATAATTATTTAATACTTGTATTTTTTCGACTTATTTTAAATTTTATGACTAAGAATTTTTCTATTTTAGGAGAAATAGATTCCAATTGTGAAGATAACTTAACTTTAAATTCATTTTTAACACTAAATTGAAGCCTAAATAACTGCTACAACTTATACTTCTATAATAAATAACATCTGTTTTAACAATGACTAATTATAGTACTAAAGATTAAACTTTTGTTAAATATCTCTAAAAATAATTATTTTTGATACAACAGTTATATAATTTTATTGTGGTATGTAAAACATGCTATACCAATTTAGTTCTTTATGAAATATCAATTAAACTGGTGAAAAATCCCTCAATTGAAGTTTAAAGAACTGTAAAACATAACTTTGTATAATAGAGATAAAAAATAGATAGTGAATCTAATTTAATAATAATTAATCAAGACAAATATGCAAAATTAACTAAAGTTATAATTTACTAACGAACAATAATAAACCAACTTTTGAGAAACAAAACCGCTACAGAGATTGAAGTTTTATTACTGACAATAAAAACAACGTGGCATTTGTTACTAACTGACAAAGATAAATGTTTAGTAATTGTTCTTTATACATCATGTGTTGTCTATAATAATTCTAACTCAGGATTTCTATGTATTGCTTTACTGTTTTTACTATATTACAAGCAATAACATAAATATAATATGATATTTCCGATAATATTTGATGATTAAATGTATACCTGCATAGATATTAACAGTTTTTAGATATTAAGTTTCACTGTTATTAACAAAAAATAGTAAAATAGTAAATAAGTCGTGACAGGATAACAACTATTTTCCAATACAAAATAAAATAATCAGATTTTATTGTATCATTGTTTTGTTTTAATGATAAATGTATGGCCTATAAAATATTTTCAAAGAGATTAGTTCAATATTTAAAACTAGATTTTAGCATTTCCCACTTATTAAATAAACAAATTTAAGAATATATTAATTTAATTTTTACACCTTATTTCCTCAAATTTATAATAAATTTGATAACGAACATCTAATTCACAGTTTAATGTATTACTATCTTTCTTCAATTAAAAATATATGAAATACTGCAGTTAATGTAACACTGAAAGAAGGTTACAAATATAAAATATTTTATCTAACATTCTATGCTAACAAAACTAATGGGCAAAGTATAGCAATTATGGTAATAATGATTTCACTGACTAGAAGTTATGGAGTCCCTTGAGTTCAATGAAGCACTTTAATAAACAAAGTGTCTCTTTGTTCTCTAAAACGAAAATAAAATAATCTAAGACAACTTGCTTAGTTTTGCTATTTAGGTGAGCAATATCATCATTTTTAAGGACATTTTGAAAACATTGAAAAAAAAATGTTAAAGATAATTAGGAAAACTTAAATTATTAACACATATAATTTTCCTCATGAACAGCAATTAGTTTGTTTCTCCTGAGCAGTTTACAATATTAAATCAGACTGTTTTAGAGCTACAATATCAAATAACCAAAATATACAAAAGGAGTTTATATACAAGAAAATATACAAACTGTTTTGACTCAATACCGTTCAAATATACCTAAATTTTGCACCAAATATTTTACATTCTTATTAGAAAATATATTGAAATGTTCTTAAATAAAGTGAGAATTAAGTACTTCATCTTTGACAGGCATGGTGTTCTTCCTTGAAACAGAAGTTATGAACATCAAGAACCCTACCTAATTTTAACAGGCTTTTAACTTGTAATTTAATAACAAACACTTTTTTTTTTATGAATAAATGATGAATAAGTCTATTTAATAAATTGTACGAATACTTCAAAAATATTGTTTCTTTACTCTATTATATAAAAAAAATAAGAAAGTAGCACTCTATGTAACTATAGTGTAAGTTCTCTAAAACTATAAAATTAGGATGCTTGGGTAGAATCTGATTCACATTGAGGGTTACATTAAAAAAACAATTTCTTTGGCGATCAGGTGACCATGTGGCCAATGATCAAATTTATTATTATTATTTATTTATTTAAAGATATAAAAAATAAACTAATCATATAAAGGATGTTTATAAAGAAGTTCTTGATGGACCATTAATTGGAAACCAAAAATATCCATTATTGCTTTGGAATGACATATATTCCTTATGATTAAATATAATTCATAACATTCAGCATCAACTGATCACACAAAAAGAAATAATTTTTTACTTCTTCGGTCTGATAGTGATCTCCATTTATTCTTAAAATGGTTTGAAGTTTGGAACAGGAAGGAATCATTCTAAATAATAAAAAAAAAACGGTATTAAAGATCCCAGTATTTATAAAATAAAAATAAACAGAAAATATTTGCACAGTTATATATTTTACTTTTCAATTAAATTATTAGCTATCTTAACTCTTTCCTGTGAAGTAAACAGGTTTACCTCCAAACAAAGAAATGTTTCACTCATTAATAGAAAATGAGCCTCTGCAGTAATATATAATACATAATAATTACTAAAATGCTAAAAAATGAGATTATTTGCATCAATTTCTCTAGTTACATAATTTGATTAATTTATAATTAATTTTTAAAATTACTTCAGTTAATAGAAAAGGAAGAATAGAAAAGAAACGTTAAAGACAATCGTCACACTGGACAATAGAAACAATTGAAGACAATGAATGACAAGGCATTACTTGATGAAGATCTGAGCCTAACCCAAGAAGAGCTTGCAGAATCATTGAAAGGAACGCAACAAGCATTTTCAGTGCAATTGAAATTCATGGGAATGATTTATGAACATGGCTATTTGGAAATCAATCAATAGAATAGAAGAATTTTGTTTGCTTTGGATTGTGACCAGGGATGAGAAATGGTCATTCTAAGATAATCCAAATGTCTAATGATAATCCTAAGTTGTTGTATATTATTAGCTGCTAAAACCTGATGACTCCACCACCTAAGATCATTATAAAGCGAAATTGAATTTTTTGAGCCAGACATTGTGAGAAAATAAGCCAAAATATGAGGAAAGACATAAAAAGGTTACTTGTTGCATGATAACATGGTTTAATGGTGCAATAGTCATGAAAAATTATATAGAAACACTCAATTGGGATTTTTTACAGTACTCGTTTATTCAACCAACATTGTGCCTTTCGATTACTGGTAGTTGCGATGAACTTTCAAAGAAATCAAACATTGGCTGCAAACATGAATCGCTTGAAAAGATGAGAAACTTTTAGAGATGGAATCAGAAAATTTCTTCTGAGGGGGAAAAATATATCAGCCAGTGATAGAAAATTCCATTGAGAAATCTGTTTTGAAATTAATTCATTTTTCACGCAGACACACACACACACAAAAATACCAAAATTACTACTTATAAATAAATATATAATTTTTATTTATATAAAGAACAATTTTAAGATTGATTTTGCTTATTACCTTTTAAGGTGTCTTGACATAACAAAAATAAATCTTAAATTATATTAAACAAAAGTTATACCATACCTTAAACATGAGATGTAGTTAATTTCATGTGGTAGCAAACAAATAGAGTAAACCTTTTGCAAACTGCATTATTTCAGAGCCACCCAGTTTACTTTCTCCATAAACTCGATCAACAAATGTAATTGGTACCTTGAATTTTATTTTATAAAAATTTTAAATAAATGATAGATGTAAAACCTATGAAGTTTTTTTAAACTAAAACATTTAGTAGTTATTTCAAACATCTCTTGAAACTGTTAAAATAATTGTTAACAACAGTAAAAACTTTAAATAGTTATTATCAGATTGTATCACACGGAATTCTAGTTTGGGGAAATGTTAATAAAATAAAACTGGCTATTATTAATAGTTTTATAACATCAGAATTTTATATGAGTCACCTGCGAAGTAGTGGTTAGCGTAACAACCTTCTATAAATATAGAGGGGGGGGTTCGCAGCCCGACAGGTGGCCAGAGAATTTTTTAAAGGGAGTAAAAATTCCAGTTATGCTGTCCTTCAGAGGGTTATAAAATGGCAGCACAAGCCTATATCGTACCAGGTACTTATTAAAGATCCTTATTCTAAATCCTAATTATGCTCTAAATGATAAAGATTGTTATTATCAAAATGAATATAAAACATTCAAGGTTTAGAAGTTGAGATGTACTAAGGAACTGTTACTACCTTGTTAACAGAACAATAAAAGAGAAAAATTTAGGAAAAAGTAATATATTTTCAAAGAAGTTAAAGGATTTGGTAAATATTTTCTTTTATTTTATTGTTATATGGTATATTTTTTTAAATATTTTATTTGAGAAGAAAAGATATGACCAGGTCCGGGACTCGAACCTGGGTCCCCCAGGATGGCTGAGTGGTGGCTATGCACCACCACGGATAGGTTATAATAATTCAAATAAAATATTTGGTAAATAATTTAAATTTTCCAAATAATTTTTTTTTTTTATTAATTGCTGAAATACTTTACCTCTCCAATTGTATAATTAAACTGCCTTGCACGTATAATCATTTCCATTTGAAATACATAACCTTTTGAAATACATGAGCTAATCAACTTTTCCAAAACGTCCTTTTTATACAGCCTGGAATAAAACCAAAAATTTATAATTATTATTCAATAAAATAGAGCCAAAAACTCAAAAAGAAACAATATTATTTATTATAATGCAATTGGGAAAAACCACAATGCAAAGCCTTATGTTTCAAATCCAGCAATATACCCACTTACAAGTCAGAGACTTGACTGGTAAGTGGGTGTATTACTGGATTTGAAACATAAGGCTTTACATTGTGGTTTTTCCCAATTGCATTATTATAATTATTATTTATTAGATATAAATAATTGAAACTTTTTTTTCTGTAAAAATATTATATCTAAAATTTATTCTTTGTTTCATATACTAATTTTTAATATCATTTCAATGGCAATGACATCTTCCAAGGGAAATCCAGAAAAAGAATATGACTTGTGATTACTACATCTGTTTGTTCCAATGAATATGAATAACTGAATAAATAAAATTTGCTTTCTTTCAACCAACTTAGTTAAACCATTTTGTTGTAATTTCTTATAATTTTGGGAGCCAGTAAATTTTTTGCAAACTGCATTATTTCAGAGCCACCCAGTTTACTTTCTCCATAAACTCGATCCACAAATGAAATTGGTACCTTGAATTCTTGAAAATTTTACATAAATGATAGATGTAAAAACTATGAAGTTTTTTTTAAGCTAAAACATTTAGTAGTCATTTTAAACATCTCCTGAAAGTTTTTTCTAGTAAAAAGAAAAAAATGTTTCTTACTCAAAAATTAGTTTTACTTAATCACAGACAAAATAGAAATTCTAAAGTTAACATTTGAGTGGAAAATAGGTGACTGGATAATTCAAATGATGGATTGAATTGGTCAGGGGATGCAGTCAATGTTAACACAAAAATTAAGCAAAACTTAACTTTTATTAATCAAGCCAATGTTTCGGCCTAGGTTGTAGGCCATCTTCAGTTTTGATTTTAGTTTAGTATTGTTGTCACAAGTCACCGCACCCACTATTTGCCCAGAAGATGGCCTACAACATAGGCACGATTAATAAAAACTGAGTTTTGCTTAATTGTGTTATCATTGACTGCACCCCCTGACCAATTCAATCCATCATTTGAAGTTAATATTGTTCTCTCAAAGGTAATAGTATATTAAAAGACTTGAAGGCCCTTCAACCTAAGTTTTCAAATCATATGATGGATAGAAAGATATCGCAATAACTTCATTTGAAGCCAACAACTGTCTATTCCTATGTACTACAAAAAGTACAATCAACTCATCATGGACAAAACTCGACTTAAACACTTATTCACTGGGGGAGCAGATATAAATTTGATGAAATTAATAACTCTTCACTTACGTTCATAGTTACTGACTCGCAATAGACTTTAGAAATATTCTAAAACCAATAAGTTAATTAAAATCTAAAGAAATTACATTAATAATGTAATAAATAAATGTTGACAACTGAACGGTACATTACAATATAAACATTTGTTTATGCATTAATGCTGTCCAAAATACACAGTACATATAGCAGTTACAAAAGTAGGCATTCATCATTCATTAACCAGGGCCTTTTAATAAGTATTTATATTGTTTTAGTTACAATTTATTCTTGGAAATCATAAACATATTTTCACATACCTTGCTAGTTTTCAAATGACTACTTTTTATTTTTATATATTAATATATAATTACTTAAATAAATGAAATTCTCTCAAGATAGATATTGAATCAGCAAATGATTTTGAACTGAAGTAAATTTGGAAAAAAACAGATAGTAAGGAAATAGAGTGAAGTCACATGGATTTTTTTTCGGTGATTATTCTGCAGGCAGTCGCTTCGAGTTGAGACACAAGTTTTAGTTATACTTTTAATGTTATCCAAAAATACAAGTTATCAGGAGCTTTAGTACGGAAAAGAGAATGTAATTGTGGGAAATGTGTTTACTTCAGTTTCGGTTAGTATTCATTTCATCTATAAATGAATATTTAAACAAACATTTGTCATCTATACTTCACAATATTAGTTGAAACTTTTATTTCTTGATGAAATGATTACCAAAATCTAATCAATACCTGTAATTACCTTCTCTTTTCCATACTAAAGCTCATGACAACATGTAATTTTGGAAAATATTAAAAATGAAAAGAATAAACAGTTAAAAGTTGTAACTCAACTCGATGCGACAACCTGTAGATCAATACCTTTTTTTTCTTTAAGAAATTATGTTAATACATCAAACTATACAGAACTTAACTTCTCTGGCATAGAATATTACCTGAAACTTCCAGTTAAATCTGATGCACCTGGCCTCAACAATAGCTGGGTTAGGAAGTTAGCTCCTCTACTAACAAGTTTCCGTTTAAAATCCCAACCCGAAACACCACCTCCACTTATATATCTTGAACCAGAAATAACATCAAAATTTCTTTCCTTTTGTTTTTCAATAAACTTAGAAATGAATTTGGGCTAGAAAAGAAGTATACAAATGATTGAAAGTACAAAATAAAACATCAAAAACAAATATAAGGCACTTAACATACATGATGTGATAGGTCAGAATCCATTATAATGATAAAATTTCCCGAGGCATGCTTAATTCCATGAACATAAGCCGTTCCAAGACCTAGTTTTTTTTCTCTGGGTCTAAGCAACTGAAATTACAACTTTCCATGAAGAAAATGCAAAATTATAACCTAAAACACAAAAGTTCTTAATCTATATAAAATTAAAAAGTAGAAACTAACTTACTATCTTATCATCTCCATATAATTTTTGAAGTTCTTTTGCAACTTCTAGTGTTCCATCTGGACTACCATCATCAATTATTATAATTTCAAAATTATAATCTCTGAAACAATCATTACATACATTTACATTGTCTACTATTTCACAATTCATACTATTACACACTTAAAAACTTAAATTACTTCTTTGTTAAGTATTGATCTATCAGCCAGACAATTATTGGAAGATTTTCCCTTTCATTATAAGTTGGTAGCAAAATAGAATACTTGTCACTTTTTGAAGACATTATTTTGTTTATTTCAGTTAATTAAAACTTAACACTTTACATTTACTGATGATAACTTAAGCTTTATAAACAAGTTTAATATTTATCACAAGTGCATATTATAAAACTGTTAATCCGATGAAGCAGTATACAGACACATATGAATGATTTAATTTTATCAGTGATAAGCTAACGTGTCAACAGGTTACGTTTATTTGGAGGTAATGCAAGAACAGCGGTAACAACCCGTTACAAGTAACGTTATATAGTAAAGGTTCCTTTAGCTATCAAAGGACCTCAAACAGTAGTTAATTTTTAGGCGGGTTTTATTGAGTACCTACAATGATTTGTTGGACACAACAACTTAATCATGTCAGGTAATAATAAAAAGGTGATTAATTGTATAGTAGTAACTAGTAATTATACGTTGATAATCAATAGTTATTTTTGTAGATTTAAAAAGAAAAAAATGTAGACAATAATATTTTTGTTAATTGAACCGACATCTCTGCTGGTGACTATCAATTGTAGAATTTTCTATTTGTAATAACAAAGAAGTTGATTTTTTTAGTATTTATTTTGATTTATTAGTATTTTTTAATATTTATTTTTAAATATTTTTTTTAATGTCGTTGAGGAGAATAGGGAGTATAATACATTTTTAATAACCACTGTTATTCCCTAATGAGGCTCTGGTAGTAATCAATCAATTTATCATTACCATGGAATAGCAAAGGATTTTTTTAATTGGTTCTATTCGGTTAATGGCATTTTAGGCCATCGCTGTAGTCTTTAACTACTTCAGCGGGACTATGGTTGTATGGTATGTTCTCAATGATTTATATTTATATAATTTTTATTCGTGTGGTATGTTTTCAGCGTGAGTTATTTCACATCATTAATAGCTATTGATAGCAAATCCAACTCCTACGCCTATTCACGTAGGAGTGTCTTCTCATACAATACTTGCAACTGAGCGATAAGAGAACTTTAATTACTTTTATGTAAAACATATATATTTGTAGTTCTATGGTTCAGTAGATACGGTTAGTTCCTATTTATTTATCTGTATCAATTGGGTAGGCTCGGAACTAATTGTGACTTATTTGTAAACCTCTCTCTTGCGTATATATCACGTCAAACAGTATTGAGTCGATATATAGACAACTGGAGGGACATTGTAGGCTCTTGTTAGGGCTATATTCAATAATATTCACTGGGCAAGTGGGAATTTACAATAATTCATCTTCACTACACGGATTGGATAGTTATCTTTTAATAGATTAAACCCTATTATAAGCTCAATGAAATATTAAGAGATGTTGAATGGTGATCTTGATGGTTAATCTCTATGCTTTTATGGGTTCCCTTTTTTAATATAAATTTTAAAAAAAGACACCTGGTTGTTAAGTAGAAAAAAATATACTAATCCTGCCTGTAAATGTTAGAAAAAAATAATTTCTCGAATATTTTTGTATATTCAAGAACACTAATGAAAATTTTATGATTTAGTATATTTAATAATTAAATATAATCTATCAGAATTAATCCTACAAGGAAGAGTAGGAAGGTTTACGTCAGAAGTAAATATCAAGTTGTGATTGGATAATGATAAATAAGTTATCCCTTGTGATGAAAGAGTGTGGTTGGAGGGAACCAATAAAGGTTGAGTAAGACGGCGGTCCTTCAGGAGACGGGCCTATCAGGAAAGAGATCAGTGCCCACTTGATGATCTTGCAAACCTACGTCCAATAGCTCACTCAGCAAGTAGGTAAACATATGTTCATTACGTGACCTTTGACTGATATTGGGGTAGAAGAGGTTGGGGTTCCAGATAACATTTAATTTATTTCCGTTTGAACTTAATCCTGGAGAATTGAGATCTTACTTTATCTTTAATGCCTCAAATCGACCGCTATATCTCATTTACATCAAGGCTTATTCAGAATCCCGATGGATATCTCAGATGTAAGAAATATAGTGGGTGAGAATGAGTGAAGTATGTTATTTAAAAGGAATATTGCATTGCACATGAATGTTTAGACATCCAAATATATTAATCCTGAGTTAATTAATCTGAATCAGTGTCATTAAAAGTTTTAGAGATTATTCTTTACTTATGATACTCAGCGAAGATGGTTTGTAAGTGATTGTTTTGTAAATTTTATTTTAGGGCCTTCATATTGAAAAGTGTTATGGAAGTTTGCCAAACCTTTTAAAAACAATTACTAGTGAAACAGCTTATCCTATAAACTAAAACTTGACTCATGGGGCATAAGGAAATGGAAGAACCTCCCAAAAAGCATCTTAAAAAACCTGCAGAAGGTCCTTTAAGAAGATCATCTCGGATCAATAGTCAGGTACTTGTAAGGAGCATCAGCTTTTTTTATTTAATTCATTTTATAAGCTTGTTATACTATGTATTTAAAACCGGTTTAATATTCTCCTCAGGCTAAACCGAACCCAGGGTTGGTTGCTGCAAAGAAAAATGCGCAACTTAGAATGGGAAATAAGAAGCCAGTTTTCTCCTTTGTGCAAGATGTGTATCAAGTTGTAAGTGTTAATAATTTCTTTTTATAAATTATCGATTGGAAATTTGATAAATTGCTTTATGTGCATTTTGTACTATAAGTTTAGTTTCTTTGCTTTTGTCTACAATACTTTTTGTTGTTAAAGGTTTTGGGTGAAACCTTATTAGTTATAAAGTTATATATAAACTCATTCATTGTTCTAAATGTTAAATGTTACCTTAAATTATGATTCATATTATTGTGTATTAAATATTGTGAAAGGTCCTAAAATGTGTTATCATATCCTGCTTATCAATGTTTTGGAGGGAATTCAGATCTGCCACATGACCTTGGCTCTTCTTAACACCCCCTCCCCTCTAAGGTGTATCTTATTTGTTTTAATTATCATATTTCAAATTTTATGTTTGATATGCAGTTTAAATAATGTATATGCAGATAAGAAATTTTTCCTTGGTTCTTAATTTTTTTTCTGTACTAGAATAATCATCCAGCCTATTCTTAAAATTATTCAAGATACAAATAAAGTATAATGGTATGCACAATGATTTGTTTTCCTTTAAGTAAAAAAACAAAAATATTAATTTAATTTATTTTTGTTTTTCCAGTTATTTACAAAACTTTACACAGGCTTAGATGTACATTTTATTATTTTCCAACTTAAAAGTGTAGTATTATATCATTTGATGTTTGCGTAGATTTTGAAATCACTTATTTCCAGGTTAATACAGAGTTCTGCTTCATTAAATATTTGTGATTTAAGTTGATCAATATCTTATCCTGAATGGTTCATGTTTTTAATTAATACTAGATTGGGTTTTCCCAATTCCTCATTAGATGAAATATTTAAGATACTATTCTTACTTTTCTATTCTATTTTTATTTCAGGACTTTATTATGATTTCGGGAAATTTTGATAAAAAAGATAATTTAATTTTTAGAAAATAAAATTTATATGTAAACTATTAGTATTTATATTATTAATTAAACTGATTATGCTTGTCTAATTTCATGCTAGGGAAAATTATTTGTTAAATAAGATAAAATTGTATATGATTATCACAAGTGTACATGCTGATGGAATTGGCTGAAGGAAAATAAAACTATTAACTAACAACTCAATTCATATAATTATATATAGCATATCTTATTACAAAATCAATGCAAGAATAAATTTTAAGTTGTTTTTTCTAATTAATTTTAAAAATTATTTCATTAAGTATAGTATTTTCCTTATACATTAATGAATAAATAAATTGAATTTTTTGTGTTATAATTGTCCCATTATTTATGAATTATATATTACATTATTTATTAATTTATATATTAATTAGAAATAACATTGGGCCTAAAATGGTCAACATAGAAAGTAAAAGTTTGGTTTTTAATTATATCTTTAATAATTTTCATTCTCAATGATTTTACTGATTTTCTTTACCTGATATACCCAGTTCATTTTGATTTTTTTTTTAATGCATTATTATTTTTCTTGAAAATAGTTAGTGACAATTAAAATTAATTATATCTTGTATTAGCTGCAGATGAATTTCATTTAATTCTTTTATTGAATACCATTGAATTTTGTTTCAAGGCTAGGGACGCTAAAGAGGTTACCCACATCCCTACTGGTCTGGTATATGATAATAAAATGGTAGAGCATAAATGTTTATGGGATGATAATTATCCTGAATGCCCTAAAAGGCTTAAAAGTATAATACAGAGGTAATTGTTAATGGCAAATTTTTATTTTCAATCATATTTGTAGGTAATTTTTTAAATTAAATTTACAAATATTTAATTTGTGACTAGATGTGAAGACCTTGGTCTTGTAAAATCCTGTCAGCTGATTGAATCTCGCCAGGCTACAGAAGAAGAACTTCTTACCTTGCATGCTCCTGGTTCTGTATCGCTATTAAAATCCACCAGGAACTGTGTTGATGAGAGGCATCTTGAAAATATGTCTTCTCGTTATGATTCTATTTACATACATCCAGTAAGCTCATTATTTAAGATTTCACATAGTTAAAATAATATATGTTCAGTCAATCTTAATAATTTAGCTGTTTTTCGTCTAAAGTACTCAGATGAAATATTAACACCAAGTAAATATAAATGCCTCATACTCTCTTTCTTACATATACTAGTAAATTATGCATTGTTTTTTGGTGATATTCCCATTCCATTACTTATACAGTCCCTACAAAATGAAGACATTTTTAATAGCACTAAACTAGAGGACCTTACTAGTAATTGTTTTAACAATTTTATTTGAAAAAAGATAAATTAATCTATATTGATAATAATTGTTGACCTATGATAATTTATGTTGAAGAAATTGGTCCGGGTAGAGGTCACTGAATGAAATTCTCAAGTAATTTCAGAAGATATTTATTGTTAGCCAACGTTTCGACCTACGTTGTAGGTCTTCTTCAGGGCTATAAGCAAAATACAGACAATTTAAGAAAGCGGTATGAATATATTAAAACATTTTAAATATAGATAAACTAAAAGAAGGTGAATACAGGAAAAAATTTGATAATTATGTGTAATAATGATGATAAAAATTGATAAAGGTGTACAGTAAAGTAATTATGAAGGTTAAAATGTAGAAAATAATAATAAAACATGAAGAAAATAATAATAAAACGGAAAGTGTTGACAGTTAAAAAATTAAGGTATTACAGATAAATAAAAACTGAATATACAATAGGAATGTGAAATGATATGGGTAAATTAGAAAGTGATAAGAATTACGCACTAAAATTTTACCGCTTTCTTAAATTGTCTGTATTTTGCTTATAGCCCTGAAGAAGACCTACAACGTAGGTCGAAACGTTGGCTAACAATAAATATCTTCTGAAATTACTTGAGAATTTCATTCAGTGACCTCTACCCGGATCAATTTCTTCAACATAAATTAATCTATATTAATAAATTAATTTTTATTATTAACTATTGTTCTGTTTCTTTCAAAATTGATTTGTTTTTCAAACAAATACATTTTTGAAAATTAATCATGGCATCTAAAAGGTTCGTTAAGTTTTATCTTCTATTATTAATTATTATCTATTATCTTGAATTAGTTATAATTTAAGATTTTTTCGCTCTTCTAGACCACCTATGAATGCAGTTTACTTGCTGCTGGAAGTGCTATAAAGCTTGTTGATGAAATATGTAATAAAAAAATTCAAAATGGAATGGCTCTGATAAGGTGAACATTTTTTTTTCCTGTAATGAAAAAAAATTATAATCTCTGTTTGTATGGTTATTTGTAAATAATCTAATTATTTAACCATTGATTTGATTCATTTAAGATACCTTTTATTGTTTATTGTTTAAGAGGTTATTTTGATTATGTATCTCCCCCCCTCTCACCCTCTCTCTCTCTCTCTCCCTCTCCCCCTCTCCCTCTCCCTTTCCCCCTCTCCCTCTCACCCTCTCTCCTCTTACTGAAACAGCGCATTTGATAATATTACATTCTTATTTTGATACCCGCATTTATCAGAGTAAATGTTTATTGATCTTCGTTCTTCCAGACAATACTTCTTCAGATAGTTCATTATACAACTTATGAACACTGATGAAACTAGCTCTCCTTCAGTCTCATTTCAGCAGTAGTTGTCAGATTTATGTTTCTCAACATTATATTTGGTGAAGTTATGTAACTGAAGCTTACTTTTGAAGTATAATTTACTAGCAAACAATCGAGGGCATAACTGAACCTCTTGTACGTCCATTGTAAGGGTATAACATTTTTTTTCTGATGCATCAGCCTTGTCCTTTTCTTTCTCTGTTCTCGCTTTATTTTTATCAATTACGTGTTTCTTGTATGATTCCTTCTTCAACTTGACCAACTTTATATGAACAACATCCATCGCATTGATCCTTTTTCGGGAAATGTATTGCTATGTTATTTTCTTCTAGAATTTTAGTGAACGAAAATATTGACAAAGGCAGTTGATTACTTTCAGTGGACTTCTCTTTGTAAACATCATAGATTTCTGTTTTATTATGAAAACGTTTTTCAAGGTAATCTTTATTTGAATACTTTCTGCAATAATGCGATGGTAGTTTTGGAAAACAGTTAATGAGCTCCCTTGCAAATTGAACTCTCTTAGCGTCATTGTCTTGTTTTTTTGTTTTCTTTCTTTGATTTTTTGGCAAAGGCATTCCATGCTGTACAGGATCAGTGACCCAGTTTCTTATCATCCTTTCACCAATTCCAAGGGTAGACATAAACATCCGCTTGCAAACGGGCAATTTGTTGACATCAAGCTGCAAACTATAAACATAATCATACTGTTTTAATTATAACACAAAAACAGCTCAAAATATGTAAATAATTTCACTTTTGCAGCGTTTTTGGTAGAGCACTGACACATGTAATCAATTTGTTAGGGTTACGACCTATTGCACAGAAATGATTTTTTGTGGCTTCCGACTTATTGCGCTTCACTTTCACCACATAAGGTGATAAGGCTTACGAAGTACTGTAGGGACAAGATATTGACTGTGAGAATTGGCGCCAAAAACGCAAAAACACATTTTTTGTGGGATACAACCTATTGCGCCTACGCCGTCGATATACATTGTAATAAAAAATAGTATTTAAATTTATTTTAAAAGTTCATTCATAGATAATAATTGACATTTTCTAAAATAAAATTCTAATTCCGTGTTCTACCATGCCAACATCAAGTTATTCAAATAATTATTTACTGAGAATTACTTATTCATTATAAAATATATAAATGCCATGTCAGCTAGGGATAAACATGAGGTAATAATTTAATTATGGTAATTCAATTATAAGTTTAGAAGTTATAATTAATGTTCTACTTCCTAGTTATTACCATAATAGTTTAAGGAATGATACACCAATTATTTAATTGTAACTTAAATAAATAAAGCACCAAACGAGAAAAGAAAGTCATAATTGAAGATAAATCCTTGTAAAGATTGTCAATTAGACCTAGTTTAATAGCAAAATTAGTAGAAAGATAGGAAACATATTTATGTAGAAACAAAAAGCTCTACCTCACATAAAATTATGTTTTCAACATCCATCAATGAATTTCTAACACTTTTAATTAATTATTTAATATTGTATCATTAAATAATTGATATTATCTGGTTCCACATTCAAATTCAAACAATTCTGTTATCAGCAGAAAATCATCGAAAGTTAAAAAATAGAATAATTTAAAATTGTACATGTTTTCTGATTATAAAAAGCATAAAGCATATAAAAGCATTTATTGCTTACCATGTTTGTAATTAAGGATTTGTACTAATAATGTGTGAAGTTGATTATGGAAATCTGCATTTTATTTCTTTTAGTTTTTGTTTCTTTTTTTTCAGATAAAAATATTTGTATTAATGGCAATATTATGTTTTAGACCTCCTGGACATCATGCTATGAGAAGTGAATTTAATGGTTACTGCTTTTTTAATAATGCTGCTTTAGCTACAAGACATGCTCTGAAACTTGGTTATAAAAGAATCTTAATAGTTGATTGGGACGTACACCATGGACAAGGGACGCAACAAATGTTTTACAATGATCCTAGGTTATTAAAAAGCTATTATTTTTCCTTACTTGCTGTTTGATGATGGTTTATTGGATTTAATGTTTTTTTTTTCAGGGTACTTTATTTTTCCATTCACCGTTATGAACACGGTTCATTTTGGCCTAATCTAAGGGAATCTGATTTTGACTTTGTCGGTGAGGGCACCGGCAAGGGTTTTAATTTTAACGTTCCCATCAATTCAATTGGAATGGGCAATGCTGATTATTTAGCTGTCTTCCATCAAGTTCTTCTTCCAGTTGCTTATGAGGTAAGTTAATTGTTTTTTATAAAATATATAACTTCTTCTTTATCTTCCTCCTTAGTGCCTCTCAGCGTGAAGGTGCCCCAATCCAAGACTGCCAAGCCCCTCGATTTCCAGCCAGCACTTTCATCTCATTCATATTCCTTCCCTTCATTTCACCAACCTTGAGATGTAGGCCATCCATTGCAGTCTAGGTCTTCCTCGATGACGGCGTCTGGTAGGCCTGGCTTAAAAAAACTTCTTTGGCTCCCGGTTCTCATTCATTCTGCAAAGATGACCTAACCATCCCAACTGTCTCCTCTCCACTGTTTCCCTCAGTGCAGGCACTCCCAGGTCTCCCTTTATTCTCTCATTCCTAACGCTGTCCCTCCTTGTTTTGCCTGCCATTCTCCAGAGGTATTTCATTTCAGCAGCGGTAACCCTACTCCAGTACTTGTCCATCGGGACCTAGTTCTCACTTCCATAAATAAGGGTAGGTAGGTATATCGACTTAAAGATGTGTAATTTCACATTATTTTCCAATTCCCTTTTCCCCACCACTGAGTTGCATAGCTGGTAGTATATGCTACTAGCTTTCTTAATTCTGTTTGAGAGCTCTTGGTCCATTTTCCCACATCTGCCGAGCACTACTTTTAGGTAGGTATATTCCTGCGCTGTCTCCAAGTTTTCTCTTCTGCAGTGAATCAAAACCTCCTCTTCTTCTCGCCTGATGTGCCATACCTTGCTTTTTCCAACATTTAATGTCATTCCCTTCCTTTCCAACTCTGCCTCCCACTCCTTAACCGCCTGCTGTAGATTTGCTTAGGAATCGGCAATGAGGACAATATCATCTGTGAAAACCATTACTTGCGCTAGGATTGTCCTCATGTTCCACTTTCCTACGACCATCCGTGCTGTCCTCTGCTTGCAGATTTTCAATATTTCATCCATGAAAGTGATGAAATGAAGAGGACTAAGACTGCCCCCCTGTCTAACACCTCTTCTCACGGTGAAAGACTTGAACATTCTTCCCTTAATTCTGACTACAGCTTTGGTGCTTTTTATGGTATTTATTAATGCTGTGGGCACATTTTTAGCAGCTAGAGCTTTCCATATTTCTTCTCTAGGGACTGAGTCAAATCCTGTTTTTATGTCCAGGAATGCTAGGTATAAGCTCTTTTCCTCTATCCCATGTTTTCTCAATAATCCTCTTCAGCGAGAAGATGTGGTCCTGTGTTTGTCGATGGTTCTAAAAGCTGCTTGTTCCTCTTCCAATTTGTCTTCGACGATTGATCTAAGTATCTTTTCCAGTATAGAGGAGTAAAGTTTATAGACTACAGGGGAGAGACATATAGGCCTATAGTTTTTGCATTCATTAAAGCTACCCTTCTTGTGGATCGGTATGATGATTTTACATCCCCACTCCTCAGGCATAAATTTAGAAGAGAAAAAAATATTCTGAAACAGGTCTTGCAAAGCTTTATGTAATTGTGGACCTTCAAATTTTATAAATTCTGGAGCAATACCATCTTTGCCCGCTGCTTTGCCAATCCTCATTTTTTCTATAGCCCATGTGACATCTTCCTCCCATATTACATCATCATATTCTTCTGTTTCCCGCCTGTCTTCCACTCTCTCATCCGGGCACAAGAAAACAATAATGGCGTTGCCATCTATCCAGTATTTCTCCATCTCCAGTAATCATTCGCCCTGAATCATCCTTGACATTTCTAATGGGTTTGCTCGCCTTTCCCCTTATTGACCTCATTCTCTTCCAAAAAACTTGGTATCTTCCCGGTAATCATTTTGCAGACTTTTACCGAATTTTTCCCAGCTTTTCCTCTTCGCCACTCAAACAAACATTTTTGCTTCCCTTCTTCTGACAAAAGCTCCCAGTTAGTGGCAGATTTGATGTTACAATATGCCTTCCAGGCTATCTTCTTCCTAACCACCGCAGATTTCACTAGTCACTCCACCACTCAGACATTTTACCTTTGGTACAGACTACCTTTGTTCCGCATACACTTTCAGCAGTCTCAAGAATTGTTAATATTCATTTCTGTATTGACATTTCTAAGTTTTAGATCCAGAAGTTCTGCATATTTTTCTTTTCTGGTTCCTGCAGTTTTGCAATGCAAATATATAACAACACATTTAATTAACTTTTATCTATACTAGTAAACTATATTAGTTTTTAAAAATAGCGTTAAATGGTCAGCAGGTGCAGTAAATGATTACACATAATAAGAATGACATATTTTATTGTGCCCACGTCTCCACCTACAGAATAAAATAAGTCATTCTTATTTTATGTAATCATTGACTGCACCTATGGTGACCATTTTAAGCTATTTTTAGAATTATCCAATCAACCATTTAAATATAATAGTTTTTGATTGTATTTTATTATATTGTGACTATATTAGTTTTTGATGAACCATTTTTTACATATTAAATTCATTTGTCAAAAATAAGGAAATTATGATTTTTTTAATCATAATTCACTCTGAATCTTATATTATCAAATTTATTTTTTATTTTGCCAGTTATGGTTGTATAGCATGCAATGACCAGTAAAGGCTTACTTACAGTTTATGATATTTACTTGTTACTTTTTTTTTATGTTTTATTTGAAATGAAAAGATATGACCAAGACCGGGACTCCCACCTCTCCGTGGTGGCGCCTTAACCATCTCTGCTATTCTCGCTCACTTCTCGGTCAGTCATATCTCTTCTTTCACAGAGAAGTGAGCCAGGATAGCAGAGTTTAAAGCGCAGATGGTTAAAGCGCCACCACGGAGAGGTGGGAGACCCGGGTTCGTGTCCTGGTTCCGGTCATATCTTTTTTTTTTCAAATAAAATATTTAAAAAATTATATCATATAACAATAAAATAAATTATAATAATATTAATGACTCAAAGTCAACTAGATCCAAAAATAAAGTAATGTTCAATTAACATTCTCCCCGTGTAAACATCGCGAATTGCGAGAATACGAAGATATAGGATCAGTGAAAGAACAGATATGACTGACCGAGAAGCGAGCCAGGATAGCCGAGATGGTTAAGGCACCACCAAGGAGAGGTGGGAGACCCGAGTTCGAGTCCCGGTCCTGTTCATATCTTTTCTTTTCAAATAAAATATTTAAAAAAATTTTTTTAATGATTTGTTACTTATTTTTATTTGTTACCATTATTTTAAAAAGTTATTGAATGCTTGGATTTCAGTTTCAGCCCGAACTGGTTGTTGTATCTGCAGGATATGACGCTGCTCTAGGATGTCCTGAGGTAGAGATAGCATTTATTTCCAACTGAAACAATCCATATTGCTAGCTTTACCTGAATATTTATCCTTAGTATGAATAGCACTACTTGTATAAGAAAATGTAATCATCTTTTGGTTTATAAATGATAGTAAATGAAATATTAAAAGATAGCAAACTGGAATGTTTCAGTATCTATTTAACATTGATTTTTAATCATTAATCATATGTTTAACAGTTTGAACCTGAACTGATTGTTGTATCAGCTGGTTATGATTCAGCTATTGGTGATGAGAAGGTAACAACTTTATTTTCTTCGTGTATCTATATTGATATAGTGATTAGGTTGGGCATTTGAGTGAGTGTTTGAACATTAGGTAGTGTAAACGATGAAGTTCTCTATGTTTCTGAGGCATTGTCCTGGGTAGACCTAGACTTGCCAACATATTAAAGTTCTTTGACCCATTCGAGACCAATTGCACACCATGTGTGCAATTGATTTCCGAGACTATAAGAGGGCCTGCACACTGTGTGTACAATAACAGTAATGTGCAATTATCAGTTATTCTGAGTAAACTAGTCGTCGAAAACTGATTTTTCTTGAACTAATGAAATCTGTAAAGTACAGGAAAACAAAATTTGACATTGGTTTTACTGTGTACCAAAAAACCTAAAACTTATCTGAAGCCTGTCTTACATGTAAAATACTATGAATTTTCTTTGCATTATATTCTGTTCTTTATTACTGAAAGCAAAATAACAATTTTATATTATCTAACTAAGATTGTGCGAATCAGGGCCTTGTATAGTCTCAACTTTGTAATCCAAATGAGATGATGGCTTCTGAAGAGGTGTCATAATCTGAATCTTATGTTCGAAAACATTTATCTCCTTATCTTCGCTGATAAGGAGTGGAGTGCCTCAGTGGTAGAGCACTGAGTTGCCATGCCGGAAATCCTGGTTCAAATCCCACTGCATGCAAGACTTTTATTTAGTCTGTTTGCAGCTGGAGATGGATCATATAGGATCTAGGACCCTCCTGGGGTATAAAATATTATATCCTCTATAAAATATTATAATAAAAGGGTACACGAAATAAGGGGGAAAATCTGGTGGTTGAGCTTGACCTAGGACGTCACCTTCTTGCAGAACCGTTGTCCATGAAACAGTACAGTCTCCACCATTCACTGAACCCCAGACCTGTTCACGGGTTGTAGTGGTACAGGTTTTTTTGTTTTGTTTTTTTATCTTCGCTGCCACCTTGTTATTCATGTTAACCAGTGAGCTGAGATAGACAAGTTCTTCGATCTTTTCAAAACTGTATGTTACTATAATAAAACTGTATGCTCATTAATTTCCAGGTTCCTCGTCTCCTTCCTGAGAGCTCTAGGGCCATAATAACAAAATACTATAAAGTGATGTATATTAAAAAGTAAAAAGAGACCTTAATATTAATTAATATTAAAAAGTAAAAAGAGACCTTACATAAATGTTAAGACCGCGGAAAAATTCCAACGAAAAGCCCTTAAGTTCCAAACTAAAACAGAAATTGAAATTATCTAGAGACAGATAATTTCAATTTCTGTTTTAGTTTGGAGACTTAAAGGCTTTTCGTTGGAATTTTTCCGCAGTCTTAACATTAAATATTTTTATTTTGAAGAGATAAGATTTGGCCTGGCCGGGATTCAAACCTGGGTCCTCAGTCTCTCTATGACAGCGCTCTTACCATTTGAGCTACCAGGCGTAGCTTTTGAGAGCATTTTTTTGAAATTTTTTTTTCTATATATTATAAATATTTTTAGCCATTTGTTAAAATGGGTGAGCCACTGCTTAGCTCAAAGAAACGTCGAAAACGGGGTAAAATAAAAACACCACCAGATCCATTACAATTAAAGGATGCTATAAATAATACGCCTACTTATTTAATAATGAATAGAGAGGGAGATGAAGGTTTTCAAACGATATCTCCATTTCTAATTTATAAATTTATCACCAACCTGACCGGTGAGGTGAAAAATATTAAAAAAGTTCGTGATGGAAATTTACTTATTGAAACAAAAAATAGTAATCAATCACTTAAACTCTTAAAATGTACAAAGTTCGCTGATAGATTTAACGTATCTGTGAAACCTCACGCTACATTAAATTTCAGTAAAGGAGTTATTAGGTGTTTTGACTTACAATTCCTAGAAAAAAATGAAATAATAACTGAACTAGAAGGAAAAATTAATGATATAAAGAGAATAAAAATAAACATTAACGGAATCGAAAAACTTACCCATTCCTACATAGTAACTTTTCCTACACCTTTTCCACCTGAAATTCTCAAAATAGGGTTTCAAAACGTACCAGTACAAAAATATACCCCCAACCCGTTAAGATGCTTTAAGTGTCTCAGTTTTTCTCATCACACATTAAAGTGTACAAGCACTAAGACCATCTGCTCTTAATGTGGTGAGGATAAACACACTGACGGCAAATGCACCAAAGACCCAAAATGTATAAACTGCAGTGGTGAACACAACAGTTTAGACTGTTTATGTCCTATTTATAAAATGAATAAAGAAATCAAAAGTATACAGTTTACCAAGAAAGTTTCGTATAATGAAGCTAAAAAAATATATAAATCGGAAAATCCCCAAAATTTTAGCAGGTCTTTTGCTGAAATAACTAAAGTTACCGCGGCGACCTCTCAATTCTCCCTCTCTCCCCACCCTCCTACCTCCTCACTCCCTCCTACCTCACCACTCCCTCCCACCTCTTCAGCCCCCCCTACCTCCCCATCTCTCACTACCTCACTGAATCCTACAATATCCTCGCCATCTCCTAATGCCCGGGCATTTTCAGAAGAAACTCAACCCCAGGGCAGTCTCGAGACTATTGAGGTAGATCCACCAGGCCCCAAGACGGATATACCGAAGTTACATACAAAAAGGGAAAATTTAACAAATAGAAGCAAAAATTCTTCAAAGAATTAAATTATAATTATTTTTATCCATTCAATTATTTTATTTAATAATATTTAATATTATCCTTCAATCATGACAATACTTCAATGGAATTGCAATGGCTTAATGATTGCATAATTAATGCATTTTAATGATTTAAAAATGTTAATAAGTGACACCGATCCGTTTTGCATTGCCCTTCAAGAGACACATCTTAAAATAAAAGACAATTTCTCTTTAAAAATTTTTCAAATATACAGAAAAGACCGTCCGAACCCAAATCATAGTCATCACGGAGTTTTAATAGCTGTACACAAATCCATATATTCTGAATTATTTCCCATTAACTCACACCTACAGTCTGTTGTAATCAGAATACACAGAGATTACTCTTTTTCCGTTTATGACATATACCTTCCACATGATCGTTCAATAGACACCCAACAAATAATAGTTATCTACAATCAATTGCCTCGTCCGGTTCTTTTTATCGGGGACCTTAACGGCCATAATCCGCTATGGGGCTCTCAAACCATTAACTCACGATGGAAAATAATAGAGAATTTTTTAGATGCCTCTAATCTAATGCTACTAAATACTGGAGAACCAACGTTCCTCAACTCCAGTTACGGAACATATTCAGCCCTTGACCTGTCCTTCTGTAACTCTACATTATTTAATGGTATAGAATGGACAGTCCTGCCCGATTTATATAGCAGTGATCAATTTCAATAACATGAATCCCGTATGAGTGAAACCAAGATGAGTGCTTAACAAAGCCGATTGGGCCCTCTTCACTTCTTTGGCCTGACCACCTCCAACTTCCCTGTACGAAATGACCATTGACGAAGGCTGTGAAATTATTACGTATATGATCATACGAGCAGCGAACGCATCAATTCCAATCATTTCAGGCACACCAAGAAGACCACTGGTTCCTTGGTTTAATGATGATTGCAAAAAAGCGATTGAAATTCGTCGCACAGCCCTTACAAAATTTATAAAACATATGGCATCCTAAAATCTTATCGAATATAAAAGACAGAGGGCTATATGCCGACAAACAATTGACCTAAGTAAGACCGAGTCTTTGAAAAAATACATATGTTCCATAAACACGTCTGCAACATCAGCCGAGGTTTGGAATAAAATCTGTAAAATTACGAAATCTCCCCCCTCTCGTCGTTTCACTATTCTAGTAAATAGACAATTAAACGATAATCCCCAATCTGTCTCTGATATGTTCGCTACTTTTTTTGCTGGAATACATAACACCGTAAGAAATACAACTGGCCATGAACTTACAGAACTTGAAAATTCAACTAACGACGACAATCTGTACTATAACCTCCCATTCACAATGTGGGAATTCAAAAATACTTTAAATACTGTCAAAGGATCAACTCCTGGACCTGATAAGTTACATTACGAAATAATAAAAAATCTTCCAGGAAATACAATAGAATGGCTACTCCAGGTTTATAATCCTGTCCGGTTCACCGTACTTTTCCCAAACACCTGGCGCAATTCACTTGTTATCCCTATTTTAAAAAATGGAAAAGACAAACGCTTACCGACCAGCTACCGCTCCATATTCCTCACAAGTTGTCTCAGTAAAATTATGGAGAGTATAATCAACAAAAGACATATGTGGATAATAGAACCTTTTCAATCCGGATTCCGCAAAACCCACTCCACCCTAGATCACTTAGTTACATTCGAAGCAGAAACCCAGTATACCTTCATAAATGCTATGTATGTATGTGTGTGTATATATAATATATTTATATATATATATATATATATATATATATATATATCTTACTTATATTATAAATGTGAATGTTTGTCTCTCTTTCACGCAAAAACTACTGGACGGATTTGGATCAAACTTTACAGTAATATAGGTTATACATCAGAATAACACATAGGCTATAGCAAGCGCGGATTTATGGGAGGGTGCAAGGGGGCACGTGCCTCCCCGACAGTATTTTAGGTACTGTGGAGAATCCATTATTGTACATAAATAAAGGGATCACATGCTAATAGTTGTTAAAATAACAGAAAGAACATGAGTGAAACTATTTGTTTTGATATCCTACTAATCTTACTAATATTATAAATGTGAATGTTTCTATGTTTGTCTCTCTTTCACGCAAAAACTACTGGACGGATTTGGATGAAACTTTACAGTAATATAGGTTATACAGCAGAATAACGCATAGGTTACAGCAAGTGCGGATTTATGGGGAACGTGCCCCCCCCCGACAGTATTTTAGGTACTGTGGAGAATCCATTATTGTACATAATTAAAGGCAAACCACATGATCATATTTGTTAAAATAAAAGAAAGAAAATGAGTGAAACTATTTGTTTAGATATCCTACTAATCTTACTAATATTATAAATGTGAATGTTTGTATGTTTGTCTCTCTTTCTCGCAAAAACTACTGGACGGATTTGGATGAAACTTTACAGTAATATAGGTTATACATCAGAATAACAAATAGGCTATAGCAAGCGCGGATTTATGGGAGGGTGCAAGGGGGCACGTGCGCCCCCCCCTCCCCCCGACAGTATTTTAGGTACTGAGGAGAATCCATTACTGTACATAAATAAAGGCAAATCACATGATAATAGTTGTTAAAATAACAGAAAGAACATGAGTGAAACTATTTGGTTTGATATCCTACTAATCTTACTAATATTATAAATGTGAAAGTTTGTATGTTTGTCTTTCTTTCACGCAAAAACTACTGAATGGATTTGGATGAAACTTTACAGTAATATAGGTTATACAGCAGAATAACGCATAGGTTACAGCAAGCGCGGATTTATGGGGGAGGGGGCACGTGCCCCCCCTACCGACAGTTTTCTAAGTACTGTGGAGAATCCATTATAGTACATAAATAAAGGAAAATCAAATGATAATTGTGGTTAAAATAGCAGAAAGGACAGGAGTGAAACTATGTGTTTTGATATCCTACGAATATTATAAATGCGAATGTTTGTTACTCATTCACGCAAAAACTACTGATAGGATTTGGATGAAACTTATTGAATAAATTAGGTTATAAATCATAGGCTACATCAAGGGCAGATTTATGTGGGGTCACATGGGCATGCCCCCCCCCCCGTTATAGTACATAATTAAAGACAAATCAGGAACATAGCCTCTTGAAATTTGTAGATAGGTTCTTTGTATAGTTTAAAAAAGAAATTTGGATAATTTCACCCCAAGGGTTTCCCTTTTAATATAATGGGGGTTCAAAGGTTTTAGAGAATCCGTCAGTTTTGAAGTTAGACATCTGAAATTATGGATGTATGCATTTAAAAAAAAAAAATTAAATTATTTCTTTCACGAAACTTTATGTGGCAGGCCGAATTCCAAGCAAGCGAAGCCGCGGGCATAAGCTAGTATATATATATATCCAAAAACTCAAAAAGAAACACTATTATTAATTATAATGCAATTGAGAAAAACCACAATGCAAAAATAAGGCTATTTTTCAAATCTAGTAATACACCACACCCACTTACCAGTCGACGTTTCGCCTATACATACATGTTGAACGTCTTGGTGGTGGGGTGCTGTCTCATGTTTGGAGCCTGTTTGGGCTGTTGATCGTTGGGATGTATTGCACCTTTTTCTTCGAGATGTGATTCACATAACCCTTTTTTGTTTTTGTGTCTTGATAATGCCTGAATAGGCGACACGTCGACTGGTAAGTGAGTGTATTGCTGGATTTGAAATATAAGGCTTTGCATTGTGGTTTTTCCCAATTGCATTATAATATATATATATATATATATATATACATATATATATATATATATATATATACATATATATGTGTGGATGTATATACGTGTATACTGTGTGTATGTCATTTATAAGTTTCTCAATATTTTAATTGGAGATATTTTTTTTTTAATCTTACTAATATTATAAATGTGAAAGTTTGTATGTTTGTCTCTCTTTCACGCAAAAACTACTGGACGGATTTGGATGAAACTTTACAGTAATAAAGGTTATACATCAGAATGACACAGGCTATAGCAAGCGTGGATTTAGGAGGGTGGGACGCACGGGGGCACGTGCCCCCCGACTGTTTTTGAGGTATTGTGGAGAATCCATTATAGGACATAATTAAAGGCAAATCACATGATAATAGTTGTTAAAATAACAGAAAGAACATGATTGAAACTATTTGTTTTGATAACCTACTAATCTTTCTAATATTATAAATGTTAAAGTTTGTATGTTTGTCTCTCTTTCACGCGAAAACTACTGGACGGATTTGGATGAAAATTATTGAGTAAAATAGGTTATACATCATAGGCTATAGCAAGGGGTGATTTATGTGGGGGCATGGGGGCATGTGCTCCCCCTCCCCGTTATAGTACATAATTAAAGGCAAATGAGGAACTTAGCATCTTGAAATTTGTAGATAGGTTCTTTGTATAGTTTAAGAAAGAAATTTGGATAATTCCACCCCAAGGGTTTCCCCTTTAATATAATAGGGGTTCAAAGGTTGTATAGAATCCGTCAGTTTTGAAGTTAGACATCTGACATTTTGGATGTACAAGTAACTTAAATTAAAAAAAAATAATTATATTATTTATTTTAAATGATCTTTCACGAAACTTTATGTGGCAGACCAAATTCCATGCGAGCAAAGCCGCGGGCATAAGCTAGTATCTCTATATTCTAATTGATAAAAATAAATCTTGATAAAAACATCAAACGAATTTCAAGTGTTGATTACCCTGGGGTTTTACGCCTTAAAGCTCAAATAAACAAACAAAACTACTTCAAAATGCATGTTTTTAAAATGTCTGTACAGTGAGTGATATATGATTATGTGTTTAGGGTGAAATGGAACTTACTCCAGCTGTTTATGCTCATTTGGTTTCTTATTTAATGCCTCTAGCCAGTGGAAAAGTTGCTGTTATATTGGAGGTTTGGTATATTATATTTTTTCTTGAAAACTTAGTCATTGTATCAGATTTTTTGTTAAATGCCCTTAGATACTATACTCTAGTGGTAATACCAATGACTCTGCACCATCTATATATAGTGTGGCAGAATATAGTTCAGTTGATATAGAGAAAACTTTGGGCCAGAAAATGAAGAAAGAGAAACTGATTTTTGAAAAGTATATTAAAACTAAAACTAAAATTCATTTTTGATGTTTCTGGTTTAAAGTACTAATTTTTTTTTTTTTTTTATGACATTATTAATACAGAAGTCTAATTTATTCAAAAGTTTTGTTTTGCACTTAAGAAGACAGGAAATAAATCATTTTCTTTGCATTATAAATAGTTGTTACTTTTATTGATTCCGTTCTTCCTCATTGGCTAGCTGTTTCGATAAATTTGAGTATCAATTTGGAAAATTGACTTAAAATTCTACAGGTTACAGAGTCATAATTGAAATCATTAAAACCTTTTTTAGGGAGGTTACTGTATTAAGTCACTTTCTGAATGTGCTGCTTTGACATTAAGGGCTCTTATGGGAAAACCAGTACCACCTTTAGGATCTTTAATTCCTCCTTCTAAAAGGTATCTAAAATTATTACTGTTTTGGCATTTGTTAGAAAGTAATATTTCAACAAATTTTGATATATTTTTCTATATCCCTTTTGCAGCATGGTCGAAACAATTTTAAATGTAATATATAGTCACAAAGATGTTTGGAAATGTTTCCGAGACTATCCAACATACAGTATATATGAAGCTGCTAGTGAAGATGAGAAAAGACATCTTCCTCGTATTATTTACAAGCATAATGTTGTGCAAAATGACAAATACCCTACAAGAGACTGTTATCCAATTCAGAGCAGTGAGTTGGTCTCTAGTATAAATTCAAGATTGGATTTATTGATAAATAGTAAGTATATTCATTTTAATCATCGAGTTATTATTGGCTATACTTTTTATAACATTAGGTCTATTATAATAAAGAATTAGCCTTACCTGTTATTGGTTTAGTAAAAGCAAAAAGATTGTTTTTATTGTCTCTGCTACTGGTTTAGTTTCTACTTTACTATAATTTTTTTTCCTTTTTTTAAACTGGATTTATTGTAAATTTCATCTTCGAGAAAAAAAAAAATCTGCTTCCAGTCAATTATTTTATTGTTTTATAAAACAAAACGTTTCGACACTATGGTGTCATTTTCAATTATTTCTTTTTCTGCATTCCTTAACTTTAAATAAAATAACAATAATTACAATACTATAAAAAATTTTAACATAAATGTCCAAAAAGATAACATACTATAAGTACAAATACCTGGAAAGTCAATACTTTTAAACATAATTTTTAAGGAGATCTCTAGTCCTCCATAGTCAAAAATTATATTGCATTACAAAACCAAACCTTGATCTTTGAACCATCGGATCCTTTTTATTATTTCTATTAGTCATTAGACTTTAGTATAAATATAACCAATTATGTTCTAAAAACGTACATAAACAAAGTAAAATTTCAATTTTTTTTTTTATAAATTTAATTATTTATTTATTTTACTATATAATTTTTAAAAAATAGTTTATCAAAACAATTAATTAATTTTTAAATATATGGAATTTTTTTTTTTAATTTTATTTAAGCTTTAGGTTTAATGTTATTTTGATGGTGATATATTCTGTTTTTTAAGTGTGTACTTGTTTGTCCAATGTATATTCCATCACAATTATTACAAGTAAGTTGGTATATTAAATTTTTGTTTTCCATAATTGGTATCTTATCCTTTTGACTTGTTATAATGTTTTTGATTGGGTTTCTTGTTTTGTGTGCTATCCTCATTTCTGGTATGTCATAAATTTTAAAGGTTGGTTCAATTTTTTCTGATAAGCCTCTGATATAGGTTATACTATTATATTTAATTTTATTATTTTTTAATTCTATATCTTGTGCTTCTGTTACTATATTAATTTTATCATTGTCTATAAGTGGATCTATGTTATTAGTTTCTTTTACAAAAAAATTAGTTATTTTAGATTGAGAAGGTTTAATTTTTATTGCATTATTTTGGCTATGTATTTTTGAAATGTTAGTAGATTCTTTTGTATTTAATTTATTTTTTATATTTATAGGTAAGTGATTATCTTTTATATTTAAATTGATTTGTTTATGCCATAAATCTTTTGGATTTATTGAAATTGGAAAAGGGTTGTTCAGAAGGATTTTGAATATTTTGTTTTTCGTTTCTTTTAAAAATTCTACATCTGTTAATTTTATTGATCTATTAATTAGATTTAATGCTATGTTTTTGATTTGATGCCTCGGGTGATTAGAATAATAATAAGGTAATTTACTAGAGGTGATATCCTTTTTATACCATTTTGTTTTAAGGTTATGATTTTGGTTTCTTATGATAGTAAGGTCTAAAAAATTTATTGAGTTATTATTTTCCAATTCTTGTGTAAATTTTATATTTTTATTTTGTTTATTTAGGATTTTACTAAAAACTTTTCCAATCAAACTAATAAAAGATTTATGGCATAAACAAATCAATTTAAATATAAAAGATAATCACTTACCTATAAATATAAAAAATAAATTAAATACAAAAGAATCTACTAACATTTCAAAAATACATAGCCAAAATAATGCAATAAAAATTAAACCTTCTCAATCTAAAATAACTAATTTTTTTGTAAAAGAAACTAATAACATAGATCCACTTATAGACAATGATAAAATTAATATAGTAACAGAAGCACAAGATATAGAATTAAAAAATAATAAAATTAAATATAATAGTATAACCTATATCAGAGGCTTATCAGAAAAAATTGAACCAACCTTTAAAATTTATGACATACCAGAAATGAGGATAGCACACAAAACAAGAAACCCAATCAAAAACATTATAACAAGTCAAAAGGATAAGATACCAATTATGGAAAACAAAAATTTAATATACCAACTTACTTGTAATAATTGTGATGGAATATACATTGGACAAACAAGTACACACTTAAAAAACAGAATATATCACCATCAAAATAACATTAAACCTAAAGCTTAAATAAAATTTTAAAAAAAAATTCCATATACTTAAAAATTAATTAATTGTTTTGATAAAATATTTTTTAAAAATTATATAGTAAAATAAATAAATAATTAAATTTATAAAAAAAAAAAAAAATTTAAATTTTACTTTGTTGATGTACGTTTTTAGAACATAATTGGTTATATTTATACTAAAGTCTAATGACTAATAGAAATAAGAAAAAGGATCCAATGGTTCAAAGATCAAGGTTTGGTTTTGTAATGCAATATAAATTTTGACTATGGAGGACTAGAGATCTCCTTAAAAATTATGTTTAAAAGTATTGACTTTCCAGGTATTTGTACTTATAGTATGTTATCTTTTTGGACATTTATGTTAAAAATTTTTATAGTATTGTAATTATTGTTATTTTATTTAAAGTTAAGGAATGCAGAAAAAGAAATAATTGAAAATGACACCATAGTGTCGAAACGTTTTGTTTTATAAAACAATAAAATAATTGACTGGAAGCAGATTTTTTTTTTTTCTCGAAGATGAAATTTCTACTTTACTCATCACACTAAATCAATTGCAAGATTAAACAATAAACTTTTTTAGCTGTAATTAGGGACTTAACTCCTTTGATCCGTGTAGGCAATAGTGTGATTTTATGAATTCTTTCTGCTAATCAGTAACCATGTTTGGTTTTTATTTCTTATAACTTCGTCTGTTGGATTAATATCCTGGGTTTGGGGTTACTATAATTTTATAAAAAATGTGATGTTTAATATATTGTGACCAAGCTCTTGTATTTATAAGGATAATTGATAATTATTTTCATTAAAAAAATTCTGTAATCTCTTTCTATCTCTTTAAAATATATTTGTTATTGTATATGATTGTCTATTTCTCTGATTTTGTTTTTTAGATATTTTTTTATTTTTGAAAATTGTTTATTTTTCTTTAGTTTCATTAGTAAACAGCATTTTTTAATCACTCAAATTAATTTGATATCCATATTTAGTGAACTTTCTTTTTTAACAAAGGCTTTTATCTAGCTGTTGGAGTTGAAATAAAGACCTGAATACTATATCAGGTTGAATAAAAAATTGAACTTATGATAAATGAATAAAAAATAAAGATACTTATTGCTTTCATTTTAGGTACAAAATTATTTTCTCCGAAGCATAAAGTGTGTTTTGTTTATGATACAAAAATGATGGATCATAAAAATTATGAAGACAGGTTTGTAAAATAATGCTGCACATCTGTTTACTTGATTTTTTAAAATCAGTTTTGGTTTTAATTGGTGTATTGAAATTTATTTTAAGGGATCATATTGAAAAACCTGCAAGGATATCATCCATTTACAAATTCCATGATGAATATGGACTTCTTTCAAGATTGCATATGTTGAAGGTATGTGGTTTTGTTAATTGTGAGGTATAATTTCTATATCACCATTTCTCTGATAATTGTGAGAAGAAAGTTGAAAATGCTATGAATAAGAATTTTTATATCTGTCTTCTTAATTCCAAAAAAATATATTTTAAAAACTATTCTTGAACGCAGAGAACAAAGTTCGAAGAGTTGGCATTAGACGAATTTGAAAAATCATCATTAGCTTATAATAGTAGTGTTGGTTAACAAGTGGAATACTCTAAGCCATGGTTTTGAGAAAAGATTGATGACAAGTATTATAAAATAAAAAAAGCACTGTGATATTTTGAACATTATATTAACTTGATATCAATTACAACACTTGAGCATAAAACATTAAGTAAAGGTTTTACTTTTATTAAGTAAAGTAAAATAGTCTAACAACAGCTGGAATCTTCTGGCCAGGGGTGGTTGCCATGGATACATCCAGTCTTGACTGTATTAGGAATATGATAAAAAGGCTAGACTATTTTGTGTGATTATGAAACACTGAAAAAAAAAAATAATATATGGCTTAGTGGGTTTCATCAGTAGGAACATTTCAAACTAAGTACTCTAGCCTTTTCATCAGCTTTTTTTCAAAATCATGTTTTTGACTTCGTGTAACTCACTTGCTCCTCCATGTTGAAAGGCATAGGAGGGAGAGAAGAGAAAGAAGAAGTATTGTAATCCCAAGATAATCACTTGAAAAACTTAAACTTATCTTTAAAAAAAAAATTCTGCTTGAACTCTTGGGGTTGATTGACATTTTTTAGATTATTGTTTCATGTTCTATTGAATCCACCAATGTGCTTTATGTTTTTACACCTTTCCTAATGTTAGTTGCATTTTATAGAGCCGATCTGTGACAGAAGAGGAAATTAGATATGTGCACAGTAAGTCTCATGTTAGTGATATGATGAACCTGTCAAATATGAGCAGTTTTCAGTTAAATGAGAAACAACAAGTATATCACTCAGTGTATTTGCATCAAGACACATTCAAAGCCGCTTGTCTTGCTGCTGGTTCTCTGTTACAGGTAATTTCAGTTTTATTTATTCATTCTTTAGTTTAGGAGTAATGTATCATTGTACAAGCCATGTTATTGCAATTATTTGTTTTTATTATTTATAAAAATGACCAATAAAGATAGAAAAATTCATTTTAAAGTTTTAATTATAAATTCAAACCCTGCAGGTAGTGGATTCGGTTCTTCAGGGTGAAAGTGGCACTGGGATTGCTGTTGTACGTCCTCCTGGGCATCATGCAGACACCGATGAACCGTGTGGGTTCTGCATATTCAATAATGTTGCCATTGCTGCCCACTATGCCTTGAAAAAACATGGTCTTAAAAGGTAATTTATTTTTGCATGGCTTAATTTAAATTATTGTTATCTTTTACTATATTTTTAATAAAATCCTATTTTGGTATTTGACTGATAATAAATTTATACCAATAATTTTGCCTTATTTTATCATTGTAGCAATGATAAAATTTAGCAATGTAGGAATTGCTTTTGATGGGGTAGGTGTTGGTTTCATGGAGGCGGGGGTCAGAAAGGGATAGGCCATGGTGGATAATATTTTTGGCTTTGTTAATTTTTTGGTGGTGCAGATATTGGGAGTAGTAATTATGGAGTCTGCCAGAGTAGGTAGATTTAGCATACCAATCTGTGGATAATGTGCGGTCTGGGTTTATAATGATATGGTGGTCAAGAAAGGGTAGGGGGGTTCGCACCACCAAAAAATTATTGTAGCCAAACATATCATCTACCGTGGCCTATCCCTTTCTGACCCCTGCCTTTATGAAACCAACACCTACCACATCAAAGAATTCCTGTTGAAAAACAACTTCCCTCCCTATATATAGAAATTGGTTTGAAATTACGAATTGCTAAAAACTTCTTCCATAAAGTTAGTGCCTGATTGACTTAAAAAAAATTAATGAAACTTGCCTGAGTTCTCCTTAAGTTACAACCTCATGATATTGAAGGGAAAAGTTATGATGGAAAGAATATTGTCTTTGGCTTTACTGTGTTTGATTCTATAATCATCTGAATGTCAGCAGCCATTTTGACACCCAGAGCGTCTTCATGATAGAGAAAAGTCTTTTATTTTTTTTTAACACTGTAATGCTTCAGGAAATTTTACGTGTTCGTTGACTTGTTGTTCCTGTTCACTTGTTGTTCATATTCCGCTGTTCCTCATCAAATTCTTCTTCAATTTCTTCTTCACTCCTACAATTTTCTTCCAAAGTTTCGACTATCGTAGCAATGTCCTTAGAATTATCATCAGTAACCACACCTTCATCAATCGACCAATAGTCTTCATTAATTTCTCCAATTGATTCACATATCAAGCTGTTTAGTTTGTCTATCGGCTCATTGTCAACTATTGGAGGAATTACGGAATCGGTTCTTCTGAATCCCGCTTTATAAAAACAGTTTCTCACAGTTTGCGGTGTAACTTCCCAAACTGAAGACATAATCCAAAAAATAGCGTCGAGAACCGTGATTGATTTTGACAGGTGAAAAAATGTAGATGCGTCTTCCATTTTAACTAACAAGCTTTTCAAAACTTTTTCTGTTCGTAAACACATTTTCAATTTTTTTGTTTTTATTTTCATTCCATAATTTGAAAAGCACCACACGTGAGTGTTTGAGTGTTTCGGAAACTTGTGTCCTACCGATATTGAGCCTTTCCGCTAGCGCACTTACACTTACCTTTTCACGGTCATAAACGTCGATTACATTCATATTTTGTTCTAAAGTGAGTATCTTACGTGAGGGAGACATTTTCAGCCGCCTGCCATGATGGTTAGAACAGAACTAAAGTTTAATAAAGTAGGTTCGAGAATAAAAAAAAAGAAAGTATTTATGTGGAAAACCTTTACTCAAAAGTAAACACAGCTGTCCCTGTTTTCTTAGACCGGAAACAACTAATTGTTTCCGAGAAACGGGAAAGGGATTAAGTCACACTGTCCATCTTTTAGAGGGTTTTTTAATCGATTTATAACCAACACAGCCTGTCCGTGACTGTTAATGAGAGGTTTCGTTAAATAGAGTTTCAAATGCCTTAAACATTGTATTAAAATGAAAAAAAAAAATCGTCCGGTAATGGGTAGTGACCATTATTTAGGGGTGTCCGTTAGTAGAGGTTTTACTGTATATATTTTTTATCATAATGATTTTGATCACCTTCAAAGTATTCTGTACTGACCACAGTGCACCTCCCCATACGATCCTTCCATTGTTCAAAACAGTTTTTAAATTCATTTATCAGGATGTTCTTTGAGCCTTCCAGCGATTTTTTGTTTACTTCCTCCACAGTGGTAAAACGCTTTCAGTTCATGTCCATTTGATTCTGGGGAACAAAAAGGAACTAAAACACCTGTCATGTATTCCTTCATTTCTGTTATGCATGTTTGGCAGGTAATTTTGTTTCCTGGTTTTCTTTAGTCTTAAAGCTCTTTGTTTGGGATTTTTCCAGTTATGTCTATACAAGTATTTTATGTCTCTTCTGAGCTTCTGTATTGATTAATTTTATTTTTTAATAATGCACATTGTAATTTATTTATAATTTATAGCCTATTTACACTGTTTCTTACATTTTTCAGAATTTTGATATTAGATTGGGATGTCCATCATGGAAATGGAACTCAAGAGATCTTCTTTGAAGAATCAAGTGTTCTTTACATCTCCATACATAGATTTGATAATGGGTCCTTTTTCCCCAATACCGGTGATGGTGCAGCAACACAGGTTGGAAGAGGAAATGGTGAAGGTTATACTGTCAACATTCCTTGGAATAAGGTTTGACATCTTTTTACATTTAAAAACAATTATTATTTGTTTTTTTATAATTTTACCTAGATATTACAATATATTTAGAAGGGCGATTCAGTTCATAAATCATTAAAACACTTCAGCTAAAATATAAACAACTGTTAATTATAATAAATTAATAGCAAGTGCTCATAATCAAATTAGCTACTTCATGAAGATGATTCATTATCATTTTAAGCGCTACATTTACTACTCTTTTCTTTTAAAATATACATTTTTCAAGATACTACTGTGATCAAAAAGTAAGGTGAAATTGTTATTTAAAACTCCCAGGCATTAGAAAGGTAGGTAAATTTTTTTTCCTAGGTTGGTAGGACTGTCTATAACATTTGCCAAGCGTCTGTTTGTCAAAAGATTTCATTATCTCCACACGTGTTTTTATTAACAACCAAAAGTGAATTTTTCGATTTTTACAATGGTGATTTTGTTGAGCAAAGAACTTGCGTCAAACTTTGTTTGCGGAACGAATATTCTTGTGCGGACACATTGAAAATGTTGTGGAAGGCCTTTGGTGATCAAACTATGGCAAAACAAACGTTTAAGACCACAGTAATGTCAAAATTCAAGGTTATGTTGAGAGTTTTCTTTGATTATTGTGGTGTGTTGCACTATGAATTCCTTCCGCTGGACCAAACTGCCAACAAAGAATATTATTTGAGCGTTATGCGTCGTTTGCGTGAAGTTGTTCGTCTGAAACTGCCGGAATTTCGGGCAAACAACTCTTGGTTCCCCTTCATCACGATAATGCACCGGTTCACAGTGCATTGGTTCTTCGCGACTTTTTTGCCAAAAACTCGATTCATATCGTTCTGCAACCACTGTATACGCCTGATTTGGCTCCACGCGACTTCTGGCTATTCAGCAAACTCAAAAGGCCAATGCGGGGACGCCGTTTTGACACGATTGGGGAGATAAAAACCGAATCGAAGAAGGTCTTGAAGGTTATACCGAAAAAAGACTATTCTGACTGTTTTGAGGACTAGGAAAAGCTTGGAAAAAGTGCGTTTTATCGGACGGGTATTACTTTGAAGGAGATGAAATTGATTTGGAAGAATAAATAAAGAATTTACATTTTATAAACAAGTTTATCTTACTTTTTGATCACAGAGTATATTTGAAGGTAACAGTTATTTGGATACTTGTTCTAATGCATGGATGTTCTTTAGAGAAAATATCAAGAAAAGTTTTTTTTTTGCTATGATAATTTGATTTTGTTTTTATTTATTAATTTATTTTTTTAAAGATGGTTAATTTAATCTATTTTTGATTTATAATTTATGCTGTTTTAAAAATTTCAGGGAAATATGGGAAATGGAGACTATGTTGCTGCCTTTTTTAAAGTAGTTTTGCCTATAGCCTACCAGTTTGATCCTGAGCTTGTTTTGGTTTCGGCAGGGTTTGATGCTGCTATCGGTGATCCTTTAGGAGGTGAATTCACATCTATTTTCTCAGCTTCCTAATATTTGAGACACTTGGTGATAAATCATTGCATCTAACATTTTTTGTTAATTAAAGTTTTTGGTAACACTGGATTCCTTATGGCTGATTTTGTAGGTTCTTTTACTGTAAAATGTTTAGTATTTTGACATGAATTGAAAAAATAACAATATTGTTGGTTGTAATAGTCAATTTAAAAAAATGCTAGCCTCTATTGCTCAGGAAGGTTCTGTTATGTATCAAGAGATAAAACCAGAAACAGGGCAAGAATGCATTATCAAACATTACTCTTGTTGAATCCTGAACAGTGTTTATAAATCTGTTGAAAATATTGTTTACAATTTCATTGCCAGTTTAATCTTTAAACAAAATTAACCTGAGTGTTATTTTTCTAATTGTTCCAAGTTCTTATAAGCAGGATTCCAATCATAACACAGTTTACTTAAATGAATGCATATTGGCTATTATTCAATGTAAACATGCATTTAAATGCTTAAAATGAAGGAATGAGTTAATTTTAAATTTACTTATTTTGTTAAGCAATTAATATATAATAATAATGGTAATTAATGATGTATTTATTGCCATGCTTTAAATATAAATTTGTTTTTTTTATGTTTTTGTTGAATTGCTTTGTATGATTACACATAAACATTTATATGATCAACAGGTTGTAAAGTGACACCAGAGTGCTTTGGCCATATGACCTCTTGGCTTTTACCACTTGCTGGTGGGAAAGTAATTCTTTCCTTAGAAGGAGGTTATAACATCCATTCTATTTCGTATTCCATGACGCTGTGTACCAAAGCTTTACTTGGCGATCCATTACCCCCTCTGAAGGAGGGTAGCGTTCCTTGTACATCTGCTTCTGAGTCAATCAGGGAAGTCATAAGTGCACATTCTAGATACTGGTCATCTCTTTGCTTTGATGCGGCTCTTCCAGTAAGTAAATCTTATTTAGAAAATACTTTATATTAGCAAAATCATGGAGAAGCTTATTCAGTAAACCAGTAGTGTAGAATGTCTCATTAGAAGTATACAACTTTTAGGATGGAATTTTTGGCTACAAAAATTTTAAAAAGGCCAGTTTTAAATATTTGAACTAATATTCTTGAAACCTATATGAAATTGCAATAATAACATAAGGACCAGCTTGTTGGTTCATATCCGTCAGTTTGAGCATTAACAAATTTAATTGTATATTAGCGTAAATTAGTAAACAGGAAAATTCCTTTTGTGTTGTTTCAAGCCCTAAAGAACTGGATAAATAAAATGTGGCATCAGTATAAATAGTCTGAAAATTCCAGTTATTCAGGTTTTACTGTAAAAGCTTTACTGTTTTAATTTAATCGTATAATTGTTATAAAAATATAATAATATTCTACTGATTTTTATGTAGTTTTAAATTGATAAATTAAAGGAAGAAAGAATCATGTTGATCAGTTAAATTATTTGATTTTTTTTTAACGCCTATTGGTTTTAGAATGTATTGCCATTAGAATTTTAAGTATATATATTTTTTATTGTGGGTACTTTTAGGTATATTTTTTTTCTTTATTTTATTTTCTATAATTTGGAAAATTATTTTTGCATAACTCTAGAATTGATCTAGTTTTCCTTATTTTATGTTTTAATCTAATTTTATAGCATGTCTTCACCATTTTTCTGTTTTTCATTCATTATAAATTTTATTATTATTAGTGCGGTTATGTCTTTTCCAGATCATAAATTTGTTTAGTTCTCATGTTCTAAGGCATTCTTCATAAATAAAAATAAATGTTGGCAATAATCATTTAATATTATTGATTTCATTGAAGAATATAATCAATTTCGACTAGCCAAGGTTTCATTTTCTTACATTTTTTCATACTCTTTTAATGCTTATGCAGGATACCTCCAGGAACTGTTTTTAACTGAAATCAATTAAAACTCACTTTTCCTTTCAATAAAAAAAATATTTCATATGTTTTTCACAAGATTTAAACAATATAATTTATAGAAAATGAAGTCAAATTGATCTAGACTGATGCTACCTCACATGTACTTCTGCATCCTTCTTTAAACCATTTTTTGTAGATTACAGTTTACTTCATTATGATGTTCTACTCCATTATAATCATGATCCCAGATTTGAGAAGGCATATGAAAAAACATTATTAGGAAGGAGATAGCTCGTTAGAACTTTTAACTTTTACATTAGATTAAGTGACTAAGAAACATTTCCATCAAAACAATTGTGGAATTTTAAGAAGTGTATTCTACCCCACCATTCCCCTGAAGTCACTTCATTCTATTTTTTTCTTTTTGAGGGATGTTAAAAATGGTCAGGTAGTGCAGTTATTAAATTTTACACAAAATAAGTAAACGTTAGTGCCAATGTTTTGGTCTATTTTTTAGACCATCATTAGGGCTGAGAATAAAACAAATCAGAATAACAATTATTCAAGTTGTAATTGTTCAAGTTGTGATATTGTCTAGGAAATTGTTCAGTAATTATAAAAATAGCTCTCAAAATTGATATATAGTGATAGATATTTAATAGTTTCCTAAGATAGTGCCTAGTCACCCTGTCACTCTAAAGAAGCCCCTCGTGAATTTTATTTTAATTTTACCAAAATTGCTTGTGCGGTTTGCTAACACTTTCAGAAATATGAAAGTTTATGTCATGCACTCAAAAATATATATTGAATATTTTATTAATTTCAATTATTTGTTAATATATACTAAATTAATAGTATATATGTAAATAGTGATGTATTCATGAAGGAATGAATGCCAAACGAAACACATGAGAATGCAATATAGCAGTGATCAGGCTGAATCTATTAAGTTTGAATCAGGTTGGACTTGTTTTTATTTTAAAAAATAAAATTTGTATATATCGAAATTATGAGTTTTAGGGGAGCCCTATTCATTTAAACATTTTTACTTTTACGAAATGTTGGCACAATTAAAAAATAAGTTAACTTTATTTTTGTGTTATTATTGACTACACCCCCTGACCAATTCTATCCATCATTAAAGATCTTTACATTTAAAGATAGATTGATTAATCTGGATATAAGCATGTTAATGACAAACCCGTTGGAATTCGATTTTTATTTTTTAAAGATATAGGAGTAGTTTTAAAGTAAAATAGAGCTGTTTAGCTTATATTTCTGACGTTTTGTTTTTTGCTTGTTAATGACATCAATTAGAGCTGTTCAGCTTATATTTCTGATGTTTTGTTTTTTGCTTGTTAATGATATCAATTAGAGCTGTTCAGCTTATATTTCTGATGTTTTGTCTTTTGCTTGTTAATGACATCAAAGTGAAAGGAGAACATTTAAAAAGTATATAAACTTTAACAAAATTGTATAGAATTATGATACAGAATGTTTGATGTTTTTAGAATAAAATATGATGAGTTGTCTTTCATGATTGGAAACAAATTTCTCTGCCATTATTAAACATGGTAGTATTGTATTTTATGTAGTTTCTGTTATTATATATATTCCATCAATATATTAATCAAATAATTTTAACAAGGTTCATCTTATTTTGTAAATATATTTTTTTTAAATTTATCTAATTAAAAAGCTCTTCTTTGTTTTCTGTAAATCGATACGTTTGTTTCATACATAGTTTAATTGCAATATTAAAACGTATAGTTTCTTTAAATTATCACCAACATTGGATTAATCATTATCTACCTCCCATAAAATATTTGTTATTTTATTAATTTACTTTTTTTTAAAAAAACCTTAAATATAATCTTAATATGATTAATCATTTAATTGTAGATTTATTATTTGATGTTCGCAAGACAAAAATAACCAAATTAAGTTAAATCCATTCATATTATTTTCTGCATAGTGTTGAAGAACGCAGTAAAAACCATAAGGAAGGAGGAGAAATAATTATCAATAGTTACATCAATGGTGACAGTAGGTGAGCTCCTCACATTTTGCCAAATTGTGATTGTTTTGCAAAACACTTGGTTGGATTAAACTCATGCAACTTAATTCCTTTTGTTTATTTGTGTACATTTACTTGAATGTTTAGAATATAATTAATCCATCATTAATCCATTTTTACAATTCTTTGCACTTGCGAGAAAATCACTTAAACTATAAAATGTTTTTTGTGATGCATTATTTTGTAGGTATATTCATTTATGTGTCTCACTTACTGTAATGTATATTTGTCCTTTAATATTAGTTATTAGTCATTGTTATTATAATTATTAGTATCATTTATCTTATTATCGTTAAATATTACTTAATAATTTTTATTTTTAATATTAAAACAAAATTATTACAGCGTAATAATTAATACTGATCTTTATGAAAGATGGTTTGAAGCCAAATTTGTTGCTATAGCATGTTATATCAGGATAAATTCATACATTCTCCCCACCCCGAATCGAAAAGCTATAAAACAGAAAAGAGCTCCGCAATGGTATAGTGTATTATAATCTAAAGTAGGGAGAGAAAAAAATCAAATTGTATCGTAATCGCTTCTTTGAATTAGATCTGGAACTTGTATTAATTATAATATACTTTTTTCGATATGTCAGTATTTTAGAGGTTTATTTTAATATAGTTCTATCCAAATTTTTTATGTTCCTTAATTGTCAATTATAAATTTTTGTATTTAATTAATAGATGAATGGTGACTAATATAGATGAAATCATTTATTTTTCACATTATTCATGTGGTTGAATGAGTAAGTGTATTGTGAGCATACATATTTGTTTAAAAAATTATACTTGAATACATTTTGTTAAGAATAGAGGGTTGTTAATTTTATTTTTCAATAACAAGAGAATTTTTTTTTTTTTAGGTAAATGTTCACAAGAAAAGAGTTGAAAATATACTATTAAATGTTTATATTTTTTTCTGTTTAACTGTATATTAATTTATTATTTATTAAATTGAATAATATTGGATAATGAATGTGAAATCTGTTGACTGTTATTGATTGGTGCTATGTTGAAACATCTTTTGATTTCTATAAATTGAATTAGTATTAGCTTGAATTTTAAAAATAAAACGTTTAAATATTTAGTGCATCACTTATTAATTTTAAAATTATATTTCTAATGAAATCAATGACTTAAAAACCCCACTCAGTTATCCAAACATTGTGTTCATAATTTTACCTTACTATCAGTGAAGCTCTTAAATATTTCATCAATTGATCAACATGATTTTTTATTTTAACTACAGTAATTTTAACATTTTAATTATTACTTATTTTATTTTTGTTGGTTCATTCTGTAATATTTTAAAGTAGTATAAAATTTTAAAATTATAATACTAAGCCATTCAATATTAATAATCTAATTTGTTACATAAAAAAGAAGTAATCTAATTATGTTACAATTGTATTGATGGTGCTTTGATTTTTTCATAGGTAGAGAATGTTCTTACTGAAAGAAAACAAAAAAAAGGCAATAATAATAATAATTATAATAATGCTACTAATGTTCAGAACCAAAAAAACGCGGACACGCTCGCTCGCGAAGTGCGAGACTTATCCTTAGGAGAGGAGAAGTTAGAGGAAGCAATCGACGGAAATGAAGAAGGCAACAATAAATCCGGTAACAATGAAAGTAGCAGAAGCAGCAGAACACCGAGTGAGCCAGGACCTAGTTCTACTTCATCTAGTGCTGCCTCTCGACCAACCCTTACTGAGTTTTTGAGTGAACATTTGCAGGTAAAACTGAGATTTATGTTATGTCTGGGAGCAAATTTACAAATTTTTATCTATTTCCACATTTTTAATCCGTTCTGGTTGTAGGCTCTTCAAAATGAAGAAATGTTTGCTGTGGTCCCTTTGAAAACCTGTCCTCACTTGCCTGAAGTTGCTCCAGTTCCTAATGGTGTTCTGGATGTCTCAACTCCTTGCTCAACTTGTGGTGATCCATCTGAGAATTGGGTCTGCCTTACCTGTTACACTGTGAGTTATTAAATTTTAATTTGGCTCTACCTCTATTCCAGGAGAACAAATTCTAGAAGAATTTACCTCTATTCTAGAGGAAAAAATTACTACTAGTAATTAGCCCGATCATACAGAGGCATACCCAACTATCAAATATGAAAAAGTGCCATTTTTTTTATTTAAATTTAATTTTTTTTATCATTAATTACTTATATTTCTAACTGCATCTTCTTTCTTTCTCACGTATCTTTTTGATTATTGGCCCTTCCTTCTTCGGCAAAACATAAAAGTGCATTTTGTTCAAATTTGGGCACATGCTTTGCAAGAATTTTTCGCTCTTGACTGAATAGTTATTTGAAAAAAAGAATAATTTTGTAAGATATAAAGTAGTATTTTGAGACATATGAAGTGCATAACTAGTTTAATGTTGTAGGATGATTCAACCATAATGCTGAACTACATTAATAAATACTCTATTATAATGCAATTGGGAAAAACCACAATGCAAAGCCTTATGTTTCAAATCCAGTAATACACCCACTTACCAGTCGGCGTTTCGCCTATTCAGGCATTATCAAGACACAAAAACAAAGACAATTGTTACTAAGATTAAAACAAATTATGTAAGTGTGGAAAATAACATTAAGTTAGTTTGAATAGGCTGTAGTATGTCTAGTACAGTAGGCGGGGATCTTGATGTGGAGCAAATGGAACAAGGTTGAAGTAATCAAACAAATTATAAGATGATTAAACCAATCTTTGTCTAATAATTGCTAACTTCTAACAATACTTCTCAAAAGTTTATAACTAATTCATTACATTTATTCAAATTCTTCTAAGAAAGATTCATAAATAAAAATGTATGTAAACTCATTTTGTAGAATGAGAAGGAGGATACTTTTAGTGTGTACAAAACTGTACAAATTAGTAATGGTTGTGCCCTGGATTATTCACTTAGTGTGGACATTGCCATAATAACAAATTATTTTAATATTTATTCACTTTCTAGGTACAATGTGGTAGATATGTGAATGAGCACATGATTCAGCACAATGGATCCACCAACCATCCTCTGACCTTAAGCTTTTCCGACCTTTCTGTATGGTGCTACCCTTGTCAGAATTACATTGATAATCAGGTTTGTTATAGACCATAAAAATTTCTTTTAATATTAGTACTTATTTTCCCCTTATGAAGTTATAGATCACTTAAATATCTTCAATATGGAATTCTTAGTAGCTCATATATCAATAATAATGAAAACTAATCAACCCGTTTTTGAGCTCTCGCAAGACAGTAGGACCTCTCAATGAGAGCCCCGAAATGTATATGGGAAAATAATGCTGAGTTCAAAACACCAAATCGCATGTCACCCTTATGAAACCGTTTATTGAATTAAGAATAAAAATCATAGTATACATATATATATATATATATATATAAAATATTAAAACTAATTAAATTAAATTAAAACTTAAACATTATGCAATGAAAATAAATTACTTATACTGAAAATTACAGTTGTCAGACCTCGTCGAAGACTCACTTCGGCGGGGCGCTTGAAGATTTCGAAATCATCGGAATTCTCGTTGGGGCGAGCGAAAAGTGTTCAGGAATTTTTTCTTAGCAGGGAGAGCAAAAATGTCCATGCAAAAGAAGAGTCGATTCGATGTGGTCAAATCGACGGTGAAAACAAAACTTTACTGTACTAAGTCCTAACTGCAGTAGGGCAATGAATTAGTAAAGTTCAAATACACAATAACAACTCTGAGAGTTACAGCTATCGATGTGCACATAAAGAGGCTCGTGCCAATACTGTCCCGCTTGGTATAGCCTGCGCGAACAAAGGCAGGTCGACTACTTTCACCTTTATAACATATATTTTCAAACTTATGACAAATATCAGACATATAACTAAACAAATACCTATTAATCTATTAAACAGTTACTATAAGTTAATTAAATTATTTTATACAATTAGGAAACAAACGCTTAAATTATTATATTAAAATAAATGTGAAAAATAAATAAAAGGAAAATAATCTTTCTTTTACAAAATATTTGCCCGATTCTTTTTGAAATAAATAAATGATAAATCCCTGAAAAACATAAATCCCTTTATGTTGACTTTCATCCATTGTAACGGCCGGCCGTTATATTCTGGAAAATTTTTTATATTATCAGTGGTGGGGGCGACCAGCCTCACTTCTGCTTCGACGTTAAATAGTATGTGTTTCAAGCTAGTGTAGGACCTAACACCCTCCAGCTCCCCCCCACAGGTTACTTATCTTTTCACTATTTACTCATCCTCCCCCCCTCCCACCATTTCATTTTCTTTCCCTCATAACCTAATACATTACAACACATAATACCATTATTCTCACTACTTCCATGCTCACTATTGTATTGGCGTTTATTTATTTATTTCCCACCCTAAATATCATTTTATGACATTCATCCGGGTTCAACTTTACTCGCTACTTTTATTTTTAATTATATCTTTACTCTTCCCCACATATCCTTGCCTTAGTCAATTATAGCCTAATTGTATTATCACTTTATTATTACTTACTTTATTTAAAACATACTGTATTTTCTTTTATTAATTAATATTCTTTACACTTATATAAAGTCTCTTTTTACCTATCAATATTAATACTGTATTTTCTAAAATATTTTTTATTTTTATTTTATTTTATATAATTTGGTTTCTAGATTTTTTATAATTTTACAATTAAAATTATAATTAGTAATTTCGTACTTTTTTATTACTTACAATTTTTATTTTATAATTCTTATCATTTTCTACATTTACCCATATCATTTTTACATTCCTATTTTATATTCAGTTTTTATTTTTTATCTTTATTACCTTATTTTTTACTTTTCAACACTTTCTGTTTTATTCTTCATTATGTAGTTTACTACCTTTTTGACACTTCGTTGTTTATAGTATACACTCATACATTTTAACCTTCATATTTACCTTGCTGTGCATCTTTATTATTTTTATTGCCTGCATTCACCTTAATTTTGTTTATTTATATTTACTATGTTTTAATATATTTGTACCAATTTTATTCTTAATTGTCTGTATTTTGCCTATAGCCCTGAAGAAGACCTACAAAGTAGGTCGAAACGTTGGCTAATCAATAGTTTTTCTCCAATTCTACGAGAAATTCATTGTGACCTCTACCCGGACCACTTTCTTCCACACATATTGATATTTTGTATTGAGATTATTAAGCCCATCATATGTTTTGATTAATAAACAAATTACTTAAAAATGTATACTATTGCTCGGAGTGCCAGTAGATGCGAAGACCAAACTAATGTTAATAATTTAAATTAAAAAAATTCAGACTATAATTGATTTATGAATTCAATAAAGTGCTATTCCACAGTTTTAAGTTATCACTTCTGTTGGGAGTCGTCATGACTGCCTATTTAAAATTTTTGTTTCAGATTTTTCTCAATAAATAAGTTGTTTCCAAATAAAATATGTAATGTTTTTAAAAATTCAGATCAGCTATTGGGCTGTGAATGGATAGCATTTTTTGGAAGGAAATATCCCTCAGTGTCATTTTCTTAATTTTTTTCTTCTTTTTGTGAAAGTCAATATTTTTAGTTAAAATAGACTAACTACTTGTCAAATGTTATTTTAAATTTAAATATACCATAAATTGTGGCTTTGAGACCGAATTAGCATTTCCTTGTATGAATAATTGCCAAATTTAATGGTATCCATACAAGAATTACATATATTGATTTTGATTTTGCTTTCAGTTCGCATTTAGTACTCTTCCCTTAGAATTAGTTTCCTATTATTTGTTTACTTTTTTTAATTAAAAAAAAAATATTTTTAAAAACTTTTTTTAGATTCTACATGCAGCCAAAAATGCAGCTCATATAAGCAAGTTTGGAACAGACCTAGAATGGACCTACAATGACCCTCCAGTTTCAGTGTTTCATCTTGACAACTAACTTGGATTTGATTATATATAGTTTTCAGTAAATTGTTGCATATTGAGTTGTATGTACAACACAAAATGTGTTTGCAATGATTCTGAAAGTTTTAATAATTTTTTATTTTTATTGTTTAAAAAAATATATATTCATTCTTATTTTAATGAGGTAAATATTTAAAAAACTAATCCATTAAGTTTTCACATAAATTTTAATCCATTAACTTCTTTTTTTCAATTTACATAAGTAAACCCTAAGTCGCTGTTAAATTTTTTTTTTTTCAGTTTTATCCTTAGTTTGTATATTTTGTAAATAAGTTATATTTATTAGTCATTACATGTTGGAATCTATAAATATTTTGTACATTTTGATATAATTTTATTTCATGTAAATTTTTTCTGGAAATGTTATATTTAATAGTTTCATTGTAGACTGTCCTCCCTTATATATATATATATATATATATTAATTGAATGACTTCAAGAGAGTTCTCAGGGTCCAGACTGCTTTTTTCAATGAATTGTAGCATAAAATTATTTGGAACACTACATTTTGTGACCATTAATTTTACACTGTAGTGCGTACTTTTTTCCCTATATTTTGCTGTCCCATGTTAAATATGCAATCTGGGAAGTAAGATCTTAAATTTTCTAGTGATCAATCTGAATCATCCTTCCATTATATTCTTATTTGGAAAATTGAAAATCATCGATTCTGAGTTATCTACTCTTACAATTCAATCACTCTGCTATCAAAAAGCTGTTTTAATTATATAAAAAAATTGAAATTTTTATGTTTCACCATAATTAGTAATAATTAATTACTAAGTCATCACTTTTAACATCAAATAATGTTCAAGGTGTATGTATAATTGTAATTTGTTTACTCATTAACTGAATAAGTAAAAATTTAATAAATATTTGCTTGTATGTAATTATTGCATATTGTTTTTACTTTCTTAATTAAACTGAAGATATTTTAAAATTCTTCCACCATAAAATGTAATAACTACCTCAAAGTTTTCTATTAGGAACTAAATGTTTAAATTCATTGTTTCTTTTATGTATATTGTTGAATATTAAATTTATTATATCGGTCATGTTACTTACTTTGTGATATTCTTTGTAGTAGTTATCATTAAATAAATTATGAGTTGTTAAAATCATTGTTTGTCATATTATTTAAGTTTTTCTCAGATATTATTAATTTTATTTTAGTTCCTGTTATTTAAAAGAATTATATATTGTACGTTACTATTTGATTTTTCAGTACTCTTTGTTTAATTTTTTTTTCATCATCTGTTGTCATCTTATCTTCTATTTAAGAGCTGCATTCCATAACCATCATTTAACATCCAGTGCTTATTATAATTCTTAAAAATAAACTATAAAAATATTATTATTTCTTGAATCAAAATTGTATACAATGGTTAGGGATCTAACTTTCAGTTAATAATTTTATGGTTCTTTGATTTTGCTATTTAAAAAGGAAAAACAAATTTTTTTTTAGTAAATTTTATTATTCACTGAATATGGTTGATACTTATTGATTTTTGTTAAATCAATTTCATTCATTGTTATATTGGATTACCTGTTTCATTGAATGTTAGCATTAGCAACTCCAATTTTTATGTATCTCTTTAGTAGTATGTTGGTTTGTTTTGAATATCAATTATTTTAATATTTCTAGCCTATTAGTCACTTATATTTCTTATGTTTCATTATTTACAGTCTAATACTGTTTAATATTTCTCATAATAATTAACAAAGTTAATCATTGTTAAAATTCAATATGTTCTTAGATTTGAAAAGAAACAGTTTGAAGTTGTATACGATCAATAAATATTTGTATGTATGTAAATATCATGCTTGAACTAATCACATTGTTAATTTCTGTACCTGTCATTTGTAAATTTTAACTGTTAAAAGCAATATTATAGTTTTACATTGAAACCGTACTATATAATCAGTTTCTTTTTTTTCATTTCTATGAATGTGCTTATTTAAAAGAAAGAATTATGTTGCAAGTATCAAGACAATTCATTACCGTTACATACTGATTACTGTATATTTTTGTATGAATAATAAATCATTTAAAGAACGTATTGAATGAAATGATACACCATTACCTTTGGGTTCAGTACAAGCCAGAGACTGTCCAAGATTGAGGAACGAGGATTTTATTTATTTCATACTTTAACAAATTTAAGCCCATAAAATAAGAATAATAAATCTACATAATTTCCCTTTTATTAAAAGTACATACATATACATATATTACAGTTATAAACAAATCATTTTAATAACAATTTACTAATTAGTATTGTAACAAGAGTTATAAATATTAATAAATAAATTAATAAAAAAAAGAAAGATTTTAACAGATTCATAAAATAAAGAAACCATTTCTAACAAAAATGACTAATTACAATAATATTACATAGAAATAAAATACTTATAATAAGTAAATAAAGGTGTCATTAAACAGTATCCAGACCACTCGACTAATTTACACAACTGCTATGTATAAAATTTAACCTTAAAAAGGTTAAAAGAAGTTCAATTGAAACTAATCAGTCTTACTTAATCTGCTCAGTCTTTGTTCACACAAAAGGATTAACAAAATTTACAAATAAATGTCATAAACAGTTAGTATCTTGCTTTAGCAGATTCTTCTTTGGCGACTTGAAGCATTCTCAGAACAAGCAAGGAAAGGACTTTGTCAAGAGGGTCCATGAAGCCCCTCTGGAGCCACTTAGGTATCGTTGTCCGAGCGTGGGTGAAACCCAATTTTTGCAAGATGTAATCCACACCATATGGTTCGATACTTTTACCTCGCCATGACAGCAATCTTTTATGAAACAAAATCAATGGTAATCTAATTTAAAAGACAGAATGATTAACAATTATTATCTTTTTGGGTAATTTGTCATATTTAGATTATATAACCAACATAAGTTCAAGATTATTTTATGATATTTTTCAAAATACATTCAACATTATAAGAAATTAGCACAGAAACCAATCATAATTATTTTACAAAATGTATTCCAATGGTTGACAAAGAGATACTGATAATAATTACACGCTTTTCAATATAGATCGATTGTAAACTTCTTTAATCTTTTAAGTCTTAATAGATAAATATTTAACTGTGCAAGATAAAATTAACTCATGGGGGCGCAGTTATTATTTCCTGGAGCTATATTTAAATAATAATAATAATTAAAAAATTATCATTTTTAATACTTAATATTGTAATCAAGAGCTAATTTTATATCATCCTGGTACTTCAATTATACAATAAATAATTGATTAATCAGGATCTAACTAGCAAAATGTTTTTAAATGAAAAACTATTAACTAAGGGTTTACTATCTCTATTAGCCCTCTACTTTTTAAAGCCATTATTTTTAGTGCTCTGGGATTTTTTAGGAACAGACATAAAACAAATTTTTAAAAATCTTCAGCAGCTTTGCCAAAACTAAAACTAAACTCCTCCAAGAACATACTTCAGATATATGCAGGAGCGGGAGTGAAATTGTAAATGAATTTTTTTGAGTGTTGGAGTAAAGATTACAGGCAGTTACAAGGAAAATGGTACTGGTAATGGTACATACAATGGAACATTTTTTATATATTGAGAATGATGAGAAAACAGAGAATTTAAACAAGTTAGTGGTTCTATATTATAATTGTTTTCACACTTATGAATAAGTTTGTGTAGTTGTCATGATATTAGAAACCATATCTTCATCAATACCGAATATTGTGTGAAACACAGGACCAATCCAATTTCCATGACATTTCAAAACCTCCCAATTTGTTTAAACCATTTTTATTTAAATTATAGAAAGAATTTAAGAACTGAAACTGGAATTTCTCACTTCTTCATTAAATTCACTATCTTTTTGGAACCTCTTTAATGAGAATCTATGACACCTGGAAGGTGGAAAAGGAATCTATCCTACCTTATTAATTTGTAGTAATGAAAGCATAAAAATTAATTAAAAAAGTATATACCTGACTGTGGGTTCTAAATGCCAAGTTTTGCAAATAAAACTTCTCCAATCCATGTTAAAGACATCTGTAGGATCAAACATCTTGTTCGGATCGTCTGCACCTGTTTCTTGGCTACCCTCACTACCACGGACTGTTTCAGGGCTCTGAGCTCGCCCAGATCCAAAGGTTGCTCCCATCTAAATAGGTACAAATAGAATAATTTTGAGAAAGTTCTAAATTGTCAATAATTTATTAAAACTATTAAGATGCCCGTAGAGCAAAGAAGAAATAATAATAGATTTTGTACCTAAAAATACTCACAGCACATTTGTAAAAAAATGATGAGGTTATAACAAGAGTTTTAAAAGAAAGACCTATAATAATAACATGAAGTATGCATTATAATAAATCAATTGATGCCTATGGGGCAACCTGTGGTCTAGTGGTTAGCGTAACAAACTACTAAGCCCAAGATCGCGGGTTTTTAGCCCGGCAGGTGGCCCTAGGATTTTTAGAGGGCGTAAAAATTCCTTAGTTAGGAACGGGTGTCCCGAGCCTGTACAATGTCAGGTACTCAAAAAAGCCTATCCTAATTAAACCTGGATAGGCAAAATTTAAAACTCCCAATTTAGCATCGTTTGATTAGCCATAGCAGCAAAAAGTGACGTTAAATGAACAAACAACAATTGATGCCTAGGTATTGGTTTATATAATTCACATTTTTCAGGGTTTTATTCTTAAGTATGAACCTTTCTTGAATATGTCAAATGAGCTAGTCAATATCAATGCTGAAACACATTTAAAAAAATAAGTATAGAAAATTCAGATCTGAACCAATCAGGCTCAGAGGGACATTTGGTGTAATGTGTTTTGAATTTGGTTCTTGGTCAAAATTTGGCCACATTGATCATTTAACACATGTAAGACACCTGGCCAATGCCAACATGTCAGGACCTCTCATATAAATCTCATGTAAGTATTTCATAAACCACAAAAGTGTGGCATTCTCAAGATTTTATTTTTATGTCAATAAATTTTTAACTAATTAAAATAACTATGTGCTCAATTACCAAGTTGAAATTCAGATCTTAATCTATTGAATCAGAGAATAACACCTGTATTCCAGATAAAACTGCATAAATTGGGGCTTACAATTTTCCATGAATTCACTGTTAACCCAATATTTTCAGCAATCATATATAAAATAAAACTAATCCTTACCATTCTATCTTTTTCTCTAAGATATGAAGTTATAAGATCATGTAAAAAGAAGAAAGCTTCAGCATCGACAGTGACAAATATGTGGTCTTCGAATTCAGTAACAAAGCTACATTCAACAACAGGCTTCTCTTCTGCAAAGTAAAGTGAAACCAACATACTAAATATCAAACAACAGTTACCTTAGATAAAAGAAAAAATATTGCATCATCCAATATTGGACCTTTTTAATAATTAATATAAATATTACCTGATATACTTGGAGTGGATGGTGATTGAAGGTGTTCAGTCTTAAGGTGAGTCTGTAGTGAAGGTAGACCGAAGATAACTTCACTTGTATGTTTGTTGTCTGGGGATTTGGGCGGCCTTGCCCGGCCTGAAGTATTCTCATTAACTGAATCTCTTTCTACACAAGGGAAACGATCCACAGCTGCAAATAAGAGATGTAATGATTTCTAGTTATGTATCTTTTAATTTCTGAATATACTTTAATAAATAAAATGTTTTTTAATTTAATAAATCATTACAAAGCAACGAGGAAATCATGTGTCATATACTATCAGATTGAAGGTAAAAATAACTGTATATTTGTGAAAAGAAGTAGTTTGTTGATTCTAATAATTAAAAATTTTTCGAATGACTAAATATTTTTCAGAAATAGGTGAAACAGAAATATAATTTCATCTTCACTAAAATGCAGTTGATCACTGTTATCTTGAAAAAGATACATAAATAAAATATGGTTTATAAAAAGGATAAACATTTAAAAAAAAATAATCCTTAATAAAAAAACATTAATTGTTGAAAAATTAATATTTTATAATTGGAAAAATGTTGTTTTTTAAACTGTTAAAAAAAGAAAATGTTTTGAATAATGAAATGAAAATAAGCATATTACTTTGTTGAAATGCATTATGACTTACCATCGATTGCTGAACAGGAGAAAGCATAGTGGAACCATTCATGTAGAGTTCTGAACTGCGGAGGAAAGAGTACATTGCGGGACACTTTGCATACCGTGGCCATACTATCATGTTGTGCTGCTGGTGCCTGACCACTCATACCCATACTAAATGTAAGTGTCTGTACTATGTGTGAGTCTATCTGTCCACCTGTAGAAAACGGAAATAATAATTTATTTTTACAGTAAAATAAGTCTTTAAGGAAAATAATATAAAAATAAAAAACCTTGAGTAATTTAAATAAAACTTCATAAAACAAAATATGATGATATAAAAAAGAATAAGGGAGCGAAATACCTCTATCACTAAAGTCACAATTTAAATTACCTTTTTTAGTAACTAAAATACATAATTGACCTACAATGGATGAGAAAAAACAGTTAAAATCTCCAAAAGGCACTTCTCTAACATCAATTCAATTCATATACAAAGTGTCAACACATTATTAACTCAATTTGAATTTGTGCTATTTAAATTAATATTAGAAAAGTCACTTAAAGACTTTTTTATCCAATCCCTAGCCATTTCTATACATTTTTTTTGTGTGAAAATGTTACTTTGGCATTTTCTTTTCTAATTTCAGAAACGTCCCATCACATTACCTTTACCCTTGGCCGAAAACCCATGACATTCTGTCCTACTGTATCCTTTAATAGTACTCCACTTATCCCCGTTGAACAGATTCGCTAACTAGGACTCAACTTAGACAAATGTCTTACTTGGAATCCTCACACAAGACTGAAAAGACAAGAAAAAGCTAGATGCTTGAGACTACTTCAACATTTATTGGACAAACGTTTTAAGCTCCCAATTAATTACAAAAGACTCATTTCATGAGTTTCTGAATGATGTTTCTGAATGACAGTTATCAGACCTATTAGGGCATACGGAGTTGAGCTTTGGGGCTCTACTAAACCATCCAATTCATCTCGTATCCTATCCTTGCAATCCAAAATCCTAAACGCTCCTTATTTTGTCACAAATAAAACCATCCATAATGACCTTAATGTTCCATATGTTACCGATTTAGCCTATTCCAAATACCTATCATTCCATAATAAACTCCAGGCCCATCCAAACCCACTAGTTTCCATCCTTGCATCCAATTCCACCCCGGACAATCCTCCTAGGCATCTAAGAGAAGATGGCGTTGGGACCTTCTATTATAGAAATGTTGTTGGAGTGCTGCCAGTGCGTAGTGTCTCTACATGTCCTGTCATGTATTATTTATAGCCATTGTACTAGATGTATATATTACAGTTGTACAATTCAATAAAATAATATTAAAAACAAATTCAGAAACAAACATTTCTAAGGGTTCAAATGGTTTCATACAATTTTTTAAAAGTTTTATGTTATCAGTACAAGTATAAAAAAACCTAAACGTGATCAAATATTTAATAAATTAATGATTAATTACTAGAGTAAAAATGGATACTAACTATCAGAATTAGGCACTCTCTGAGCCTCAGTAGCAAAGGAGATACTTGGCTCTTTGAGGGAGAAGAGAGCCCAGGATTTGGATTTAAAGTTGATGCCATGGAAACAGGCCAAAGAAATGTTAACGCCATGGAGGTCTAAGGTCCCACCAAGAACTGCACTGTTATCCACCGTGCGAGAGAGATTCAGGCCCATTGCCACACCAAGCGCCCTCTGCCAGTGCCTGTGATGCCTTGCCTCCTGTGCCCAATCTACAAAAATATGTATATAATAAATAGTAACCTAAAAAAATAAGTTCAGATCATCATAAATAAGTCCTATTAAAACTCATGAATTTCTTTATAGGACGAGACTCTTAGAAGTGCCAGTTTCTAAACCATATAGCAATTAATCCCACCTCAGACTACTCAATAAAGGATCCAAAAAAGTTATTAAAACTATAAAAACCACCTAATTATTTTTTGCCATAAGAACCAAATAAGGATTTGAATTTCATACTTGATAATTTGATTGAAACAGCTGTTCTTCATTTTAAGCTACCTCGGACTAATAAATTTATTCCTTATGTATTAATTGTGATAATATGTACTGAAAGAATTTCTAAATTTATTAAAACTTTTTCCAGAAGGTATGAAACTCTCTGTTTAAATTTTAACCCACAGCTCAGTTTAATCAGTGAAGCAGTGGGAGAAATCGAAGATTCTGAATGCAAATTTTAAAAGCGAAGATAATTTCTACATATATTTTTTTTTTATAATCAACTTCATATTTCTTCTCTACATATTTGCTTATTGCATTAGCAAAGAAACATTTTATAAGTTGTAACGTGGTGTAATTTTCTAAATAAATAAAAAACGTTTTTAGTTTTTAGAATGCAAAATAATGTATGAACAAATAAAACATAATTACTTTCAGCATTAGAAATCTTTTTCCTAGGTTGTCGTTTTCTGAACGAATTTTCAGGTCCTGCTCGGCCCATAAACACTCTTTTGCTTGATTTAAATTGTTGAGTAAAGAATTCTTCTAGTTTATAATACATTTTGAGAAGGTCTACAGTAGTCGATCGTGATATCATTATCTGAAGCTGGTCCCAACTGAGATCTCCATGCATGAAAATCATTGCAGGCCTAAAAATCGTAAAATAAATCCATAAAAAATAAATCATCTTCTTATGTTGGGTATTTCCCATAATTTTTTTACCTTCTTGTGGGGGAAAAAGCATCTTTATTATGAGTGTTCCACTCGTCCTTAAGAAGTACTTCGAGACTGCTAACACGGCACATCAGTACAGCAGTTCCCATGTAGTCAAGCCTGCACTCAAGAGCAGACAGCTTCAGGCCCACATTATGTTCTGGTTCTGTTCCGGGATCTTCACGAATGGTAACTGCAAAATAGAAATATAGATTTAAACTTGACGATTAGAACTTTAACCAACCCTGATCATATTTTAATACCAAAATAAAATAGATTCAAATAAGAATAAATAAATTAATTCTTACTAAAAGTATCAATGTTACTGAGATCAATGGTGCCACCGACAATGCCGCCCTTTGCATCTAGACTAGCTCCAGCTAGCCCTAGGCCTATGTACATATTTTTATGCCCAGTGCTGCCAATAGCTAATCGTCCTTCAGCCCTGAAATCTTTAGTAAACCACCTGGAAAAAAAATGAAAGGTGAATTGAAAAACTATTTTTAATTAATATTTGCAGTAAATGATAAAATTAAACAGTAACATTTTTATATATAAAAAGATAATAAATGTGTAAAAGTGGAGCTTAGATTTTTGATGAAATCAATAGCCTTTAGAAAGAAGAAAAGTAACAACTAAAATTGTGAATAAAAGATTTTAAATCAGAATATAAGAGGCCATAGATCATAAAAAAACAAAATGCAATACTAAATAGTTTTCTGAATAGAGAAATTGTTTTTTTTTAACTAACCAGGGCATGACCCCAACAATGGATGAATAAATTTTAATTCATCTTTAAACTTTCTTTTATTACATAAATGTTTATATCATAAAAATTATTCATTTTTTGGATACTTTGTTATTTATTTTACATTAATATGGTCATTATGAAAAACTTGAATACTACCATGGATTAAGGTGATTCGGTTAAAAACGAATCGGACAATACCTGTTTGCTGGCAATTTGAATGATACAGCCAGTTTTACGAATATGATACAATTTTGTTTTGCGAATAAAAATTAAGTAAATGCGAAATATGCTAAGAATTTTTTAAACTTACATTACATTGCCCATAACATTTCCCATATTCATATGGACATTCAGGCGTTTGAAATTAACAGCAAAAAGAACAAGAGTCTCCCATCCTGAATTAGAAATTTTTTCTCCTGTTCCAGGACTCGACTCTGAACTAGAAGTTCTCTCTATATAAAAAAAAGAAAAGAAAAAAAAATTAATGAAATCCATCACTGTCTTAGACCTTTTTCAACTCTGAGTCAACTCGACATGTTTTGAGCTATCTCAGTGAGTTAAATGGTATTTTAAGAGAGAAAATGCAGCATTTGTTTAAGAGATAATTGTGATTTAGTCATAAACCTAGTCATTTAACGGCCTTAACGGAAAGTTAATTATACAATGTAAAAATTGTAAATTACCTGGCCTAAAACGCATTTTGCTCCTTTCACTGTCAAAATTTAATCTTAAGTTGTCTCTCGATAGTATAGGATTTCTGTCGCTGTAATAGCGGGGTTCCCTAATAAAAAAAATTAAAGAATAATATAAAACAGATTGCATAAAACCTATAAATAAACTTAATAAACACCATAACATAATAAATATTAGATACAAGAAATTATTTTACCCAGTATCCGAATCATCTCCATCACTATAAGTAGCTGTTGTGCTAAGGTCACCAAGAAATAATCTCCTCATAATACTTCGCCGATACCAAGCTTTTGGAAATGCGAGGATTTCCGTCAATCTTCTCATGTCATATTTGAAAGAAGCGGACCCAATATCTACAATAGCTATACATAAAAAAAGTTAATTTCTCCTTATTTTTTTTTCAATAGATAAAAAGAAATATATTATAACAACTTAAAAGAATTAGAACAGTAACCAAAAAAAAAAAAGTATCAATGATTAATGGCTAATACTTAAGCAAAGGATTATTTAAACATTTTTAACAAATATAAACAAAGTTTTTGAAATAATTTTTGGGACAACTGTTCAAAGGATGCATGCTATATACAAATGCTTAACTCTAATATGCTTTTTTAAGGCAATGCCACCAATGTTACCATTAGAATTTTTATGATTGATAATAATTACTAGTACAATGAGATACCTACTTGAAAATCTAATTACTGCTTGACCATGCTCAGAAGCATTTTTGGATTCGACATTAACTTTGCGGGATCGAGATAAATGCAACTTCACAAATTCAACATTAACACTTAGTGAATCCTTTCTTTCACTATCTTGTAAAGGACTCCATTGTGCTTCCTTAACACCTGTAATAATACAAATTTAAACAATCCAGTCATAACTATGCTAACATATAAATGAGCAAAAACTATATAGAGAAAACTGAACATTTTACCTGACTTCTTTCCTCCATAAGGATGGAATATATAAAGAGAAAAATCTGAGAGGCAGCTTGTAACACTAATACCACCCATTGTCCCATGGGCACCAGACCTGTCAAAAAATATTTCATTATCATAATTGGATCATTTGAATTGATTTAATTTAACTAATTTTAGTTGAAATATACTAACATTGGGGTTTGAGAATCAGCTCTCTTGGAAGAAAAAACTATATCAACAGAGGGTAATTGCAACATACATTCGACTCGGGACACTGGTAAACAAGAAAATCTGGAAAGAGAGGATAATTAATGTATAAGTTTATTAAAAAGTATAAAATCATATAACAATATAAGTCAATGACCACTTCCAAAGGTCTAGTTACCTAAATGTCGATGGCTGCATATGAAAGTACACAATAACATCCACGGGGAATGAAGCATAATATTGGGTGTTATTTTCAAACATTCCACCATGAGACTGAAGAGGGCTCTTTTCATGTGGAGGAATAGGCTCCAACGTCTGTTCCAAGAAGTCTAGGATATGAGGTGAAATTACCTGAAAAAAAAAGTTCAGAAACTAATAAGATATCTTTTACCTAGATAACTTAATAGATTTTGATGGTACACTGTCAATGTAATAATTAAATTGAATTTCCCAATGAACAATAAATAAATATGATCATATCATAAATATTACAATAAATGCAATTATTGAAAAACTACCCCATTCACACTGCTTGAATTTTAGAGAATGCAATGCAAGAAAATGAGAATTTTTTTTTAAATAAAATTTTGGCAATTGATGAATGTAACAATCATTATTAAGACGGATTACTAATGTAACATATATAACTTTTTTTTTTGTTTTCAAGATTCATATTATTATTTTAAAGAATTTTATTAAATAAATGTAATTGTTATTTGTTTGAACATACTGTTTCTTCTGGAATCGACTGTAGTGTAGCCCAAGCAAAAAGGGCAGCCTTCTTTACAACACTTCTTCGAGGTGATTCAAATTTACTTAAATCAGGAATAGTTTTAGATTCATAATGAACCTGTGGACAAAATAAATAAAGTAGCAAACAATTTTTTCATTAAAAAGATTGTTAAATAGTAATTATTAAAAAAATATAGCGAAAGTTAAATTTCATCAATAGGAAAAGTAACATTAGATTCATGTTTTTCAGGATCAAATATATAATATCCTTAAGAACATGGATCTAATATGTGTGTATATATACACCCACATAAACATATTATTTGTAATACTAAATTGCAAATATAATTTGTAATAGAATTAATTTTGTTGAAAAATTAATTATTTCCCCCAACTATTCCCCAAAACCATTGTTCTCAGTTCCACAAATTTTAAAACATGCCACTTTGGCCTTGAAATGATGATATATGTCTTTCAAGTTACTCTTCACCAAGCTCAGAACTTTTAAGTAAGAGAAATCAGTCAATAATTATTTTAAAATATCTTTTTTCAATGTAGTAAATAAACAAAAAGTTACAATAAAGAAGGAAAAAATTAATATCTGATTTACCTTAACATCGAGCCCAGGAATGTGGAAGATTGTGACATCCCCAAGTGGTACCTGTGACTGCAAATGCCTCAGCCTATGAGCGGTTGTGTTACTATGACTTCTGCTATGACTCCTTCGGCTGAGTCCTGGTGAGGTCGGCGGGAAGTCAAACATGCCTCCTGAACAGCTGCGCTCTTTTTTCATTCTGGTAAGCCTATTAATCACATAATAGTATCATTTAATCATTGAAATAGTATATTAAATGAACTAACAACTGCTTAAAAGAATGAGTACAACATTATAACCATTTGAAATTAGAAGGTTTCAACGAAAACTTAAGTGCTTTGTGCAAATTTACGTCATAATTTGATCTAACAAATTATTCAGTTTTTTTTTCTTTTATCTACATTAGAGATTTGATCCATTAAAATATCATTTTAACCAAGTACTATTTTATTTTTATAAATAAGAAATGTTATTGACTTGAGAAAGTTTTTTAGGTGGAAATAATGTTATAGAACTTCAATCGTGTATAAGATTAAAATGAAACTGTTAAGCAGTAAACACACATTATAAGCAGTAAAATCACTTTTATCTTTATAATCAAATATGCATAAAAAAGTGATTAACATTTATATGTAATGAAAAAGGACTAGTAAAATATTTAAAATAGACTACTAAAGCAGTAATACAAACATTTTCAATTCATCTTCTTTATTCAAATCTTTGGTATGCAAGACGCATTTTCCCCTGTTAATGAGAACTTTAATATCTAATTCAAAATCTATGTTGGGCTCTGTAGGTTTTTGTTGAGCTGGTGCCGTACTTGGGCTTGAACCTGTTGTACTACTTTCACCTTCTCCAAGTAAAAGAGTGCTGTAACAGACATTCCGTTAAGAAATAACTTTTTATATGTTTGATTCATAATAATAAACAAATACAATATAGTTCAGCCATAGTTGATTTCAGTAAACTAAGAAATAAACTTTTGAATTAATCAAAAGAATGACATCTTTTTATTGACATATTTTTTTTTTCAATTCTATCAAAGAAACATCTGAACAGGATAAAATCTTGCAATGGAATATAAAATAGTTTGTGAACACTGATTTAAATGATTAAAAAAATTTAAGAGAGGAAATTTCTGCGAAAACCACTAGTCTCTGATAGTACTTGTAGTCCATCTGAAATTTATTACTGAAAATATTAAATAACGCTAGCATGATAATTAAAAATGTAACTAAAATTAATTTCTTAATATTAACCTGTGATCAGTGTCACTAGGGGGTATGTTGTCAGTGGAATGTCGAACTCCTTGCCATTCAAGTAAATTTTCTTCGATAGGGAGGCTCAATTCCGAACTTGCACTTGGCAATGAAGATTGTCTATAATAAAAGGAAAAATAAGTCTCATTAAAAAAATTAAATAAAAATTTAATTTATTTATTTATTTAACAGTGTTCATTTAAATAATAGATAAACCATAAATATAACTAATTGTTTGTTAAAATTATATAGATTTATAGATAATGGTCACAAACTCATAAAATATAAAAATACAAGTTGAAAAGAGCAGCAGCAGATGGATCAGTTAATTAGTTTTAATAGTTAAAATTCTTAAAATAATGTACTTTAAATTTATCCAGATTTCATTGTTTTTCCTCCCAAATTAGAAATATAAAAAATTTACTTTTACTAGACAAAAAGTTTATTTTTCTGGATAACAATAATATAACAACTCATTTATTCAGTTCATAAAAATGTACAAAATAGTCTTTATAATACATTAAACAACGGCTTATAATGTTTAGCAAGGAAGCATTTTAAACCAATGCATCATCATCACAGGCACTACAACCCGGTACGGGTCTTCGCCGCATCAATACGTCGCCTCCATTCCTCTTTGTCTTGTGCAAGGGTCTGCCAAGCTCTGGTGTCCAGAAACTTCACTGCATCGGCTTCGACCTCATCCGCTCATCTCAGTCGTGGCCGTCCTCTCTTTCTTCTGCCATCCACGTACCCAAACAATAGCCGCTTGATTGGTCCTTCCCTATCCATCCTTGCGATGTGCCCAGCCCATCTTAGCCTAGAGAGTCGTATAAATTGCACCACATCCGGTTCCCGGTAAATTTGGTACAACTCTGCATTATGCCTTAGTCTGTACTGGTCATTGACTTTAACTGGGCCAAACATCCTTCTCAGAATCTTTCTCTCAAAGACTTGCAACCTAATGGCGTCTGTTCGTGATAATGGCCATGACTCCGAGCCATAAGTCAGAACAGATCTAATAAGAGATTTGTACAGGATGATCTTGGTGGATCTAGCCAGCAAATGCCCTCTCAATATTTTAGCCAGGCCAAAATAACACCTATGCAACCAATAAATAAACCAATGCATAGTATAAAAAAAAATCTTTTTTAATAAATGAAATTAAACATGAAATAATGGCATAAAAATGTCTCAGTTTACACCTAAGGCTTGAAATAAAAAGAAAATGGAAGATTAGCATCAATTCATTTCAAAATTTTGAAGTATCGGGATCACACGTTATGAATACTTACCATTTTTTAGGCAACTAATAACACAACCCATAAAATTTGCAATGTTATGTCTTAAATAGCATATCATACAACGTAATACATAAAGTTAGTTAGGATACATCTACTGGCTCTGCAGGCATTTTGTACTATCTGAGAAGAAATTATACAATCAAATAAACTTTGTTAAAACAAACTAAATTAAAGGATGAATACTTCAAATAATTTCATTGTGTAAATTTTGAAAGAAAAGAAGGAAAGGTAAGACGACTAAGATGAAAAGGAATGAAATGTTTAAAAATCTAATTTTCTTTCAATGCTCGAATAGTAATAAAGTTGATTTTTAATTCACTAAAATCTTTTAAAATTTTTATGGATTTGAGATATTTAGTTTTAATGAGAATAATCAATGGCTTTACAAAAATAACTTCAAGAAATCTCCTGACAAGAAAACAAACAAATAGTAAAAATAAATAATAATAATAACAAAACAATATAAAACTAAAAACACAGAAAGTACATATAAGAGAAGTAAAAACAGCCAAGAGCTAATAAAAATCTTAAAAGCAATTAAGCGGATAACATAGCTTATTAAAATTTGGTTTAAGTATTAAAATCCATTTCAGTATACATTTATAGGTAGATTGTACAGCACAAAACATAGTGCTTCGACGGCTGTTAACAAGACCTCAAAGTGAAAACACACAAATATGCTAAGCTTAACAAAGCGTGCAAAATGCAAAAAAAAAACAAAAACAAACTAAATATAATAAAACTTGCAACAAAAAATAAATAAAGTACTATTAACAGATACTTTGTGTATAGTTAAGCGGTCACACAATTCTTCATTTTTCCACTTAATTTTACTATTCTCAATTATACAGGAATTAAAAAATGCAATTTAAAAAAAAAATCATAAACAGAAAAAAGTTTTGTGATTGATAACACAAGGGAACAAATTTTTATTAATTTTTTGTTGCATGGAGTTTTAGGCCTGTTGTTTACTAATTAGAGGTTGGTGATTACAAATCTAGCCTCAGTTTTTCTCCAGCACCTTTTGTTTTTGGCAAACAGCTGATAGACATATATTTGTACTAGTCACATTCAAACTTCAATTCAACTGAGTTGTTTAGTGAAAAAGTTTGTGCTCTTGTGTTAAATAACAATGTCCAAGTTAAGAAATATCTGTAGAAACGATCCAAACTATTTCTGTAACATTTGTGGTGAATATACATTCAAAAATTGTAGGCTAAGTGTGTCAGAGTTTATAACACAGGTATATTTTGATTACTTTGGATTCGCTTTGGACATCCGTGACAAGTACTGGATCCCTCATATGGTATGTAAAACATGTGTTGAGTCTTTGAGATTATGGGCAAATAAGAAAAGACCCCATTTTAAGTATCAAACACCAATGATTTGGCGGGAACCTAATAATCATCAAGATGATTGTTATTTTTGTGTGATTGATATTAATGGAATTAATAAAAATAACCGGTCGAAATGGTCTTATCCAAACTTGTTATCTGTTACTCGACCAGTCTTGTTCTCTGGCGATGCACCAGTACCCCAAGCTTCTTCATCTGTACAAAATGATCATGATATAGAAAAACAAAACTATTCTTCAAGTGATGAAAGTCGGACAAGTGATTCTTACCCTGATTTTACTTCTGAGCCCCAGCTCTTTAATCAGGAAGACCTCAATGCATTAATCAGAGATCTTGGTCTTTCTAAAAAGACATCGGAGATTCTAGCTTCTCGATTAAAGCAAAGAAATCTTTTAACCCCAGAAACAAGAATTTCATACTATCGTAACCGAGAGGCAGAATTGCTGTCATTCTTTTCTAAAGATGACGACTTTGCTTTTTGTTCAGATGTTCCTGGTTTATTGAAAGCAATGGGAGTACAGAAGTATGATCCAAATGAATGGCGTTTATTTATTGACTCCTCTAAACGTAGCCTGAAATGTGTACTTATGCATAACGGCAATAAGCTGGGTTCGATACCGATTGCACATTCAACTACAGTCAAAGAAGAATATGCTACTGTAGCTTCTGTAATGGATAGAATCAAATACAACGAACAAAAGTGGTTGATAAGTGTTGATCTAAAAATGGTGAATTTTCTTCTTGGACAACAAGGTGGATATACAAAATATCCATGTTTTATTTGTTTATGGGACAGCAGAGCTAGGTCTGAGCACTGGATTAGAAAAGATTGGCCTTCCAGGCAATCTATGGTTCCGGGACAACTGAATGTAATAAATGAGCCCCTTGTGCCCACGGATCGAATAATACTGCCACCTTTGCATATCAAACTAGGGCTCATGAAACAATTTGTCAAAGCTTTGAACAAGGGTGGTGATTGCTATAAATACATCTCTAAGAAGTTCTTTAATTTGAGCCAAGAAAAAATTAAAAATGGAATTTTTGATGGTCCCCAAATAAGAAGGTTGATAAAGGATGAAAACTTTATTAGTTACATGACTGATATTGAAAAAAATGCCTGGAATGAATTCGTTTGGACTGCTCAAAATTTTCTGGGAAACAAAAAGGAAGAAAGCTATGCGGAGCATATTGAACTAATGTTGTTACACTTCCAGCAGCTTGGTTGTAATATGAGCATCAAAGTACACTTCCTCCACAGCCATTTGGACCGTTTCCCTGAAAATCTTGGTGATCTGAGTGAAGAACAAGGGGAGCGGTTCCATCAGGACATTCGAACTATGGAGGAACGTTACCAAGGTCACTGGAATGCTCACATGATGGCGGACTATTGTTGGAGCATTAAAAACAGCCCCCGTGAACCGAATCAAGCCAGAAAATCTTACAAAAGAAAATTTTTTGATATGTAGTGGTAATTTTTTTAATAGTTTTCTTAATAAAAAATATTTTCATCTTAAAAAACAGTTTATAATTATAACCCCAAAAGTAAAGCTGATACAAACAAACTGACTTCAGATCTTAAATCAGCATCTCGAGGAAGTAGAATATTAGTCAAAATATTTCATGCAACAAAAATGTTGTTCCCTTGTGTAATTCAATAGGGAATATTTTGATTCTCCAACGATTCAGAGTTAATTTATTATCACATAGGTAATTTATGAATGGTAATGAGTATTATATCAGGTTAGAGAGGAAAATCATTGACTGGATGATTCTAATGAAGGATAGAATTGGTCAGGGGTTGCAGTCAATAATAACACAAAAACAAGAATAACTTATTCTTGTGTTATCACTGACTGCACCCCCTGACCAAATCTATCCTTCAGTATTATTTTACACTTATTTTTGAATTTGAAAAAGTTACATAAGCTAATAATATTTGTTTATATCATTAACTATAGTAAATACTAATGAATATCATTATTGAATTTTTTTTACAATAAGAAATTATTACTTCTGAAATGTTGATGAAAAACCTTTTACAATGTAATAATAATAAACTAAAAACATTACAAAGAAGTTAATCATCAACTAGTTATAACATTTTTAAAAATTTATCATAAGTAATTATACAAGGACTGGTATATAACAACCAGGCCAAAAAAAAATATATCGAAAAAACAGAATAATTTAAACAATTAAATTGGTCTTTTTTAAACTTGAAAAAAAAAAATTAAATCGGTGAAATATGACCATAATTAAACATTTTAATAGAGTCCTTATAGTGATCCAAGAAACTTGTTTTGGTTTAAATTGAGAATTTGTTACTGTTTGTAATGATATTTTGTTTAAAATTTAATTTAATAAAGTGAAGATTTAAATAAAAATAAATAAATCTGCAAATTAACAAAATAAATTTTGAAATTAAACTGATAAAATAAAAAAAAAAAGTATCATTGGTGCTATTTGACAAAGGGCATTATCCTTATTCTATTTTAATAAGGATATTTTTTATTTTAAATGAGCTTTGTAATTTTATTGTTAATAACACCATAAAATTATTTTATTCTTGGTGTATTTTAAAGCATTATTTATGTTAATTTGCCAATGTTAATTTTTGTTTTCAGTGACTGTCTCATTTTATTTTTGATTTCAGAATTGTTTTGATGTTACAGATTTTTTGTGAGGGTAATCATTGTTTTATTTCACAAAGAAGTTTTGTACTTGGGATTTCCATTTGCAGTTCTTTTACACCAAATTAAAGCACAGTAAATACTGAAACTTGCCTGTAAGTGAGATATCTGTATACTAGCAAGCAAAAATAAAAAACTATCGCTGTTGGTCCCCAAGAAATTCCCCTTACAAACGGTTTAGTGAAGCTAAGCTTAATTTCTTAATATACATTTTGTGTACTTTAAGATGTTGTGATAGGCACAAATTACAAGGGTTAAGTCCTTGAGCGATTATATATTTAACAAAACTTAAATACCCAGTTTCTTGTGTGAATAAAAGGCGCAAGGTCTGTGTAACTAATAGGATATCTGATAATTCTAACAATCTACGTATTAAATGACCATATTTTATTCCATTAAAAAAAAACAGGAACATTTGTAAATGTATTCACAATCTACTACATCTTTTTAAAGTCATTGTAATATTTAAATATTATTATTAAATAGGACGGTGAACAAATTGTGATAGGGGAAAGAAATATTAAATAATAAAAAATAGCTACAACTTATATAAAACTTTTTATGTTTTACTTTCATTTAGAAAATTGACGAATGCCTAATAAAATAAGGTTAACTTACTGAGTTATAATTCAATAGCAAGAGTTATGATACAGAGAAAGTGAATTCCGGAGAAAGTATACAGTAACACTCATTGGTGACACATAAATAACTATTGTACAATGCATAGGATAAATAAGTTTTTATTTAAGTAATCATTTTAAAAATTATAAATAATAAATTTTGTTGTAAGTATCATGATATTATACACCTCTACTAACATTTCTAATTTGGTTTTTAGATCAACAGATATCTGGCTATTTTTTTAAAATCATAGTTTCTTGTTATACTTTCAGATTTTTTTAAAATCTCAAAAGAAACCACAATTATAAGAAGAAAACTAATATAAAAAAATAAATATATATGCATTGACAATACTTCGCAAATAGTGTTCATAACATATTCATAAGTGATAACAGTAGAATATTCAATCAATGGCTGTCAATTGCAACTCTTGATGATACCACAATTACACTGTCCCCTCCACTTATTATAATTTTTCTAATAAACATATTATTTTTTTTTTTTTACAATAACATATGTTTCATTTAAAAGGTGTTGAAAGTGTTAAAATTGGGTGTAAAGTGGCCAGAGCTATGCTCATAGAGGTGAGGAGATTCCAAGAGTTGATAACCAAATATTTGCCAAAAATTTCACTCTAACATCTAACACTAACAGTGTTATTCAGGGATTTCCTCAAAAATATTATAGGAAAAACATTGTTTTTAATGGAATAAGAAATCAGTTATTATAGTTTTGAGTTAACTGAGTTCATGATAACAGATAACTAACTATAACAATACTCTTCATGATTTCTTATGAAATCAGTAGTCATGGACTTCTTTAATGAGGATATGCAGAATATTAATGAAGGTTATAGAAGACCAATAAGTCCTAGGTTTAAAATAAACTTATAAGTAAACAGTTAAAAAAACAAACAGTCTATTTCAAAATTAATTGAGTTATCAACAATAATATTAATTCTCATTTTTATGGATAATACCTTTGTAAAAATACTTTCATTATATAATAAAAAAAATGTATGTAATATTTGAGAAGAGTGATATTACCTTGCAAAGTTATGAGAATCTGCACTAAATGTGACCCTTGTGTTTGGGGACAGTTGACCCCTGGGAAAGATACTGCTTGATGGTGAGCTTCCAAAACTGCTTTTATCAATATCAGGGCTGATAGAAAATAAAGTCTAAATTTTAACTTCAAGTAAAGTTAAATTAGCAAAACAATATCTAAACATAACTTCAGATATTAACTAGTTTTTCTATATTACATATAATCGCAATGAACTAACTAAATTTGCTTAATTTTCTATAAGCAAGCTTTGAAAAGAAAAAAAAACGCGCACACACACACACATGTAATTACAATATAACTTTAACTCACTGACTAAAACCAACACAAGTACTACAAAAAAAAAAGAAGACTTTATCCCCAAAGCTTTTCATTTTCAGAAACTAACTCATGTGATTTAAAATTTAAATACCTTTCGATTTCCAGTTGATGCTCTGGAGTAGGAGATGGTACAATAAATGATCTGGATCTAAAATTAGCTGATTTTGAGCTCATCAGTTTTTTCTTCATTGAGGAAGATTTCACACTCTGTCTTCTCAATTTCTGTATCATATCCCTAAAAAAATTAAATAAATAAAACATACTAAAAATATACTTTGAAAGATGATTTCAATAAAACGAGATTCCAACTGACTATTTATATGTTTTATGATAATAATGTCAAAGATACTTTTATGCAGTTTCAACTACTTATAGAATAGTGATTTTTTGTTAAGGTACTGCATTTTATAAACATGTTTTTAACAATCAACCATAAAAACAACAACATTGATACAGACTTTTTATTGCAATGACAAAATTACTGATCACCTGAAACTAATAGTGCCAACAACCTTTGAAAACTCTTCCACTGTTTACAGCAAAATGGTTCTTCAACTTATTTTAATTAATTAACCACATTCATATTAAATCAGACATAAGAATAAATTTAAAAAAATAAGAAATATGATGTTACTGTCAATGATGGCTAAACAAACCTGAAGTTAAGATATTGTTTTTTTTTCAGAAGTATATTTTCCTAGTAGCAAAAGCCAAATAGGCAGATAGACACCTCGCTTGACAAATTAACAACTCATTTTGCTCAGTTGGAACCTTATTATTTGAAAAACAATTACTACTTATTGAAACAATTTCTAAACAAAAAAAAAAATGAAATTTTACATATTTCTACCATTAGTATGGCTTGATCAAATACATGTTATTTTTCTATCCAACAGATTTTTTTTTAATCTTCAAATGGAATATACATGACAATGTATATAAAATTTATTTGATTTGGTGAAACCATCAAGAACAGAATTAGTGCTGAACCAATACCTTCTGAAATCCTTGAAAACCATTGCTTCCAATTCTCTCAATCTTTTCATTTCTTGTTCAATTGTTCCATGTGATGCACCAAGACTGCGAAGATCATTGATAATTTTGGCCTGTTCATTCATTTCTTTTTCAATAAGTTTAGAACGCTTTTTGGCATCAATAGTCGGATCCAAAGCAAAAGCTGTAAACCCGTCAACTGTTTGGCGATTCCTTTTTATCAATGGCGTTTCCTACAAAAAGCATCTCCATTAATTAAAATTACAATATAATACAAAAAAAAAATTAGTTGGTGTAATTTCACTTTAAATGCCTATTTTAATTAAATTTTGATTCCTTAATACTTTTATATAGGTTTAAAAGCACTAGTAATTAAGAATGGGGAATTAATTTTGTAACATTGTGAAGTAGCTGGGTAAGGATTTTCAAAAGCAATTGCTTCAATAACAAGAATTGAGGCCTCTGAAATCAATGTGTGAATTTTAGTGATACTTATGAGAGCCAATGTAGTAATCCTACCAGTAAAAATATATAATATCTTTAACAAAATGAGAACTTGAGATAACTTTCTGAACATCATCTGGATTTTAAAATAAAGACCATAACCTTACTACCCATCCATTTCACAGAATGTTCAGAGCCTTTTGAATTACAGAAAAAACAGGCAGCAATGACAACTTGAAAACAATAATTTAAAGTGTAATGAGCCTCGGGTTGTTTTTACCAATTGATGAAACAAATAAAAAAACATCTCTGATAATTTAAGAAAGATAATTATTTTTCATGAATAACTTTGAAGAATCAGTTGACAATAGAATTATTAATTTCACCTGAGAGTTTTCTGGATTGTCTGGGTTATCTGCTTCATCACTGTCATAGGATGGATTAGGAATATCATCCTCTTGGTAACTAGTTAGAGTTGTTAATGTGTGCCCGAGAGCGGATAATTGCTTACCAATGTTTACATCTAAGTGAATGTCCACACCTTGCATTGCCCATTGAACATTGAGAAACCATTTAGCATTGTCTGTAAAATCATATTTCATAAAATCATTGAAACTAATCGCAATTTTATAAATTAAGTTTTCACTAAATTACCAAATTTATTAATTATTTCCTTATAAAAAAATAAAGCATAGATTTGATGACAAGTCAATTATTTAATATGATATAAACGCCTTATAAAAAGGGTTAAAGTGATTTAAGCATCAAATATAAATATATTAAAAAAAAATGTAATAAAAAGAAATTAACCACCTGAATCAATTTTCTGAGCAGCCACTGTGCGGCTACAGACTTCATAGGTTCCTTCTGAAACCACACAAAGATTCATGGAAGTTTCTGAAGGATCTGGTTTCCAATCGTCAAGAGATGTTTCAAAATCATCAGCAAATCGAAGACAGAGACCAACGAATCTCCCCTTACTAACTAAAGATCCCCAACTACAAGCCGAAATGCTAGTGGACTCAAGAGTAACAAGCACGGCTGAGCAAGAATCATCAGCAAATAAATGTCTATCCCAGGCAGGCTGTAAAGAATGAAGAAATAACTGTCAACTTATTAATTTATATTTCAGAATACACTGAGCAGCTAAAAATATAATAAACGGTAGTGAATAAAAGAATAAATAAATATGTAAGTCAAGTACACTTTATGAAGAAAGTTGAATTTTACAGTATTTATAGCTGAACAAGTAAAAAAAAAAATAGTAAGGATTTTGAAGATATTACCATTACAACGTTGAATTACAGGCTTATTTTTGTTCGATGGCTGCAATTTTTTTAAGAATCTACTGTAAAACTTTAGAAAAGGTATTGTGCCAGTTTTGAAATATATAATGAGACCAACATTTAACATTTGAAAACCACATACTCACAAAGGCTGCAAATATATTTTTATTTATTTATTTTGAATCTTTACTATGCCTGGAAATGATTTAGATAACTGAACAAAAATGAATTACTTTTAAAATAAGTCGTCACATAATTAAAACAGTTTGAAACATAAAAATTAAAAAATAGAAAAACTTATAAACTATTAGGACAATAAATATAGAAACAACGGGAACTTACTGGAGGAGGAGGGTTCAAAGGTATGCATATTCCCATATCTTCAACAGTCAGTTGCAAGAATAAAGTTCCAAGAATTGGAGGTCCAGTGAGTTTTTCAAATGGCATTTTTTCAAACACCTATATATATATATAAAACAAAAATGAATTTCAGATCATTAGGAAAAAGCAAATGAAGTCCCAACTGTGTTGACATGAAAAAAAGTTTTCCAATCCGATAACTTCTATTACTGGATACTGGGTGTACATTTTAGATTGTAAAGGAAGCACATGCTCAAAATAAGGATAGTGGGGGGTATTATAAAATAATAAAAGAAGGAAGAAAGTATTTGGTTGAGTAATGTGAAAAGCTGGGATCTGTAGGGATCCTAAAAATAAATCAATTAAACAATTATTGTACTATTATTATTTTAGCTAATGTAAAGAAGTTACATTTTTTTTTAACCTGTTGTGTAGCTGTGAGGACTTCTTTGTTAAGGGATGATCTTTGTTCATTCCAGTATTCATAGGCATTTTTATAATTGAGCCAGACTAGAATGGCTTTGTCAACAGCCATGGGCTGGATATAAATCAAAGGCCGTAGAAGAGTGATAAGTATAACCTCCTTACCTTCACTCCCAGTTCCGATCATCTCTCCTTGAAAAGCATTTCTCAGACCTAAATATCAATTAATACATTGTCAATTGCAGACCTGGCTCTTGAAGCAAATTAATGGTAACAATATTAAAAGAATTTTACCGATTCTTGTTTTGAAAAAAGCAAACTGTTGAAAGTCAGGCTCAGCCTCTTCGAATAAGGCATGCTTAATTACTTGCCCCAGAGATAAATTAACTTCAACTGTTGCCTTGATAAATAACTTCATGTTAGTACTCGGTTGAGCTGGCCCAGAGACATTTTGTACCCGATTTGATAGTTCCAAATCAACAAGACCAGTCTCCAAACGAACAGCACAGTTGGTGGGAGTTACTGCAGTGATTTGTATTCTCTGAAAACATAAAGATATAATGAAGAAATAGTAATAAAACAAACAAACCATAATAAAAAAATAATAAATAAAATACCTTTAATTTAATCGTCAGATAAAATAGGATTTGTTTGAAATTCTGATTTGGATGTTCAGGATCATCTTCCCAAAGAGGAACAGGTTTTTCACCTCCATATACCTTCTGGACAACTTCATTTACTTCCTATGATAAAGTAAAAAAAAAAAAAAAAATAATAAGACTTGTTATAACTATAATTTAACAAATAACTTCTTTCCAATAATTATTTTAACTAAAAATAAACACTAATAAATCAAAATATAGAATTAAAACCTATTGAGGAAGATGAGAACAAAAAATAAATAATTGGGTTGTCAATTTTTAGGTGAATTATAACTTAATGATAAGGTAAGCAGAATAAGTTGTGATTTTGAAAAACTTCTTAGCTTGAGTCTCCCCTTGGCCCGAACAGATGATCAACATAATGAATAAATATGTTAATTTTTCTCTAATTTTGATACATCTAATATTGATTAAATATAGATTGATTGATGATATCGTAGCCATTGAGGGTATTTATATCATACTGGGAAGTGTAAAGAAGATTAAAAGGTTACCAGTCCATTATTGCATAAAAGGTAAAAGGTTCTTTCTTGTAAACTTTAAACTTACTTTCATAAAAACATTTTGCACAAACACCAAATGATTCAAAAGATCTGTGGTTAATGAGTGGTCAAAAACTCCTATTTCAGCTGAGGCACTTAAATAGTTTCCATGTCTTAGAACAACTCCATCTACAAGTAATTTTTTTTTACAGATTTGAAAAAATTAAGATTACACATATCACAATAAATGTCTGAAAATTAAAAACCTCCAAATTGTCCTTCGAGGGATGTGTTAGTATCTTGAACATATTCAGCTGAAACGTGTACTTGAGGTAGTTCTATGCTTGCTTCAGAAGGTAGATTGGCCTCCATTACCTATAAAAAAAATTAACTAATTATTTATTAATTTTAAATATAATCAATTTCAAATATATAATTTGGCCAAACTGGCTTACTGGCTGGAATATAATTAATTGAGGTATAAACATATTTATAATAAAAAAATAAAACATTTAAAGAACTCCACAGAAGTGTTAATTAAAGTGATATAGTACAGTTTATAATTGTAATTCATTATCAATAAAGAGCATTTTAAACAAACCTTAGTAGAAAATGAAAGACAATGTCGAGGTAAGTCGATAACAAATTTTACTTTACTAGCAGTTACTCCAGAACTAGTGACTTGTTCCATTTTATATTGTGCTTGCAGCGATGGAAGTAAGGCAGCTGTTATACTTAAACTCTAAAACATAAAACAGAATTATAAATGTAATAATGAAGGTTGATTACAAGTCAATTTTTTATTATAATTTTACCTGAAGTACTATCGTGAACTGTACAACTAAAGGATGTAGCAATGGCTCTGTGTTATGCTGAGAACTTGGGTAGTTTAGAATTTCGCAAGCTTCAAATGGAGAATTCTGACCATTATGAGTATCATTTTCGTCTATGGTTGTAGCACGACCAATACGACTTGAGGTTCGTGTGACACGCAATTCCTGCATAAAGTAAATTATTATATATATATTAAAAAAATTATTTTTGAAACTTCTTATGATTTAAGTATCATTCTAATGAATTTTATCACCCTATAATCTATAAAATTGTATCAGTTATTTACTGGGACTGCGTATAATGTTAAAATTAACAAAAAATAACCTGAAGAGTTGATGAAAGATGTTTGCTTCCTCGTGCCATCATTCCGTGAAGAGCTACCGGATGCTGTGGAATAGTAATAGCAACCGAGCCAACGGTCAAAAGGGCAGAGTTCTTATCTTTACCTGGGATGCTCATGCTTGAAAAAAGCGCTTGTGATTTTCCAATCATTACTTTGACAACGGTCCTGAAAAAACAAGGCAATATTAGTGAAATGAATCAGTAACAGGATTAGTTAATTGCATTAAATGCTAATAAGTGTTTTTCATATATTAAAACAAAATTGGAAAAAAAAATTCACTTTAATTAAATATTTTTCTGATTACATTTATATATCTCATTTTATTTCCTTGTAAGAGTGCTTTTAGCATTTGAACATTTATTTAAAACTAGCAATAATCAAATTGAAGTCAAGCAAAAACAAAAGTTGTATTAATCTATCTTTTGGAATAAGAATTTTAAGAAGAATAATATAATGAGCAGTAAAGAAGGGCAAGTAACAATAACAGACTTCTAAAAGAGTAAAAATTGTTTAATATGACATTTTATTTAATATTGTATCTATAAATTGTAAATAATTATATAGGAAATATTGAATACTGTATATTGTAAGAATGAATGAATTCTTACTGCTGATTAGGAGGGACACCTTCCAGCAACACAATCATTGTTCGTCCAACATGGCCAGTAACAGATGATTCTAAACTGGTGGGTCTAGTTTTCTTTCTCACGGTAAGAGAGGAATGAAGGCTGGTCATCTCAGCTTCTAATTTCAAACCACTGAGGGTGGCAAGAAGACGAGTGCGGTGTATTTTTGCAACTGCGAAGACTATAAGCCGTGTTCTTTCACCTATGCAGGAATCTAGCAAACAAGAAACTGTTGACACTAAAATGAGTACTTGGGCCATTAACTGAAGAAATAAATTAAATTTAAAAAAATAAACCAAGGGAGTTTAATCAACGTAAAATTTCAATCAAATGACTGAAAGTATTAAATTAAATATTGAGCAATAATACGAAATAAAGTAACTGATATACTTGGGTCTTTAGCATTGCTTTGACTTTGACTAGGAGTGTGGTTTTGAGCCTCTTTTTCAGTGTCATCATTTTTAGAATCACTTGATTCCATCTTCTTTCTGAAACTGTCAGATAAGTCTCCAACAACTGAAAAACGGCTGGAAAAGAAAATTGAAATAAATCACAAAGGAAATTATAGAAATAAGTGCTATGAAATTCAAACCTGAAGGCTATACAATGTATAACAAATCAAATCAATACATTGAATAGCAAATAAAGTAAACAACAAATTCTAATTAACTTTTAGATACACTTAATTAGTCTGTTGAATAATTGTATATATATTTTATTATTATTATATCTAACTTAATAGGGTACCTATGAGCAATTGTTCTTGTATGTGGCATAGTTGCGTATAAATCTAGAAGGTGGTACATTGTTTTCCAGCATCTGGGGGTAACAGATATAGACTCTTCCTTACTTTTCACTGAAACCCTACGATCAAGTATAGATGTAGGCGATGTGATCTGGCTGACATCTGAGAGGTTCATATAACCTAAAATTTACAATACAAATATAATTTTTTTCAATGGAATAAACAATGGGATTATATAAATAGTATAACAAAAATATGTACCTCTAACACTTTTACTTGTTGACCTCAGTCGATGAGCAAGAGATTGAGCACGAATTGACGGAGATGGCGAAACAAAGGGCTTATCTGTAAACCTGGATTTCTGAAACACTTTAGGTTTCTCCGATTCAGATAACAATGGGTTTAACATGTCCTGAATATCTGATCCTAGAGTTTAAAGTATATAAAATTAGATTATGCCATGAGAAGGAGTAAGAAAGGTATAGACAGTAGAAAATAAATTTGAACTTTCTAATAAATCAAAGCTAACTAATAAAAGAAGTTTCTTGAACTCACTAATATTACATACCCTATGATCAGTAAACAATTAATATTTCTGATATAAAAATCTCCAAAATTTCAAGCCCACAAAATTATGAATTCCAATACATAATACTCTTGTAATATATATTTATAATATAAAATTTAAGCCTAATATCAATTGGAAATCATTTAATCGACAAAATTGCAAAAATAAAGTAGAGATGGATATACCTAATGGTGCTTAATATTTCAATAGGAAAGAACTATCGCACAGTTCAGACATCTTCAATAGCAAATAGAATACAAATTGAAACACGGTCAAAATTTCATGCATGAATTAAAAACAAGTGAAATGATAAAACTGAACTATTTTTTAAGACATCAAGTATGAAGACAGGGATCTGTAACTATGTTTTTTAAACCTCTCCCTTCAATTGATTTTGTGAAATAGTTACTAAGGTGATGTAGTGCATGCATGTTAGGTCTAAGAGTCACCAACTAATGCTCCTTTACAAATACTATTTTCCCTTAATGATATATAATATAATTCAACAGACATCAAATATTTTATTCATCTGGGTAAGAAGATGCGGAACATAATTAAGACAAAATTGAAATGCATCCAAACCATAAGCTTTTGATAATTTTTCAGTATTATTCTTTATTTATAAATATATCAAAGTATGTACCAGAGACAGTGGCAGGAGGTGTTTTAGCTATAGTTTTATTCTCAGCAGGTTGCTGCTCTTTGAGTTCAGATTGAGTTTCTTTAACATTCTGATACATATTGCTTATTTGAAGAAGAAGCCTTAATAATGGCATGTTAACCTGAAATAATAAAATATTAAATAAATAAAATAAAACTTATCAAAGATTAGAAAAAATTAAACAGAGAATGTAAAATACCTGCTGTGATATGTATCTGATGCTGACACTTATGTTCAGAACAGTACTCGAATGTTTTTTCAGTTGTCCTCTAGAAACATAAAGCATGTTCCTTCTCTGCCTGCTTAGGTCTTCAACAATGGTCATATCAGCCAACCGACAAAGTTCTAATTCAACCCCAACTCTTTCACATATGAAGGCAGGTGTCTCTGGAGGCATTTCCAACCAAAATTTACTCTCTATAAAAGAAATGATTAAAATCAGTTACATGTTTTTATTTTTTTATATGAAAGATGAGTAATATTTCTAATAGAAAACAATAAAAAGTAGAGTGAAAGACTATTTGAACCAACTTGAATATGCAGCAAAAATCTGGAAAACACACTGTACAAACAAATGTGCTAAAAAACCGAAAACTATGTAGTAAAAACCCCGAAAGTATAAAACCGTGTAAAAATACTTAAAAAATTGCAAATATTACATTTATAAACATTTAATTTACAGTATCAATACATCAATTAAAAAAATAAAATTACAAAACCTTAAACAGTGGAACGTCAATTATCCGAACTAATGTTATCAGGGGTGGTTCGAATAATCAAAAATTCAGATAATCAAAATTCACTAAAAAATAAATACCAAACAAATGAATAGGAAGGGATTCAGAGAAACAAATGAAATTACCTAATTAGGTTTACAGTTCTTAGTAAACAAATACATATTGAAGTACAATTTCATTTTTTTTTATATTTCCGAGAAACGATTAGGGCCCTCTTATAATAAACGTTCATGGAAAAAATCATTTTATTTTTTGACAAATTTTATTTAAAATAATAATTTTAACAATACAAATAAGTAACTGGGTGATGTGATAAAATTAATTAAAATTACTTTAATTTATTTAATTGTTATATGATATAACTAGCTTTTGCCCACGGCTTCGCTCGAATAGAATTTGGTCTGCCACATAAAGTTTCGTGACAGATCATTTTAAATAAATAATTAAACTTTTTTTTTAACTATAAGTTATTCGTACATCCAAAATTTCAGATGTCTATCTCCAAAACTGACGGATTCCATACAATCTTTGAATCCCTATTATATTAAGGGGGAAACCCTTGGGGGTGGAATCATACAAATTTCTTTCATAAATTATACAAAGAACCTATCTGCAAATTTCAAGATGCTAAGTTCCTGATTTGCCTTTAATTATGGTACTATAATGGATTCTCCAAAGCACGTGCTCCCATGCCCCCCCCCTAAATCCGCCCTCGCTATAGCCTATGTGTTATTCTGATGTATAACCTACATAATTTATAAGTTAATTGAACGTTCCGATAATCGATGCTCTATTGAAAATCTGTTGGGACAAACTTTAAAAAAAGCTAGGAAACCTTGCACATTTAAAAATCTGAATTGTTTAACTATTAGTTAAGCCCTATATAGTGTGTTATACTGCGGTTTTAATTTCAAATAATCAACCAATATTTTATTTTTTTATAAGGTGAAATAGTTGAATTGCTGGGAACAACAATTTAAGTATAATACAGGACATTTTGGTAAAATCACATCTTTTAAGTTAACAAAAAAATATATACACATACAATTGTTTATTGATTTGAAAAAAAAAGAAAAATTAGGAAAAAAAACAACAGTACACATACCTTTTCCTTTCTTATCATGATGTTTTCCATGTTCACTGACTACAATATCAATCCTCATTGAGTCAACCCCACCAATCAATGAAAGGTTGGATCCCCATGATTCTAAGGTATTTGTTCGAGTTCCTGAAAAATGTGTTAAATAAAAAATTATTAGTACTACTATTTATATAAAAGAAATTCAGAATTACACTATCTCCATTCATCTCTTCAATCTGCAAAACAGTTGACAGCACAGTTTTCAAGATTTTGATAGTAGTCCAAAACAGAGATAGCCGAGAGTCGTAAATCTCTCTTTTTTTTCATCGACAACCCTATGTAACTCCAAGCATTATTCTCAACATTTATTTTAAAAATTATCAGATTTCTCGTTGTACTGCACCATCTAAGTTATAACCAGCATGCATATGCTTTTGTGAGTTTTTAACTTCCTTTAGCAATATATTTAAGGAAGTTTACTTTTATGTCAGTTGACTACTTGCCTCAGTCCAATCTAAGCCTCTTAATCATATTGGTCACAGCTATAATTTTAAAAAGTGTCTTTGTCTTCAATTATAATAACAAAAATATCAACAAATAATATTGATGTTGAATAACTAATTAAATATTTGTTAGGGAAGAAGTTAGTTGACTGGAACTTCTAATGTAAGGATAGAGAGTTGGGGGTGCAGTATTCACTTATTTGCTGTTTCATTTGACTGCACCCCCAGCTATCTCTATCCTTAATTAAATATTTCTTTAATCCAAACTAAAAAGCTTTATTTACAAACCTGTATTGCTTATCATCTGTTGAGGCATTACTCCAAGGCTGGATAGAAGAGGTTCGAAAATTAAATGTGCATCTAGAAGTCTTAAAGAATCATGCATAGGATATAAGCTGTAGCCAGATGCGAGTAAGAGATAATCTGGATTAATAATTGGGGCCTCCGGAACATCTTTTTCATTTGATTTTGTTTCAACCTAAATTTGAAATAAATTAATATTGAGCTGAATTAATAAAATAAACAGTTATTAAAAAATAAAATAAAAATAAAATGGTCTGTACAGATTAATCATGAAGTTTGGCAACTAAATACAGCAAATGCTTGAGTTTTTTCTAATAATTTCAAGTAACCAATGACAATACAATATTGTACCAAATAAGAATATGAATAAGGCACTTTTATAACATTACTATATTTTTCTTACTAAACCGAATTTACGAACAAAGTTTATAGTGAATCATAAATGAGCCTACAATCATATTCAGTTGAACTAAATAAACATTAAAAAACATTAGTAAAACAAAATAAACAATCTATAAAAACTATAAAGATAAGGAAGTATCAAACAACAACAAAATAAATTTAAAGACTAAAGCAAATTTCTAGTCTTATTTTAAGTTAAAATCTATCACATCAAGCAACAATATGGATGCACTATAACAGAAAATTAAAATGAGAATGGTGAAATATGATATGTACTAGGACACAAACATAATGGAGGTTAAATGTTTAGACGGCATACTAACTACATGCACACCAAAAACTTGATGCAGCCACACCTTCACTAATTTAAACAAATTAAAACCAAGAGAATTACAGCTAATTATCAATATGAATTATGCACTAAAAAATAAACATTAGATATATTGATACCAGTACATTAAAAAAAATATATACACAATAAAACTTTGTTATAACACACTCCCGGAGTCCAGACTGTAATTTATTTGTAAAAATATATAAAAAAAGAAAATGTATCAATACTTTCGATGTTTTTTTTCCTTTAAGTAAATAAGAATTTTCTAATACATTAATTTCTTCAAACTTTTTGTCATGCATTAACAAAATTCATCATTTAGACAAAGCAAATTAAATTAGATTTATAACACTTTTGAAATAATTTGTTTCAACCATGTTCTCTTTAAATAAACGTTACTAAGGCTAAAATTGGATCTATATCTGTACAACCTACTACGTTTTTCAAAGAAACACCTCTTAAAAAAAAAAACTAAACAATCCTATTAATCACAACTGTGGTTATGATTAGGCATTGCAGCATAAAGTGACATTAAATGAAAAAACAAAAACAAACAAACCAATTGCTTTGTTATTTATTATTATTTTACTGTTTTCTTCTGATATCTTATTCAAAACTTCAATCATATTAACAAAATATAACTTTAAATGTCATGATTTTAAATTTAAAAAATCATTCAGAGGTAATAACTAAGAAATAAACAATAATAAATAAATAGGAAAAAAAGTTTCATAGAGTAACCACTGAACCAAGAGCATTTTAACTGGGAGAGAATGCTATGAAGAGAGACATCATAACAAGGTTTTACTGTATTTGTATTTTATATTTTAAACATCTTTTTTTTTATAAGAAATTTACTTATTGATTATTATAATAAGATAATGGATTAATTAAATTATTAGAAGAATTCTTAAAATGTTTCTTTAAAATCAAAGCAAACAAAATAATAATAAATGAATAATTCAGATTAAAAAAATAAATAAAATCAATTACTTATTACCTTACTAATTTACTGCTCATCGTAAAAAAAAGTTAAGACATAACTACAGTAAATTTAATTAATTAGTACTTATCATAATCAAAAGAGTTCATATTTTCTACCTGTATTTTTTGAAACATTAATGCTTATAAAACGATTTAAAGATTAATTCAATTATTATTTTAATCACAACATAATTATTTTCCTCTGTTAAAAGTGGTTCAGATCAGCAAGTGTGCTCACAAATTAAAAAAATAAACAAACACATAAAATACAAAAAGCTCTAAGCCAAGTTAATAACTGCAAACTAAATTAATAAAAACAACATAAAAAAACAACAAATAAACAATCTGTGTGGAACCTAAGGGGGAGACATTCAGTTTAATCATTATTTTGCAGTTACAAACCGGAGGCTTGGCCTTAGTGATTGGACTCTGTGGTTGTTTAACCTTCTCTCTTTTAGATTCATTGAACTCTTGCTGCTTTGCCATCCAAGTATACAAGTCTTCTGCTGCTGCTTCTCTCGGTGGTGACACGGTTCTATCTAAAGAAGCCATGGACTCCTGCCCATCTGGTTCACCACGTCCTCCTTTAGAGCAGAGCGACATCATCGAACCATTTGTAATGTTATCCTTCCTACCAAGAACTGGATCTTCTTTCAAAGTACTATAGCCTAATAGACATTAAAACATATATATAGGCCTGATGTTATATTTAAAATAATCTATAAAAATAACTGGCAGAGTTTTGAATAAAATTAGTTAAAAATACAGATTAAATAAAATTAACAAAAAAACAAAACAAAAACAAAAAGCAGTATTCAGAGGTTCTAAATGTGGATATATTTCACCTTTTTTCAAGTAGCTCTGACAAGCCTTTTAAAGCCAGGTATAATTTTATGGTTTTTAGTAATCAGATGAGGCAATAGAGATTCTACAATGGGAATAGAATGAATGATGAGGATAGAAACTTTGGGCAAAAAAACTGAAAATTAGAATATCCTATTGAAAATAGTATTATATAAATATATAAGTTGATAGGACTTGTACAAATGTATACACATACATTCATAAATGAAATAATTTTTAGAAATGTTGGTATTGTGCATTATTTTAACTTACATTTATATATATACATACATTGTAGTAATTTTTTTTAATAAGGAAATTAGAACAGTCTCTTACCAATTCCCTTGGTGTCACTTTCTGATCTATGGTGGCCTAAAAATGTAAGAGGAAACACAATGCTAGCTCTGGAAGATGATGGAATCTGCGTTGGCAACAAGGATTTTTTCTTTGGCATCTAAAAAATTGGAAATTAAAATAATAATTACAATTTATGAAATACAAAATAAAAATTATTTATTCATTTATAGCCAAAAAAAAAAAGAGAAAAGTTATAGAGGAGGCATTTATACTCCACCAGTTTGGACTGTGTCATATAACAGCTTAGGGCCATTCTATCCTATAGGAAATCTGTAAATATTGCCATTATAATCCCTCATACTGTCTTATAATAAGGTTTGGATATAAACTTTCTATGCTAAATTAAAAAACTGAAATATGCCTATTTAAAGATAAAGAAATCCCCTCACTATGTTTATCCATTCTCCATCACAGATCCCTGTTCTGTCGATATAACAGTTAATTCTATGAAGCACCAAGGGAGATAGGCATCTCTCCTCTTGGCTTCTGAGAAATTTTTATTAGTAACAGAACCCAATCAAGGTGAAGAGCCTCGTCCAGCATGTGGTACCCCTGCACAGTGGGGAGTGCTCCTCCTCACTGACAAAACCCATCAGAACTAGACTAGGAAGTCGATAAACATCCCCCAATTCAGGCGAAACTGCATAGGCTACTGGATGGATGGCTAAGGGTGATTCAGTCGTACTATGCGAACTCCGGTTTCAATAAATGCCTCTAAACCACCTCTGAGGACACTACAAACAAGCTTCCAGGTGAAAGGAAGATTATGATGCATAGCCAAAGGAAGAACTTCCTCAAAAGAAGAAGGCGACTTCCGCCGATACTCAACCCTCAACCTCCAGGGATGAGATGAAGAGAGGCAGGGAGAAGCAAGAGACTCCTTCACCTTGCAAAACGGTGAAGAAACCCAAAATGGACTACAGTGGAGCAGCCACAAGTATCAAGGTTGCAATTGTCCACTTAGAATACCCTCACCAAAATTGAAGATTTCCAGGGCCTCATGTTTAGGCTCCTGAAAAGAATATGAGAGAGAGGAATGCTGAACAAGCTCCTGTCGGCTTCAACGGCTACTCTCTGCAGGACGGCGCACTGATGACTAATTGCAAGGATGAGCCTACCATGCCTACCAGGGAGTGGTTCGTTCGCAACATCGTGGAGCTCTTCCCATGAGAGGGAGCGCTGCTGAAAACTTGGGACCCCAAAGAACTTAAGGGTTTCAAGAAGATGGGAGTATTCATACCTAGCCCAGTGGAAGGCATCAAGGAATACCTACAGAATCTGCAGGAACAAAACACGGGCCTGCAGACTGATAGATAGAAGATCCTTGGCAGCAAGGCACATAAACATGGGATGTACATAGTGGCATCCATATCAGAAACTGTGGACAAGGTCATAGAAGACAGAAATGGAAGTCTACCAAGGGTTCCACAACCTGCAGGTAAGAATCTTTTTAGGCAAAGACACACCTACACAGGAAGTGGCTGTGGAAGAGGTGACTGCTAGCGAAGAGGTGGGGGAAAAACGGGCGGTGAGGGTGCGGCTGTGGTGTCTCCATGCCCAGTTCTACTTCGGGCAAAATGTACCTGTCATTGTAAAGCTTAGTACCAGGCGGCAGCGAACGGAGCATGGAGGCAGGAAGGATCACGGTGTGGGGCACCAGGCCGTGGCCGCGGCCGGGCCCGCATATAAATATAGATAGTGGGAAGGAGGAAACTTCACCACATCCTGGGGGTGATCCCCCCTCATCACTATGATGATCAAGCTGCTACAAATAAATTTCCATCACTGCAGGGCAGCCAGAGGAACTCTGCAGCAGTATGTGGTAAGTCATGGTATTGATATTATACTTATACAAGAGTCGTGGATTAACAAAATTAGCAGATTGTAGGATTGGGCCTGAAGGGATATAAACTAATTCAAGCAAACTGCCCAAGGCCCAGAGCCTGCATTCTTGCTAAAATAGAATTAAATTTAAGGAAGAAATAGTTGGGGGTGCAGTCAATCAAAACACCAAAATAAGCATAACTTATTTATTATGTGCCGACGTTTCGGCCTACAATGTAGGCCATCTTCAGGGCTAAGAGAGAGAAACAAACAGAAATATATAAAAACGTAGCAGTAACAAGAATATATAAAGTGGTACAGGAGTGGAAATAAAAATAGTGACTAGATATGATGAAATAGTGAATAGATATATGATAAATAAGAAAGAATATAAGACTGGTTACAGAATATAATAAACTTAAAATAGTGATAGATAAAAATAAAATTGTAGATGATGAACAGAAATTCTAATAGTGACAGATAAAATAATACAAGAATGAGAATATAAAATAGAAAAAATAAATGTCAAGAAAGGATAAAATGTAAACAATAATATAAAGGGAAAGAAAAATGAGGAGGTAAACGGAAAGATACAAAAAGAGAAGATTAAAATATAGAAAAAGGGGGGTTGACTATGAAGGATTTAGAAAAAACTAGTTTAATTATAGATATGGATAAGATACCAGACATGAGGGGTTACAACGGTAAAGTAAAAGCCCTTGTCATTATAGATAACAACTGGTCACTAATAGAACCCCATACCTCTCTCAACTGGTCCTCATATCTCCAATCCCTTAAACTCTGCTGCGAATCTGGCTATCTCACTTTCCATGGACAGTTCTTTAACCAAATTTCTGGACTGGCCATAGGAAATCCCCTCGCTTCTGACCTCTCCAATATTGTCCTAAATGACCTTCTAGACTCCATCCTACCCCAGTTCCGTGACAATGTCATTTTCATTAAAAAATATGTGGACGACCTCCTCCTTATCCTAAATCCTAACACCATTCCAGGTTTATTATCATCCTTCAATGCATACCATCCCCGCCTACATTTCACTGTTGAACTTGAACATAATAAATCACTACCTTTCCTTGACCTCCGTATCATTAGAAATCCCGATCACACCTTATCCACTGATTGGTATACGAAACCCACCTATTCTGGCAGACTCCTCAATTATTACTCCCAACATCCACACCACCAAATAATCAATGTCGCCAAAAATATCATCCACTGTGGCCTATCCCTCTCCGATGCTTGCTTCCATAACACCAACACCCAACGCATCAAAATAATCCTATTAAAAAACAATTTTCCTCCCCACTGTTATCAATAAACTCATCCATCACCATTATAACCCACCAACCCGCACCCATTCTCCACATCCGCCTTCTATCCCTATATACAGATCCTTGCCATATATACCCTCCCTCTCTAATAACATTCAAAAATCCCTACGTTCCGCGATCCCCAATTTACGCATCGCCTTTAAATCCCACAACAAACTCTCCAATATTTATACCCGTGTTAAAGATCCCATTCCTCTAAAGCATCGCTCTCAGGTTGTCTATCGTATTCCTTGCTCTACTCCCAACTGCAATTCTTCCTACATCGGCGAAACCAAAAACCTACTTAAAGACCGCATTACCCAACACAAATACTCCATTTCCTCCCACAACCCAACCGCTTCTAAACTCTCCGAACACGCCCTATCCTTTAACCACATTTTTGACTTCGAAAACACGTCGATCCTAGACTCCGTTCCTAATTATAATAAACGCATCCTCTCAGAAACCATTCACATCAATTTAGATTCCTCTACCGTTAATGCCAAGACCGACTCCCATCACCTATCCCTAACCTACTCCCAAATTTTTAATTTACTAAAATAACCTTACATTCTTAATTTATTATGCCATTCTTTTATTAATTACATTTTGACCGTTGACTTTTAATTTTTCACGCAATTTACATTATTTACGGTCTCTTATATCCACCGCATCTGCATTTCTCCTTCTCCCTTCTTTGTCATTATTTTTTTGGCCGTCAGAGATCGCCTTTATCGCTTCCGCCCGCCCGGCGTATCGTATTTCTTACTTGTGTCTGAGCTCCCCAAGCTGTAACGTGTTTTATTCGGTTAGTACATATCTTAGTATTTATCTTATCTCCATCCTTTTCACATTCACCTTTCTTCGCACCTGTTCTCACACCTACTTTTGGCATCCATCATATGTTAATAGTATAGAGTTCATTATTATTTAGCCTCATATTTTTCATCTACTGTATTTCTTTACCTATTTTCTATATGTTTATTATTATAGCATTAATGCCACTTCTTTCTAACTGTATACAGTTACATATTAACTTCCCTTACTTATATTTTCTTTTTCTTTTCATTCTTCATAGTTCATAGATACAATACCACTATTTTCAATGTTTAATTTTTGAAATTTATCAAGCTTTTCTTTCTATTTATGCTTGTATTATTACACTTTACCTATGTAACCCCTCATGTCTGGTATCTTATCCATATCTATAATTAAACTAGTTTTTTCTAAATCCTTCATACTCAACCCCCCTTTTTCTATATTTTAATCTTCTCTTTTTGTATCTTTCCGTTTACCTCCTCATTTTTCTTTCCCTTTATATTATTGTTTACATTTTATCCTTTCTTGACATGTATTTTTTCTATTTTCTATTCTTATTCTTGTATTATTTTATCTGTCACTATTAGAATTTCTGTTCATCATCTACAATTTTATTTTTATCTATCAATATTTTAAGTTTATTATATTGTTACGGGCTACTGGGTATTAAAATGAATTAAACAATTCCTTAATTAAAGATACTAATGTTTATTAACAAAAGTGATTAAAAAGATACAATTAAACTATTAACAATTAAATTATTAAACTAATATAAATTTATACTGACAATATTCTAAATACGAGGGGTGATCAAAAAGTTCCAGGACTGATTTTTTATTAATTTATTTAAAAAATCTACAGGCTATTGGACGTCGTCCCCTTCAAAGTACTCTCCTTGGGAAGCTATACATTTTTCCCAACGATGTTTCCACTGTGTGAAGGACTTTGAGAAATCATCTTGTGAAATGGTGTGTAGCTGCTCCAGCGATTTTTTTTTAATGTCATCTACGGACTCAAATCTCTTTCCCTTCATGGGTCTCTTAAGTGTTGGAAACAAGAAAAAGTCTGCAGGGGCAAGGTCAGGCTGAATATAGAGGCTGGGGAATGACCGTCATTCCATTTTTGGTGCAGTAGTCGCGAATGAGCAGTGCGGAATGAACAGGCGCATTGTCATGATGCAGCACCCACTCACCGCTCCGCCACAACTCTGGTCTCTTCCTCCTTATTGCCTCGCGCAAATTTCTCAGGGTTTGAAGATAACGAAAGCGGTTAATGGTCTCACCTCGTGGAAGAAATTCATGGTAAACAACACCCTTCCAGTCGAAAAAAACAGTAAGCATGACCTAGACGTTTGATTTGACCTGACGTGCTTTTTTGGGGGTTGGGGAGGATTTTGTCTTCCATTGTGATGACTGGACCTTCGTTTCCACGTCGTAGCCATAAACCCACGTTTCATCTCCAGTAATGACTTGTTTTAAGAAGTTTTCATTGGCATTTGCCATTTCAAGAAGTTCCTGACAAACTTGAACTCTGTGTTTTTTCTGCTGCTCAGTCAACAGTCTCGGAACAAACTTTGCAGCCACCCTTCTCATCTGCAAATTTTCTGTTAAAATCTGTTGACACGAACCAAATGAAATGTTCAATTCTTCAGCCATCTCACGAATGGTTAGTCGACGATTAGAACGCACGAGACTGTTCAATCTTGCAACATGATCGTCGTCAGTCGAAGTTGATGGGCGCCCTGAACGAGAATCATCTTCACACTATGTCCGGCCTTCCTTGAACCTTTTGTACCACTCATGACACCTTGACCGACTCAGACATTCATCACCGAAAGCCACTTGCAACATTTGAAAAGTTTCAGTAAACATTTTACCCAACTTCACACAAAACTTTACGCAAACGCGTTGCTCTTCCTTTACATTCATTTCACAAAATCGCCGAACACAAAAAACTTTTTTTTACGAAAACAGCAGTAACTTTGCAATGAAGAAGGTTATCAACAAACTGAATAAACAGCTGAGCTCAGGAAGAGTCACGCTAAACAATGCTGCCAACCGCACTGCTCTATGACACTCCATTGCCGCGCAATCTCAACAGTCCTGGAACTTTTTGATCACCCCTCGTATTCTAAATCTAGGCCTAACTCCTATTTAATTATTACAATAATATATAAGATATTACTAATCCTAGATAGCTTAACTAGTTACAATAGTTTCTATGAATATTATAAAATTACACTACAATTTATAACTAATAGTTAACACTTACAGTTCACTAGTCCACCGACCGTAAGATTCTCCAAGTATCACAAACTGACACACAGTAACAAACAGAAACAGTTTATTACACTCGCGAGACTGTTACAGTTCACTGATACACTTATTACACTGGCCGGTTCAACACTGACTAGTTTATCACACTTATCACAGATCTTCACTGGTCTACTCTCAGGCTAAGACTGACTGCCTCGAGGTGAGGGAAGTATTTAAAGAGGCAAGGCCGAACATTCTAGAACACGAAGGGGCCAGACAATTCCGGAATCTTCTTAATCCTTTTCCGACAAAAGGAGACAATCTAGAACGTTCCTAATCCTATTTTAACGTCTCCCGCTGAGGGACTTAAGCCGCTAATCCCCCGCTTCCGCCTTCCTTTGTGCGGCCGTAACACTGCCCCCTCCTTAAAAGTGCTCGGCCCCAGAGCATAGTCTGGAGAAATCGGGCAGTTATGAGCTTCTACTGATGGAGACGCACTTTCTTTCCAGGGGTTGAACCTGCACACCAATATGGAAACTCCAGAGTTGGCGAATGTCCGTTCGATCATGTCCCTGACAACCTTCCACTCCAAGCTGTCATATCCACAGCCCAACTTCGGAATGGCGAGCTTGGTGACACGCAGTCTCAGTAGGTTACTACGTAGGTCGTCGAGGCTTCGCCGCAGTGCGTCATATGCCGGCTTCTGATCAGTGGCACGCTTGGTAACCAAGTAAAACAGGTGTGACCTTCGTGCGTGTGGTGGAGTGCCCTTCCGACACTTGGTCCTAGGTGTTCCAGCTTCTCAGTTCCGCCGAACTTCTTCCTGAAGACCGTTGCAATCCCTCGAGAAGTCCTCAGATCTTCGGCAACGCAATGGGCCAGAGAATACTCTACTGGTAACGAGAAGATATCCCTGTAGATTACCTGAGTTACTCCACGGGTCCCTGGTACTTTCGTAAGAGCAACTGAGTTATTTGTCTTGACGTTGTTTAGGTGCCTGACCTGCTGGTCTTTTTTCGGGCCGTGGTCTCCTTTGTACGGGGCTAGTCGATTGAAATGGACTACCTTGGGTTTCCCTTTAGGCTGCTTCCTGATCCTATATATGACGATATATATATGACGATCTCAAATTCCGTCCCAGGAGTTCTGCAATTTAGGTGAGTAGCCTCGCCTTCTTCGAGGATCATGTAGCCAGACCAAGTCTCCAGGTTGATAGCCACCTTTCTCAGCCCTTATGTCGTAGCGCTCCTTCATTCTGTCACTTGCCCCCTGGATGTTTGTGCGAACCTTCTCGTGGATATTATCCATTCGCTTCCGTAGATCCGTGACGTACTCCTCTCCGGCAATTTCCTCATCAGGCTTGAAACCGAATTTCAGATCACAAGGCAACCGAAGTTCTCTGCCGAACACCACATTTGCGGGAGTCTGCCCCGTTGCCTCACTGACTGAACTGCGGTAGGCCAGCAGGAACAGGTGAAGATACTGGTCCCAGTCTCGCTGGTGGTCGGAGACCACTTTGGACAAATATCGACCCATAGTCCTGTTCATGCGCTCCACCATGCCATCGGATTGAGGGTGAAGAGGTGTCGTCCTGGTCTTCCGTATTCCCAGTGCTTCGCACATCCCGGAGAAGACTGCAGACTCGAGGTTTCGTCCCTGGTCAGAGTGAAGTTCCATGGGTACTCCAAACCTACTGACGAGTTGCTTCACCAGTACGTCCGCAACCTTGACTGCCTCCTGATTCGGAAGGGTGTAAGCTTCCACCCACTTGGAAAAGTAGTCCATGGCCACGAGAATATACCGGTTACCTTCATCCGTCACAGGGAAAGGGCCAGCGATGTCAATTGCTATTCTCTCAAACGGTGCTCCCACGTTGTACTTCCTCATTGGGGCCTTCTTTCTTCTTATGGGTCCGTTAGAAGCCGCACAATGCCTGCACCAGTCCAACACATCGTCCTTAAGGTTTGCCCAGTAAAAGCATTCACGTACCTTTTCCAATGTACGGTGAACTCCAAGGTGGCCGCCAGATACTCCGTCATGAAGTTCCCTGAGTACTTCGGGCACTTTACTCTTTGGAACGATGAGCTGATCTCCTTCCGTGTTCTCCAATGCCCGTTTCAGCAGCCCGTTGTCCACTAGAATGGAGTCCCATTGGGCCCAGTAAGTCTTTACATTCTTCGACATTGGAGCAACATCCTGCCAGGTTGGTCTTCCTTGCCCTGATAGTTTCCACTGCTTCATTTGTTTCAAGTCCGGGTCCCTGTCCTGCTCCTTTGACACCTCTGCGTCCTGCCAAATGTCCATGACCACCGTTGTCCTCAGCACTGCTGCCTGCTTCTCTTCTTGTCGAGAACAATGCCCGCATTTTTCGTCACAAGGTCTCCTAGAGAGCGCATCCACATTTCTGTGACTCGTTCCAGCACGATGAGCAGATTCAAAGTCATATTCTTGAAGGCGCTCTATCCACCTCGCCACTTATCCTTCTGGTGACTTGAATCGTAGCAGCCACATTAGAGCCGCGTGGTCCGTTCTCAGGAGGAATCTTCTGCCGTATAGATATTTGTGAAAATGCTCTATAGATTTCACCACTGCCAGAAGCTCCTTCCTTGTGACACAGTAGTTGCGTTCCGGAGCTGAGAGCGCTTTACTGAAATATCCAATTACCCTTTCTTCTCCATCTTGGAGCTGGGAGAGGACGCTTCCAATAGCGGTGTTGCTGGCGTCTGTGTCAAGTATGAACTTGCCCTCGGGACGGGGATAGTTCAGAATAGGAGCACTACTCAATTTCTTCTTCAACTCCTCAAAGGATGCCTGACACTCGTGATCCCAAATGAATGTCCGTTTTTCCTCGGTAAGCCTGGTAAGAGGTTTTGCAATGTTAGCAAATCCTTTCACGTACCTCCTGTAGTAGGTGCAGAGGCCAAGAAAACTTCTTACTTGGTGCTTATCTCGAGGTACTGGCCAGTCGGTGATCGCTGCAATCTTCCCTGGGTCAACAGCAACTCCGTTGTCTGATACAACATGCCCCAGGTAGTTGACCTGCCTTCGGAAGAGATGGCACTTCTTCGGGTTCAGTTTAAGGTTCGCTGCACGCAGTCGTTCGAAGACCTTCTCCAGATTCTTCAGATGGTGAGCGAAGGACTTTCCCAGCACAATGATGTCATCTAAGTATACCAGGCAAATTTCCCAAGAGAGACCTCTTAACACGCTTTCCATCAGCCTCTCAAATGTTGCAGCAGCATTGCAAAGCCCGAATGGCATTACCGTAAATTGCCAGAGTCCAGTCCCAATCGAGAACGTTGTCTTCTCTTTATCTTCAGATTTCAATCCAACCTGCCAATATCCACTGCGGAGATCCAAGGTAGAGAAAAGTTCACACCCCTCTAGGGTGTCCAGCGTATCATCAATCCTGGGGAGCGGATAACTGTCTTTCTTGGTGACGTTGTTCAGAAGGCGGTAGTCTACGCAGAATCTCGTCGTGCCGTCCTTCTTCTTCACCAATACAACAGGAGACATCCAGGGGCTACTCAAAGGCTCAATGACACAATCAGTCACCATCTCCTTGATGATCTTCTCGGCGTCCTCCCGTTTGGCTAACGGCAGCCTCCTCGGGACCTGTCGGATGGGCTTAGCATCCCCGGTGTCAATCCTGTGCTGGACGATATCCGTTCTACCCCGTGGCCCTGGGCTGATCTCAAAAACGTCCTGCCATCGGATAATCATCTTCTTCACTTCCTCGCTCTGTTCAGGCGAGAGTTCCCGGCATGATTCGTCCACAAATCCTGTTAGTTCTGCCGGCAATCTTGGCAGCTCGGTGGTTTGACGTTGCAGCTGACGTACCACTGAGGTAGCGGTTGTACATTCCCCTACCGGTGTTCCTTTGTTCAGCGTTACTGGGAAGCTGTTCAGGTTCATTAGCCGAATCGGAGTGGTACGTCCGACTTTGATGAGAGACCTTGCAACCATTATGCCGCGTCCGATCTCCTGTTCTTCTTGCCTTCCAGGTTCAATTAGCAAACATTGACCCTCAGGTAGATGTCCTTCGATCGTCCCATGCGTTATGATTTGGCTCCGTGCAGGTAAAGTGGTGTCTTCTAGTAGGCGCACTCGTGCGTAGATGTCCTTTCCCTGCCGAAGGATGACTTCTTCGTCTCCCATCGTCATCACACCTCTCGCCATATTCAGCTTGATCCCGTATGCGATCATCAAGTCCGTGCCCAATATGACATCTTCATCAATATCTGCCACGAGAGCGCGGTGCTTCAGATGTTGACCCCCGATGATGAAGGTGGCAACTGTCTCCCCGTAGACCTTGGCAGGCTCTCCTGTGACAGTCCGTAATGTCCAAGTCGTTGGTAAGATCTTATCAGCCGGAACTGTCTTCAAGTTCAAGATAGTCATGGTTGCACCGGTATCCAGTAGCAGACTTCGCAGCTGCCCGTTCACCATCCCACCTACGTAGAAACTGTTCATTCTGCTTCCTATTGACGCAACTCTGATGGTCTTCCCGGGGCCTTTGACTTTACGGGTTGACAGTTGCCCCTTCCTATCAACCCTACTTAGTTTTCCTGTGGTTTTTCTTGCTTCTTGGATGGACACTTGCTTCTAGGGTGTCCAAGTTGCCCGCAGCTCCAACAGCGTATCTCTTTCTTGCGGGTCTTGAGAGCCTCCAAAATCTTTGTCACAATATCTTCGATGCTAGGGACCACATTAGGCTCCGCTTCTGCTACTCGGACTCGCGCATGGCCCCGTACTGATTGCCTGACAGCCTCGAACTCCATGGCCTGAGATAATGCGTCTCCCAATGTTTTTGGCCGGGCGAGCTTCACTGCTTGTTGTGTCTCGGGGTCCCGAAGTCCATCCAGGAATTTGTCAACAGCCAGGCTCTCGTAGACATCATCGGTGACCGATGGGTAAGCATTCCTCACCAGCCGTGCAATATCTGCCTCAAATTCCTGTAGCGTCTCGTTGGTCTTCTGGATCCTGCTTCTCAGCTGTGAGCGATATAGCTGGTCCATGTGGTGGTGGCCGAAACGCATCTCCAGTCTTCTAACCAGCTCCCCGTAGTTAGACCGCTCCGACATGGGCATCCCCTGGAGTACTCCCAAGGCGTCTCCACGCAAGGCCAGGCACAACGCTGAAGCTTGTGTCTCTTTTGACCACCCGTGGATCGAAGCCGCTGTCTCGAAGAGAGTCATGTAGTCCTCCCACGGCGTCTTTCCGTCGAATACTGGAATGGTGTTGTGATTTGGTGGCGTCCCAGCATTGGCGGGCATAATGGTGCTATGAAGGCTGCCATCGGTGGAACGGTCGGTGGGTTGGTCATACGTCCCTCGAGAGCTTCTACTCTTAACCTAAGTTCGTTTTCTATTGAATTCAATTTTTCTCCTAACCTAGATTCTACATTAGCTACTTCATTATTTACATTTTCCATTAACTTAGTTTCTAATGTGCCTAACTTAGACTCTAATGTATCCAATAAATCACTTTTAACAGTACCTAATTCATTCTGTACGTTACCTAGCTCATTTTTGACAGTACCTAATTCATTACCTAACCTATTTTCTATATTGCTTAATTCATTACCTAGTTTATTTTCTACATTGCTTAACTCATTACCTAGCTCATTTTTAACATTGCTTAATTCATTACCTAGCTTATTTTCTACATTGCTTAACTCATTTTTAAAAGTTGCAGACAACCTGCTTAAATCAGTTTCAAACAGAACGTCATCTGGATTTTCCCCTAAGTCTACAAAAAATTGACGCAAGCGCTCTTGCAGTACACTTTTAGTTCCGGAACAATCAAGATCACGTTCCTCCAATTCACGTTTCAAATCCGCAACTTTTAAATCAATTAATTTAACACTTTTAGAAGCCATTATTCTTACAGTAGCCCAATAATGACAAAATACAAGACCAAATGCAAAATAATAGCAATTACACAATTATCCCACTTCTGAAACCAATTTGTTACGGGCTACTGGGTATTAAAATGAATTAAACAATTCCTTAATTAAAGATACTAATGTTTATTAACAAAAGTGATTAAAAAGATACAATTAAACTATTAACAATTAAATTATTAAACTAATATAAATTTATAATGACAATATTCTAAATATTATAATCTAGGCCTAACTCCTATTTAATTATTACAATAATATATAAGATATTACTAATCCTAGATAGCTTAACTAGTTACAATAGTTTCTATGAATATTATAAAATTACACTACAATTTATAACTAATAGTTAACACTTACAGTTCACTAGTCCACCGACCATAAGATTCTCCAAGTATCACAAACTGACACACAGTAACAAACAGAAACAGTTTATTACACTCGCGAGACTGTTACAGTTCACTGATACACTTATTACACTGGCCGGTTCAACACTGACTAGTTTATCACACTGACACTCACTTATTACACTTATCACAGATCTTCACTGGCCTACTCTCAGGCTAAGACTGACTGCCTCGAGGTGAGGGAAGTATTTAAAGAGGCAAAGCCGAAAATTCTAGAACACGAATGGGGCCAGACAATTCCGGAATCTTCTTAATCCTTTTCCGACAAAAGGAGACGACCTAGAACGTTCCTAATCCTATTTTAACGTCTCCCGCTGAGGGACTTAAGCCACTAATCCCCCGCTTCCGCCTTCCTTTGTGCGGCCGTAACAATATTCTGTAACCAGTCTTATATTCTTTCTTATTTATCATATATCTATTCACTATTTCATCATATCTAGTCACTATTTTTATTTCCGCTCCTGTACCACTTTATATATTCTTGTTACTGCTACGTTTTTATATATTTCTGTTTGTTTCTCTCTCTTAGCCCTGAAGATGGCCTACATTGTAGGCCGAAACGTCGGCACATAATAAATAAGTTATGCTTATTTTGGTGTTTTGATTGACTGCACCCCCAACTATTTCTTCCTTAAATTATAAGATACAGTCGACCAACTCTTCTCTAACATAAAATAGAATTAAATTGTTTTCCAATGTAGTCCTTATATTCCAGAGATATTGTTGCAGTAGCAACCCATTTCGGAGGCCAGGAGGTTGTCCTGGCCTCATTGTACTTACCCTACGAGAAGCCAGTCCCATCGACCTGCCTTGAGAGAATAGTTGACTATCTCAAAAGACAGGAAACAATGGGAATCATCGGGACCATAAATGCCAATGCCCACCATAAAATCTGGGGCAGCAGTAACACCAACAGTAGAGGTGAGTCCCTTCTGGAATTTTTGCTAGTAAACAATCTAGACATAGTAAACAAAGGTAATTCACCAACTTTTGAAATATCTAACAGATAGGAGGTCATAGACCTCACTTTGAGTTTCAGATCAACCAGAATGATAAACATTACAAACTGGCATGTCTCGAAAGATTTTTCCAGTTCTGACCACAAATATATTATGTGGGAACTTGAGGTTACAACCTCAGGGTCTGCAATCTATAGAAACTCCAGAAACACAAACTGGGAAGGCTTTAGGACAAACCTTAAAGACTTAATTAAAGAATGCTCACGTGTGGCTTTCAACATCTATCGCCTGGAGTTCTTAAACAAACTACTGACTAAAGCACTTGTCACTGCATTCAAGGATGATTGTAGAACAACCGCCAAAGGGTCAAATTGCAAAGCACCCTGGTGGAATTCGCAATTAGAGAAGTCAAGATCTAGAACCAGATAACTTTTCAATAAAGAAAAATAGACACGCTCTAACTGAATACCATAACTTATTAGGAAAGTCAAACAGAACTCATGGAGACATTTCTATCAGGAAATTAATAATACTAACACATGCACTCGCATGAATAAAATATTCTATAAGAGCAATTACTGTAATACCGTGGGCTCCCTAACAAAGCCAAATGGGATCCCAATAGCATTAAAGAATCTATAATTGCTATGCTGGAATCGCAATTCTCAGGGAGTAAGCTTAAAACCTCGGACATGAAGGTATACCTCCCTGAGGATAAGAGCAATCCGGATTGGACGTCAGTCCAGGATATCGTTAATACCAGTGGCTTAAAATGGGCAGTTTTTAAAAACCTCAAGCTGTACTAAGACAGAATTTATCCTGCCATGTCAAAAGAGGGATTTGAAATTATCATAGGCAGGCTTTCTACCCTATTCCAGGGCTGTCTGGCCTATAATTATATTTCAACAGCCTGGAGAGAAGCTCAGGTCACATTTCTTCCCAAACCAGGGAAGGAAACATATGCTGAACCCAAATCATATCGCTCCATTTGTCTTTACTCATTTCTGATGAAGATAATGGAGAAGATTCTTGATAGATTTATCAGGGAAAAACATCTCAAAGATGGATCAGTGCTGTAGCATCAATGTGTATAACAAGAGGGCAAATCCTGTGAAACTGCGTGTAGAGCGTGGAAGATGTTCTGCAGAAGAAACGGATTGCACTCAGAGCAGTTTTAGATCGAAGGGGCATTTGACAATACCGCTATTAATATATTAACTAATCCCCTACAAAAGCATGGCTTCAAACCAAACATAACCAAACGGGTCATTGTCAGGTTAAAGAATAGGGTTATTCAAGCTAATATGGGCAATTATCACCAAAAGGTTAAGGCAGCTGCAAGCTGCCCCCAAGGAAGGGTTCTTTCCCTACTACTTTGGAACCTGGTAGTGAATGAACTACTACACCTCTTGATGTGTGGAAACATTCAGGTTTCCAAGCAAATTGCTATGCAGATGACATAGCAATTATCATCAAAGGTTTTGATCAGCAGACTATCTCAGAGTTGTTGGCAATGGCACTAAGAATGATGATGAGATGGTGCACGAAAGTAGGATTGAACATCAACCCTAATAAAACGGTAATTGTACCTTTTACTAACAAAAGGGCACTGAGGGAGCTCACCCTCCTAGGATGAAAGGGATGAGCATTCAGTTTAGCAAGAAGGTTAGATACCTTGGCATCATTATGGACAGTAAATTAAACGGGAATAATCAAATCGATTATGTCATCAAGAAAGCCAATAGAATTTTGTGGACTTGTAAGAGCCTTTGCGGCAACAGATGGGGAATCAGCCCCAAGGTGGCACAGTGGATGTATACTGCAATAGTCAGACCAGTGCTAACTTATGGCTCAATAGCCCGGTGGCATAGAGCTGGAGTCCAACAAAATAGATTGAAGTTAAAGAAGGTGTAGCAGCTTGGGTGCATCATGATCACTGGGGCCTTGAGAACCATCTCTACTTCTTTACTGGAAACTATACTTGATTTAACTCCTCTCGATATTCTAATTGAAGCAGAGGCATTGAAGACAGCGTTTAGGCTAGAGAAAATAGGAGGGTTCAAAAAAATCCATGAATGACTTTGGACACAGAAGTCTCTTTGATACGATTGAGCGAAATGCAGAGTTAAAAAAGCATTCAGACTCAATGCCGAATAAATATAACTTTGACAAAAGATTCCGTGTTAACACACAGACGATTTTCAAAAGCAAGAATGACTGCTTTAATCCACCCAATAGTCTAAATGTGTACACTGATGGATCCAAAGGGGAGCATGGTGCCGGCTCGGGGTTCTGGTTTAGGCGATGCCAGAGCATAGTTCATTACTTAGCTCTGGGAACGACACCCACTGTATGCCAAGCGGAAATATGGGCAATACTTGCAGGTGCCTTCGCAACAAAGGACCACAAGAATAAGGTCATTAATTTTCTTACTGACGGTCAGGCAGCATGTAATGCACTACAAAATGCAGTAACAAAATACAGACTAGTAGAGGAATGCTGTATAAGACTTGATGAATTAGCTGTACACAACAGAGTTAATATATTTTGGATCCCTGGACACTGTAATATATCAGGAAATGAGAGGGCCAACAAATTGGCAAAGAAAGGAGCAGGAATTGCTCCAATAGGACCAGAACCATAGTACGGGGTTCCTCTCTCCCCGGCTAAGAATAAAATTAACAAACTAGCCAAGAGGAAGATAAAAATGCGTTGGGATAGAGCCAAATAAGGCAAACCATTCCATTTTAGTTTCAAGCCAAGAATAACCCATAGGTGTTTTATTTCAATACAAATGTTAACCAGAATTCTGTCTGATTCTTACTCTTACCTTTCTAATATTATTGAAGATGTAAAGACTGACTTGAGAGTCGATTTCAAGACCTGATACCTTTAAATTAAAATATTCACAGATTTTATGAACAATTCCGAAATTTTATGAAGGTTTCCTAAAATCTAGCTGAGTGTAGCAATATTATCAACATATCCCCGTGTGTAGAAGTATCTTTTTAGTGGCTTATTTGACAGAGAGCCACAAAACAACTATCACAGAAGGAGAGAAAACACTACAAATTATAGAAATAATTCACTTTTGTAATTAATACAATACTTTACCTGATGAACGGAGCTAGGTGAAGCAGGAGTGCTGAAAGCGAGACTTCCCAATGTAAGATGGGCAGTTTGAGGAGACTGCATGTTAGGCATAGGGTCTTCAACGTTTGTTGTGGGTATATCTGCAGGTAATACAAATATTTCTCAATAAAGTTATGTAATAAGTTAATAAATAAATGTGTAATATTCAAATCTTAAGTGTAGAATTAAACATACACCTAAAATCTAAATGCATACATCAACTATTTTTTTTTGTTTTAGATAGATTTGATAATCTATTATCATTAAATTTGATTAGAAATATTTAAAACAGTTTTAATAAAATACTTATGGCAATTCTATAATTTAAAATAAGTAAAAACAAAAACTTATTTCCTATATGTGGTTGAGTACCATTAAAAATGTTTTAGTGTTAAATTAACAAAAGAGGAAACTGAAAAAGTTGTGCAATGAAATTATTTTAAAAAAAAGGTAAGGAATGTAATTATTAAAGTAATTTAACATCCATTCACATTATTCTTCTTTTGGTATGCTTCATTACTAGTTATGCACAGCAACTTGATAGAATCATATTATATAATCAAACACTGTATTAAATTTTCAACCATATATTTAAAATTTACAGAGTGAACCTATGGAAATAAATAAAGCAGTTTTAACTGGAAAAAGTGACCAGATCTATAATATTTAACAAGAGACAGATCACGGTTTCAGAAGACTTTTTCATAGTCTTCAAGTCTATTCAGTTTCTCTAACCGGGAACAGTGAAGGATACTAAGGAGATGAATAATACTAGTCATCTTCTATATTTGACAATTTATTATTATATTTTAGTTAATTTATATAATTTAGTCAATTATTACCTAGCAATTACAAAATAAAACAACCTGTTTTTCATTTATAATCACTAACTACGTCATTTTCCGTCATTAACTAAGTCATTTTCTTTCATCATAGTCCCTAGATAGTTAAGCAGAAATGAAATTTATTGATATCAATATAACAGCTTCTTGGAAGCCAAAAAAACACTTCTTTCTTGCAGTACATAAACAGCACAGGAATTTTAATTAAATTATAAAACTATAGAATTCCATAAAAAAAAAAATTATAAATCAAATTGGGCTATTTTTAGCAAAGATACAGTGCCACTGCTGCAGGTTGGGTAGGAATTACAGAAATATTGTAACTAGATCAAATGGAATTGCAATTTTCAAAAATTATAAGTTTTTAAAAGCCTCTTAAGTCCAAAAAAACGCAACAAAAATGTATTTTTCACCATTGGTCTGTTTAAAAAATGTGATTTTAATATACACATATTAAAAAATATATAAAAACATAGTTTATATTACTATATAAAAATAGGTTTTAAAAAACAATTGGTATATACAATTTTTAATATAAAACTTTTAAGTATTCAAACCAAATCAAAGCAGTAGCAAAGCATTGGCAAGTCAGCTAGTGTTAAAGGCGATTTATATTATCTGGCCAATTATGTGTATGCTTTACAGCCAATACATTAGATAGCAAATTCCTAAATCGTAAACAATTTATTTATTATATTATACCCTTGTCTTTAACATGATCTCATCCATTCAATAATTGTTTATGAAATATTATGGATACAAATAATAATCATTAGACTAAGTTCCTAATTATTAGTTTTTAATTTTAAAAAATAAAAAAAATGATTTAACAAATTGTGTTGAATATTCAGGAAAAATCTAATAACTAACTTTTCAGGAGAGAAGCTTACAATTGTGAAATTTAAATATTACTTGAATGTGTTTACACTAATTAACTTTGTTGACTACAAAAAATGTGTTTCTAATTAACTATTTTTGCTGATATAAACTAAAGTTGTGTAAAAAAACTTCAGCTACTCTCATAAGAAATAGGAGTTATTGTGTTTTTCCAAACATCAACCAATAAGCTTAATAAACTTAAACCAAAAAATACACTAAATCCATGCAAAAAAAATAAATAATTTTTAATAAAAATTAAATGAATAAATAAAGATTTTGAAAATTAATAAATTAAATTACATTAGAATAAAAGTAAGAACAACTGATAATTAATTGTTAAAAATAGATATCTTATGCGATTTTGCAATATTTCGGGTTTCACATTATGACTGAATTAGTCAATCATTCAAGTGAGTAAATTAAGACCTTTTTCCAGTCATATATTATCTTTCTTTATTTAAAAACGTAATAAAAGCAAATAAATAAGATAAAAAAAAAATAAAAAATCGACAGGCATATAAAATAGGCTTAAAAAAAAGAAGTAAAGTAAGCAGCATAAGTAAGTTCAAAGAGAGAAAATGAAAGCTAAATAAACGAGATAGTAAATAAAAGTATGTTTTAAACATTTATGCAAAACGGTCATAAATTCCATTGAGATGAATAAGTGAAAGAAAAAAAAGCCAGCTCAAACTAGAATCACTTTGGCATGTAATTTTAAAAACTATTTAAACACTTGGTACCTCCTTGATAAAAAGTATCCTCCTTGATATGTGATACAACAATAAATCAATACACTGATAGGATAAACTAAGAAATATAGCATTAATAGCTTTTGCCCGTGGCTTCGCTCGCGTGGAATTTGGTCTGCCACATGAAGTTTCGTCACAGATCATTTTATAAATAATTTATTATTTTTTTAAACTATAAGTTACTCGTATATCCAAAATTTCAGATGCCTGATTTCAAAACTGACGGATTCCAATCTTTGAACCCCTATTATATTAAAGGGGAAACCCTTGAGGGTGGAATTATCCAAATTTCTTTCTTAAATTATACAAAGAACCTATCGGCAAATTTCAAAATGCTACGTTCCTGATTTGCCTTTAATTATGTACTATAATGGATTCTCCACAGAACACAAAAAACTATCTGGCACGTGCCCCCGTGTTTCCCCTAAATCTTTCACATATATAATATATTATCTATAGATTAGATTTGCCTTTAATTATGTACTACAATGGATTCTCCACAGTACCTAAAAAACTGTTTGGGGGGCGCATTTAGGGGGAGGCACGTGTCCTCATGCCCCTCCTAAATACGCCCTTGCTATAGCCTATGTGTTATGTGTTAATAAACCTATATTACTGTAAAGTCTCGTCCAAATCCGTTCAGTAGTTTTTGCGTGAAAGAGAGACAATCATACGAACCGAAGAGACAATCACTATTTCCAGAACATTCAAGGATTGTCCCCCAGTCACAAAGTTACACGATCATCTTTAATATAATCTTTTCATCTACACCTAGGACTACTCCTATTTCCTTTACTCATCAATTAGTGCAAATGAACTCATCATATTGTGTCTACATAGACGGAGACACTGTCTACAAGGGAGTCATTCTGAAAATTAACCTAATAATATTTGTGCTATAATTACACCACTGGCACCTTCCCTTTAGTAAATTTTCCAATGGATAAATATTGTTTCAGGACTATGGTATAACGTTTTAGTAAACACTTTAGTGACAGTAATATTTACATTATCTCAAATATGAAACCAATTTAATCAACCAAGTATTCTTAAAACTCATTTAAACCTAGTAAGTAGTATGCTGTTTCTGGAAAAATCACAATTCTGAAAAATTATTTCTTAAAAAAAATACAATCTACAAATAATTGAAATATTATAAAAAATTAATGTAATTTTTAACATTTTAATAAAAAAAAAATTAAATCATCAATTATTACATAATAAATACTGGTGAGAGCAATTAATAATAAAACATAAAGAAGAAATAAAAATAACTTATTGCTCTGGTTTGTAATTGAATTGGAGGTTTAAAAGTGCGCACAACATAGACTAATTCTTGACTACTGAAGACAAACATGTCTACTACTGAGTACATTAATTTGCAGTGAATAATAAGCAAGCATGCATCATGCAAAGTCTAATGCCCAACTACGAACCTAATGATAATGCTATTAACACTAAAATTCTTCAATAAAATAATACAATAAAGGAATAAACAGGCTATGAAGCAAACATTATTGCGTGAGAACTTAATATATTAAAAAAAATTAAAACCTAACGAAGAAATTGTAACTTTGATTATTTCATTCCATTATACATTTCTTTCTTTAGTTTTTGGTTTTCAAATACTTTGAACTCAGAAATTTTTTTTATTCACACAAGGGTAACACACTATACGCTAGACTAGTAAATTATTTTTTCACCTTTTAATGCACAAGTACGTTATAATTTTGTTTCTAAAAATTCTTTTCTTATTTTAGTCATTTGTTAAACAGAATACTTTTTATTACGCTTTAATTATTCTCTATAAATACTATCAAAAACATTTTCATTTAAAACTGCTCACTATTTTAAAATTAGTTAAGAAAAGTTTTAGCAATAAAGTTAATTATTACTAACAATTATATATATATATATAAATCTTAAATCTGTACCACTACAACCCAAGAAGGGTTTTGAGAACAGTACATGGCTGAGAATGTACTGTTTATAAGAAATTGGTAGTGCAGGGAGGTGATTTGTCTGCGATCAAGCTCAACCAACAGGTTTTTCCCTAAATTAAGAATATCAACTTCATAGAGGCTGGATGAACCCCAGGAGGACATGAAGATCCCACAGGGTCCACCCGTGGCTGTTAACAGATTAAATAATTTATCTGCTACAGCCAGATTTAATCTCATAATCTTCAGCATAGCACCTCAGCACTCTACACACTGAGCTACACCACTCCCTATGATCATAGTCTGGTTTCTAATATATCATACATTATTGTATGTGTTATATAAAAAATTAATATTTATTTATATTTTTCTGTTTATGTGATCAGTAGTATTCTATTAATTTGTACTTAAAGACTCATGAAAATGATTTAATTGTTAAGGCCACTAACTTTGCCCTTAAAATATGAGTATTTCAATTTATTAAAATATATCTGCAAAACTTCAGGTATAGCTTGCATATAGTGTGTATACTTTTGGCTCTAACGTAAAACCTCAACACATATTATATTATAATAAATTATAGAAAGATTAGGAATAAAGAAAGTATAGTGATATAATAGTGAATTGAATAAAAAATAAAATTAATTGTTAATATTGCCTTTTTTCTTTTTTTTAAATTTTGGTTACCATTTTTTTGAGTTGCCTTGAGGACTTTCCTTAAATTGGTCCCTGCTTCAGTATTAAGTAGCATTGCACATTCATCAGTGATTTCGCAGTCCTCATAAGAAAATTCTCCATCCGTGAGAACATTTTCCTGCGCCCAACACCAAAATTGGACTCATCGTTTCAATATTTAAAAAAATTAAAATAAAGAAAGCACGTGTTTTGTTACACATGTTTGCCACATATTATAAATATTGGTTAATAAAATATATAAATAGGGATTTACAATATGAAAAAATCAAATATATACACCTTTCAAATAGACACCAAAACTCTTAATGATGCTATGCTAATGAAAATGTATGTAAGTGCATACTGATGTATTTTTACGTACAGCAGTGCAAGGCTAACACTTTTTAAAATAGAAATGAAACATATAGGATTAGTAAGCAAAATATGAAAGTTATTTTTTACAGGAGGAGAGAGAATTGAAACAATTAAAAAGGGATGACAAATACATGCTTTGGGTTGAAAGCTATATTTCATCTTTCAGCCTGCGGCTCGAAACTATGATTGCAAAATAGGTTAGCAACACATAATAAACATCATAACATAAAGAAAAATAAGACTAAAGCAACTAGTACAAAATCTTCTTTGTATTTTTTCGCATGTTTTATCATTTGGGTATCATTTCATTTTTTTTTTTTAACTATAAATATGCTCAATAGAGAAATCCTTACAAAACTCTTCACAGTCATCGGGCAAAGCCTCATCACTCCCCTCTGAGATGTAACACAATGATACCTATAGTGTATGAACATAAATAAATTGAACCAATGAATTTAAATAAATAAAAACTATATGAATAAAGATTTTTTTAATGGTAAAGGGGGATAAATAAATGGGAAGTTAAAATATATTAAGTTAGTTAGCCAAGACTGCAAACAAAGACCTTGATTATACTAGGACATTTATCAATATCAAATGATTGAACATATTTTCAACATAATCACATAGCATTCAATAAATTTTTGCAATGTATTTTATATAATAAAACCCGATGATCAAAATAAATAATTTATTAAGCTGTTCTTTAAAAATATTACATGTTTCATGTAAGCAATACCTTTGTTGAGATGCATTAAGCAATATAATTATTTTAAACTTTAAATGGCGGATGTTGGTAAATATAAATCATTAGAGAATTTTAACCTAAGATCAAAATATTTTGTTTGTCTTGACATCCTCCTTAATACTCACGTTCATAAAACTTCTAATTAAACTTAGAAATGTGAATATAACATTTATCTGACAGTCATAAAAAATGTAGGTTAACATTTTAATCTGGCCAAATGTCTACATTGTATTTTCACAATAAAATATTATTATGATATAGGTTTTTACTGGACTAGTAATTGATGATATTTAACTAAGAAGTAAAAAAACCATTCTCCAGTCATAATTATTTATTTTCTCGCTTTCTACAAAGAAGTTTCGACCCCTTGAGTCATTATCAATTCTTTAATTGTCTATCTTGATTTATACCATTTTTCTGCAATTCACCATATAATTTTACTAATATCAACAACAACATAAATTATTAACAATTAAATTAAAAATGTCCTAAAAAAAAAACGAAAATTTAAGTATAGATACAATTTTACAATTTTTTTTGGAGATATATTCTTCTCCATGGTCATTTTTCACTCTGCCTTATACTTTGGACTTCCCCTATTCATAAAAACACCTTGATATTGCCTTGAAGAAATTAAATTGTAAATCTATATGAGTTTAATCAAGATAGACAATTAAAGAATTGATAATGACCCAAGGGGTCGAAACGTCTTTGTAGAAAGCGATAAAATAAATAATTATGACTGGAGAATGTTTTTTTACTTCTTAGTTAAATAATAAAATATTAATAAAACAGAAACTGATTAAGGAATTTCCCAGACTGCAAATACTAGCAAAATACAAAGGCCAAGTATCTTACACTTCAATAATTTAATTTTTCTTTTCTTCTTGCCATTTCACTAAAATTATATTCATGAGATATATTTATAATCTCTTGAATCATTTTTATCTCACCATTTAATAATGATTTTTATTATTATAATTATTCTTATTGATTTTTTTTCTTAATATTATACAATTATTTTTCACTAAATTTTTAAAAGTTAAAGAAGTAAATACATGTTTTTTTTTTGTTTTAATTTATCTGTACTACTAATAAAAATGATACAAACTACAAATTATTCTTTTGCTTTTTAAATGTTTTAAAATTATAATAATTACTGAAAAAAAGTTTTATTAAATGAAATACAATGCATATAAATCATACAAAATTTATCAAAAATACATACTACATAGTAGAGTCTCGGTAATTTGAGTTCTGATGATACTATGTATTTTTTCTTTAACTGGGTGTGTTCCAAATTATAGTAGCAATTTAATGGCTTTTTAAAATGTTTGTGGAATAATATTATTTTATTAATGCATGAATAATATTATTTATTTATGCATGCATGATTTTATTAATTCAGCAGGCAAATCAGTATAGAAATGACTACTAGAAATATTATTATAATTAATTAGGAATGAATTTTAAAACGGCTATGGAAAAAATACGGAATGCTTATCCCTTAGCCATTAAAAATGAAACAAGAGAATAATTGTTTTATTTGCACAAATGCATTTAGAGAGCACAAAATTTGACTCATTGCCATTGAAAAATTGAAAAAACTATTAAAGCTTTAAAAATATATATACATTTGGAACCAATTAACTGTCTATCAGAAGAAAAAAAAGTGTCTGGCTGAATAACATTATTGATAATCCAACTCGGATTATCGAGACTCTACTCTATATGTAAGTTATCTTCTCCTATATATGTACAAAAAGCCACTTTCTCCTAAAACAATTCGTAAAAAAAATGAAATAAAATAAATTATTGTTAGTAAAACACAAAATTAAAATAACAATCAGAAAAATCCTTACGTCATCTGCATCAGGAATAGCAAAAGTGACATTTAAGGGCTTAACTACATTATGTCTTGTTTTAAAGTTGTGTTCCAGAAGTAGAGGAGTATACAAAATGTTTTTCCATTGCCTTGTAAGAACAATCACTCCCTATAAATGTTAAAATCCATTTATAAAAATCAGTAAGTTTAAATGTGAACCTAAATAATAATAAATGATTACTTGTCTTAGAGTAGATAAATGAGGAAGCTCTGGTTCTTTCAGATAATCTTCAATATTGGAATTACTTTCCAACAAATATCGTCTCAAAACACAACATAGTTGGCAAGATGGGTCTTCTTGTAATGTTTTACTTAAAGGAGTTAATCGTCCATAACGACTCTAGAACATTGAAATAAAATATTAAAAAATTAAATTTAATCACTGAGTTATTATTTATAGACTAATGATTATAAATATTTATGATTAATTACAATGTAAAAGGGCTAATTGAAAGAAAAGAGGTGTAAGTTCACAGACAGTAATTGGTAATGATGATAACGTTTCACAACTCTGTAACCATTGTATTATAGGAGGGGGGGGATGAATTGGTAGAGTGACAGGAGAGCTAACAGGTGTCTCCTTCACTCTCTGTGGAATAATCAAGTCTTAGAACCCAATTTACTGAACGTGAACTCCCAGTTCTTTCTACCAACGCTACCTGCCAACTCCAAGAGTTCGATGAAACATATGGAAGACAGAGACAGGGTTCTGCTACATTCTTAGTCAGGGTTATTAACATGATACGATATTTTCGTAGCTACGCCCAAAAGGAATAGGAAACCTTAAAGGTTCTGGTGCCCAAAAACTTTCTGCAGTGTGACCTTGCTGAATCATATAATGTTAGGAGTATAACTGATAATTATAGTGCTAATAGAATGGTCCAGTCTCAAATATCAAATTTTCTCAAACAGTCCAAATTCCTTGATCCACTTCAATCAGGCTTCCATCCTGGTTTCTCCGCACATCTCTCCTTTCCTTTTCAACTGCTACATCAACGATCTTCTTAAATCTGTTCACCACTGTTCCTACCATCTATAAGCTGACGACTTCCAAATCTACTTATCCTTTCAATTTAAGGAAGAAATAGTTGGGGGTGCAGTCAATGAAAACACCAAAATAAGCATAACTTATTTATTATGTGCCGACGTTTCGGCCTACAATGTAGGCCATCTTCAGGGCGAATAAAACACGTTACAGGTTGGAGAGCTCAGACACAAGTAAATAAGTATTTAAAGTAAAAAGTACACAAGTAAAAGGTATTTATCCTTTCCTCCTTCTGAGCTATTATTAGTGTTCGCCAGTATTCAGCAAGACTTAGATAGGATCAATGTCTGGGCAAAGTTGAATAAACTGGAATTAAACGCAATGAAAACCCAGGCTACTGTTCTAGGTTCCAATTCCCTCTTTACAGTTATCCCTACCCACCCAAAATTAATCCTAAATGACCACATCATCAGGTTCAATTCCTCTGTTTAAAACTAAGGCATTACTTTTGACCAAAACCTTTCCTGGAAATCCCATATCACCCAAATATCCCGATGGTCAATTAGTTCCCTGAAGTTATTCCATCAATCTCGGCATCTCCTTACACAATCTACTTGTAAGCTTCTCGTATCATCCCGCATCTTCCTCCACTTTGACTACAGTAGTGTGGTATATGGGGGCCTTTCGAAAATGCTTGAGGGCCATTTAAAGCGAATAATGAATTGTGCTTTAAGATTTGTCCTTGGTACTTCGAGGCGATCCTGCGTGTCACATCACTATGATGAGTTAAAGTGGCTCTTCCCTCCCATTCATAGACAATATTTCCTAAGTACTTTTCTATACCAATCCATTAACTCGCAACACCCTTTATGTATCTACAGTCTCCTCCAATTCAAATTCTCAGTCCAGCACCACAAAACAAGATACCGCCTTTCCGATTTCTACACTCGTTTCCACAGAACCAAAGCATTTAAGCGTTTCTTTCTCGCCCCCTCTACCACTGTGTGGAACTCAATCCCTCCTTTCATCCCCAGGATTATCCTCGCTCCTCCTTGCTTTTCAAACATCTCTTGACATCCCAAAAAGGTGCTCTCTAAGCAGGTCAATCATCTGCATAAATAAATTAGTATTGAATAATCAATTTCGTTGCCTACGCGTTTTTTTTTCTTTATTTTTCTCAAAGAAGATATTAAGTATGTAAAGACTTTATTGCATGCTATCCCATTAATTTATTTTATTTAGTAATTGTTGTTATTAATACATTTATTCTAGACAATTAGTTGAAATCCTGTCATGTTTTGTAATTTTTAGTTATTTCATTTCTATTTTTATTATGTTTTTTTCACTTTTAATTACTTCATGATTTGTATTATTATGTAGCCTTCTGGCCAGATGTATATTATTATTATTTTTGTTGTTGTTAATGTTTGTTATTTTAATGTGACTTGGTCCCAGAATAAAGTTTGTTTTCTATTCTATTCTAATAATAAGAAGTAGTACTTCAGTATCAAGTGTCATGGCCGCATACACAGTTCACTGTTAATAACAGTCCACATTTGTTACTATTTATACATGAACCATTGAACAGCTACAACTGAAAATGTGTAGGAATATAGTTTATTAACAATATGAACCTATATTAATCAAGGATTGTGAGGTGAGTGACTATTATAAACAGACATTTACTAACTGGTGGGCGTTTGCTAAGGCAGCAACGTGGCAACTAATCCTTACAGGACTTAGCATAGTCACCACAAGTTCTAGGCCAAGGCTTGGTACGTGGCTCTTCCGATCCTCCGATCGAATCCTGCGAGAGACAACTTTTTTTTTTTTTAAATCAATTAATTTAATTTAATTATGTTTAGTACAGGTTGTATGTATATAATTTAGTGTAGAACGGAGATAGTTGGGGGGTGCAGTAAAAAAAAAACACTGAATAAGTACTAGACTTATATTTATGTGCCGACGTTTCGACCTACAGGGTAGGTCATCTTCAGAGCTATGAGAGAGAAACAAACAGAACAAAAAATATATAAAACGTACAGTAACAATAATATAGTGACATGTAATGTAGAAAATTAAAATAGTGACAGATATGAAAATTAAAGATAACTAAAATTAAAAAAGTGACATAATATAATAAAATAAAGATATAGCCAGATTTAATAAAATTAAAGAAATACATATTTAACCTTCCGAGTACCATGGGGTCGTTAGGGACCCCAGCCTTTTTGAAATTCAAAAAAAAATCATTGAAAGCCTTAATATTTTGCTTTGTGGCTCTATGACTTTTATTTTGGACCTCTTTTTTACCTATTTACGTTTTTGTTGTTAAAAAATATTCAAATTATAATTATTTTTCTAAAAAAAAAACGTTGTTGGGGTCCCCAACGACCCCATGGTATTCTATGTTGCCTTTTTCTTGGATATAAATTTGGTTTATTTGCAATTAGTTTTATCTATACTGTCAAGTGTCATCCCTAATAATGATGAGTGATGTAATTTTGAATGTCGATCCTTTTTTAATTTATGATAAAAGAAATAACGATTTGAACTGCAAACACAGGTGTTCTTCCAAGTAGTCATTATTTTGTCTAAAGGTTTATTTCGAGCATTCTGAGAAAATGAATTAATTTTGTTTCCTCATTTCAACGTATTTTATTTTATTATTCTTGTTTGTTTTTTTGAAAACTATGCGATGTCAAATTTCTTAGAACTTATTAGTCTTTTTATGCTGTTATCTCGGGAGTTCTCTCAAGCAGTTCCATTTCATTCTTCTGACAAAATGGATAAAATTTGTTCCTCCCGGACTATGAGAATTTTGGAATTGGTTTCTCGTGAACCAATTGAAGACGTCGAGGACATTCCGGAATCTCATGAATGTTTAGAAGCAGATGATGTCTTTGAACTCGCTGATGTAGAAGAAGATGAAATTGAAGGCGACGACAGTCAAGATGAAGAAGATGGCGACTTTTTTGCCGATTATGGCGAAATGTTTATTTCAAAGGATGAGACGTTCTGGCTCAAAACTTCATTTACTCGCAGGCGCCAGCGATCATCAAACATCATCCGCATTCCTCCCGGTGTCTCATCATCAGTTGACAAGGAAGGTAACGTTGCCTATTTTTTCAAATTGTTTATTTCACCTGCTATTGTGGATATTGTGGTAAAATACACAAACCAAAGAGGCTCTTGGAAAACTGAAGAGTACAATAAAAAGCATGAAGGAGTTCAAAGGAAGTGGATAAACGTTGATGAAACAGAAATGTATGCGTTCATTGGCCTACTTATCTGCAGCGGAGCCACGAAAAGCAATCGGGAACCTGTTACTATGCTATGGTCCTCCGGCTTCCTTTTCCAAAGACCAATATATTTTGCGACTATGTCTAGAACTCGATTTACGACGATCTGTTCTTATTTGAGATTCGATGACAAGACTAGCCGTGAAAGAAGAGTATCGTCAGATAAGCTGGCACCCATAAGGGAGATAAATGACTTATTTGTCTCTTATTGCCAGAAATATTACAATCCCGGAACTCATCTCACAGTAGACGAGCGTTTGGTTCCGTTCAGAGGACACGCATCTTTCCGAGTTTATATGAAATCAAAACCAGCAAAATATGGTTTAAAAATCTGGGTGCTGGCTGATAGCAATACCGCATATTGCAAAAACCTTCAAGTATACACGGGAAAAGAAAATGGAAAGCCAGAAAAAAATCAAGGAAAACGCGTCGTTCACGATTTAGTTGGCATTTTGGGAAAGGGATAAGGAATAACCACCGATAATTTTTTTACTTCATTGGAATTGGCTGAAGAGCTTCTGGATAAAAATTTAACGCTTTGTGGGACATTGAGAAAAAATAAAACTTTTATACCGAAAGAATTTCTCCCAGCGAAAAATCGTACGTTATATTCTTCACTTTTTGGCTTTCAACCAGAAATTACGTTAGTTTCTCACGTCACGCATGCAAATAAGTGCGTTGTATTACTTTCGTCGGAACACTATTCGGCAAAATTTGACGAGAATGCCCAAAAAAAGACACCTGAAATAAACAGTCATTATAACAACACCAAAGGTGGGGTGGACACATTAGATCGAATGGCTGGCGAATACACTTGCCAAAGAATGACTCGCAGATGGCCCATGGCTCTTTTCATGAATATGATCGACTTGGCAGGAGTGAATAGTTTCATATTGTGGAAAGACGTTCATCCTGAATGGCATAAAGGAAACGAGAGTCGAAGGCGTCTATTTTTATTAGAACTCTCTAAACAGCTCGTTGAGCCATTGATAAGCAGGCGGCTTCATGAGCAATCATTCCAAAAAAGCCAGCCCACGGCCAGGCAGGAGGTGGCTTCCAAATGTCTCAAAACTATTACAGAAGAGCATGAAAATACAACTCCATCAACACCATCAACATCGAATGAAGGACGGAATGAACCACACACTTCAACCAGCACACGAGGAAAAAAACGTGCACGATGTTTTTTGTGTGAAAGACGTACCGATAAGAAAGTAGCGACGTTCTGCGCATTGTGTAAAAATTTTGTATGTAAGGAGCACCGTAAAGACACTCCAATTTGCTTAAATTGTAAATAAAACAATAAAATAACATTCTGTCCGAAAAATCTATTTTTATAAATTTTCCTTTTTATTTCTTGTAGGTGCGTTTTTTTAGCGAATTTTTTTTTTTTTTTTTTTTGGGGGGGGGCTCCAAAAGTAAACTTATTTGTCTAAGATGTTAAAATTTACTAAATTAAACAATATAAAACAGATCCTATGAGGAAAATCCATTTAAAAATCAAAAATTGGCGTGGGGTCCCTGGCGACCCCACCTTGGTAGTTCCCGTTTGCCCGAACCCTTGGTATTCGGAGGGTTAATAAAATTAAAGATAATGAAAAGCAATTAAAATAGTGACAGATATGATAAAATTAAGATAAAGACAGATAGAATAAAATTAAAGATAATGAACAGAAATTAAAATAGTGACAGATATAATAATTAAAGATAACGAATATAAAATAAAATACAGAAAATAAATGTACAGAAAGGATAGAAAAGTAAAAATAATATAAAGGGAAATAAAAAAGAGGAGGTAAACCAAAGATACAAAATGAGAAGATTAACATATAAAAAAAGGTTGGAACATGAAGGATTTAGAAAAAATAGTAAAATAAAGATATAAAATGTATGATAACGGACTTCTAGAGGTCTCCTCCTCCTTCAAAAAAAGTATACCCGATCTATTGACCGACTTAGAATATATCCATTATGACCCCCTCCTCAACCATTCACATGTCCAACCAGATCTTTCACGTGTCTCTGTAGCTAATATCATTTCCAATTTCCTTCAGCACCCCCATTCCACCCCTTCTAATTTCTCCCTACAGTTTTTCAAAGATCTTTCGTTCACACCTTCTTTTCTTCAATCCCATGACGACTTAATTGTCACTAAAGCTGACAAAGGTAACTTAACTGTAATTATGGATCTTTCTGATTATAACCTCAAAATTAATTCCCTTCTTTCTGATACTTCCACCTATAAACCCATACTTCGTGATCCTACTACCTCTCTCCAAAAACAATTCAACCTCCACCTAAAAAGCCTTGTCAATTCTAAATTAATTACTTACCCGGTTTACAGAAACCTCATTTCCTATAATTCCTTAGCCCCCTGTTTTTATCCGCCAAAATCCACAAACCCAACAACCCCCTCCGTCCCATTACAGCTAACGTCAATTCACCATCTACAAAACTTAGCAAATTCTTACTTCCATCCTTACAAGTCCTCAGCCGTAACAACCCATATGATATCCAAAGCTCCTTTCACCTATGTGATCTTTTAACATCCCTCACCATTCCTGATCATTACATCCTCACCTCCTTCGATGTCGAAAGCCTATTTACCAACATACCTTTAGATAAAGCCCTCGTCATAATAGATAACAACTGGTCACTAATAGAACCCCATACCTCTCTTAATCGGTCCTCTTTCCTCCAATCCTTAAAACTATGTTGTGAATCCGGCTACCTTACCTTCCATGGACAGTTCTTTTCCCAAATTTCTGGACTTGCCATGGGAAATCCCCTCGCTCCTGACCTGTCTAATATTGTCCTAAATGACCTTCTGGACTCCATTCTACCTCAGTTCCTTGACGATGTTTGTTTCATTAAAAAAATATGTAGACGACCTCCTTCTTATCATAAATCCCAACATCATTACTGATTTATTATCTTCCTTCAATTCATACCATCCCCGCCTCCATTTCACCGTTGAACTCGAATCCAATAAGTCACTACCTTTTCTTGACCTCCTTATCATTAAAAATCCTGACCACACCTTATCCACAGATTGGTATACTAAACCCACTTACTCTGGCAGACATCTTAATTATTACTCCCAACATCCGCACCACCTTAAAATTAACGTCGCTAAAAATATCATTCACCGTGGCCAATACCTCTCTGACACCTGCTTCCATAAAACCAACACCCACCGTATCAAAGAAATCCTTTTAAAAAACAATTTTCCTCCCTATATTGTTAATAAACTCATCCATGACTACTATCAATCTTAAGACTGACTCACATCACCTTTCCTCTACCTACTCCCAAATTATTAATTTACTCAAAAAACCTTAAATTCTGTTACTTCATCACTGATGTTTCCTTTGTTACCGCACTATTGACATTTATATTTTTTTATTGGTATTATCCTTCCACTTTTATGGTATGGTTACCTTCTATAGTTACCTTTTTGGCCGCTAGAGATCGCTGCTAACTCTTCCGCCTTACTCCGTAACGTATTTTTCATTGTTAGTCAGCTGGTGCACCCAACGGCTTCCCTCTCCAAATCGGCACGTCTTTTCTTAATATTTTATTTATTACATCCTTTTCTCTTTAGCCTTTCTCCATTCTTCACACTACATATTTTCCTATTTCCCCCTTATCATTTTGGCATCCATCATATGTTGGTAATCAAAGAGTTCATATTTATAAGCACTATTTTTAATTTTTCAAATTTATTAATCCTATCAACTATTTTTCAAATAGTTATTGTACACAATAGTTACTGTACAATAGCAATGCTATTATTCACAATAGTTATTGTACATACAATTCCATACTTTGATTTTGTTTAATTTTCTAACTGTCATTCTACGAGATACCTTTCATTTTTTTCTACATATTCTTGTATTATTATGTCTCATACATTTACTTATGTAACCTCTAGAAGTCCGTTATCATACATTTTATATCTTTAGTTTACTAGTTTTTCTAAATCCTTCATGTTCCAACCTTTTTTTATATGTTAATCTTCTCATTTTGTATCTTTGGTTTACCTCCTCTTTTTTATTTCCCTTTATATTATTTTTACTTTTCTATCCTTTCTGTACATTTATTTTCTGTATTTCATTTTATATTCGTTATCTTTAATTATTATATCTGTCATTATTTTAATTTCTGTTCATTATCTTTAATTTTATTCTATCTGTCTTTATCTTAATTTTATCATATCTGTCACTATTTTAATTGCTTTTCATTATCTTTAATGTTATTAAATATGTCTTTCTTTAATTTTATTAAATCTGTCTATATCTTAATTTTATTATATTATGTCACTTTTTTAATATTGGTTATCTTTAATTTTCATATCTGTCACTATTTTAATTTTCTACATTACATGTCACTATATTATTGTTACTGTACGTTTTTATATATTTTTTGTTCTGTTTGTTTCTCTCTCATAGCCCTGAAGATGACCTACACTGTAGGTCGAAACGTCGGCACATAAATATAAGTCTAGTACTTATTCAGTGTTTTTTTTTCCTGCACCCCCCAACTATCTCCGTTATACATTTGATCATCTAGTCAACTATTTCCCTCTCATATATAATTTAGGGTTGAGATTTTATGTGTATATATTATATTTTTTTTTCTTTCTCTCCTTTTATTATTAATTAATAGACAATGGATGTTGACAATTCGTGTAGTGATGTGTCGGAGGAAGAGACTTCTTTCTCTGAAATAAGTTTCTCTGGGCTCGGCCAGAAACTCTCCCAATAAAAAAAAAACAGGACAACTTTAAAAAAGACTCGCAGTAAAACAACTGCAGCCAAAAAATCTACTAACAGTCTGGAAAATAAACCACCAATAGCCTCCACTAGCGGTATTTCTACAAATAATCCAGCTCTTAAACAGGAAAATCAGGGATTCGTTGACCCGAAGCCACCACCAATCTACGTATCAAAAATAAATAATTTCTATGCCTTCGGCCAAGAAATTGCTGAATTGATTGGCCAGACAAATTTTAGTAGTTATTCCAGAGTGAATGACATCAAAATAAACACTAATAACAAAGACATCTACAAAAAACTCATAGATCATCTGACTGTGAAACAATATGATTTTCACTGTTATCAATTGAAACAGGACAAATCATACAGAGTGGTTTTGAGAGGGTTGCACTCATCCACCCCTACGTCAGCAATTAAGAAAGACCTAGAAGAAATAGGTCACAATGTGAGAAATGTCTCATGCGTATTACATCCCATAGAGAAATATCCACTACCATTATTCTTCGTGGATTTGGAACCAGCTTGCAATAATGAGGAAATTTTTCAAGTCTCAAGGCTCGTATATTCTATCGTTCAATTCGAACAGCCGAAGCAAAGAACAACCTTAGTGCAATGCACTATAAATGCCAAAACTTGGGCCATACTAAGAGGTATTGCCACCACCAAGCCAGGTGCGTCAAGTGTGCAGGTCCACACCCAACTGACACTTGCCAGAAATCTAACGCCGAACCTGCAAAATGTGCCCTCAGTGGCGGAGATCATCCCACTAACTACAGAGGCTGTGCGGTCTATAAAAACATTCATCGCCAGAGAACTCTTAAAATAAAAGATAGCAGTTTAGAGAGGACTACTACTCAGGCACCTGAAGTTGATGTCAAAATCTTTCCTGAATTGCCAAAAACGTCATTGCAACTACAACAATTTATTAACACAACGTCCACGAAAGCAGCGAAAAGACAACAGCACTACAACTAATCTACAGCAGCCTCGGAGTCGGGCGCCTCAAACCTCTCAACTCAAGGCTCAGACTTCCCTTAACAAGACTCAGACCTCCCAATCCAAGCTCCAGGAATCCGAACCTCAATTCCAGACATCCCATCCTACAGCTGAACCTCCACGTCAGCAAATTCCTCCCTATCATCTACCTTTACGGGTCAAATTGCAACAAAAAAATCCGGTCCCATCCAGTCAGAATCCTCAAATGAATTCCCTAAATCAAAATAGAACAAAAATAAATCCAGCTCCACAGATTCAACTCCCAGCCAACCCTCCTTTCCAGATAAATTATCCATCCCAACCTCCAGATGTAAATTCAGTCCACCATCCAACAGATATAAACTTTATCCTTTCTTCCTTCCTGAGAGATCTTCAGGACACCATCAAACCACTCATCGTCCTACTCACAAGACTTCTTACCGAAGTTCCATTTAATCTCCCACGATGAGTATAAAGTCCTTAACTATCCTTTTGTGGAATGCAAATGGCCTACTCAATCACCTTGACGAACTAGACATATTTCTTCATGACAAACAAATAGATATAGCTTTGCTGCTGAAACTCACTTCACTGAACGTACACATTTCTATATACGGGACTACGTCACTTACAGATCAGACCACCTAGACAACACTTCACATGCTGGAACCTGCATTCTCATTCACAAAACTCTATCTCATTCCCTTGTTCCTTCCACTCCAACTGATGCTATTCAATCAACATCACTATCCATAACATCATCATGCCCTTTCCATATCACACTTTCAGCTGTATACTGTCCTCCCAGTAGTTCCATCTCTCATAACCTTTTAGATTCCTTATTCCAATCTTTTGGACCGCGTTTCATTGCTGGAGGAGACTACAATGCTAAACACCAATGATGGGGTTGTCGAACATCCAACTCCCGCGGAAATATTCTATCTTCTCTTACATCCTAAAAGAGCTACTCAATCCTTGCCCCAAAAATCCTACCCATTGGCCTACATCCCTCAAAAAACGTTCCGATATCCCTGACATATTTGTTACATCCCAGATTTCCCCCGCACAAGCCAATATTGAATCCTTGGATGACCTCTCATCAGATCATAGTCCAGTCATCCTTTTCTTGCACTCAAGCTTCGCTTCCAAGCCTTCCCCTCCTACAATGATTACAGGACGTGTTAACTGGGACGATTTCTGTTATGACTTGGAGGACAAACTGGACTTAAAAATTTCACTTAAGACGAAACAAGACATTGATACACCCACAGAAAGACTTACAACATCAATCAAAAACAGTTTGCATGATAACATCACAAATCATACAATTAATAACTATCAACAGACTGATTTGCCACAGCATATTTGTATCTTATTAAGAGAAAAACGCAGAGCAAGATCGAAGTGGCATAGAACTCGATATCCAGCAGATAAAACTATCTATACAAAATTAACAAACAAACTAAAAGCAGAAATCAAGAAGTTCAAAATTCAAAATTTAACTACCTGGACTGAAAATCTTACAACCACCGACAAAACATTATGGATGACCACCAAAAAACTCCTGAAGTTCAAAGAATTTAATCATCCACTCCTTACTGAATCGAATAACTGGACAAGATCTGACAGAGAAAAATCACAGTTATTTGGTCAATACCTTTCCAAAATCTTTCATCCACATCCTGATATCATTAGCCCAACTCATAAAAGAAGAGTCCCTTCCACCCAAAGCATTCCATCCTTCTGAAATATCCAACATTATTCGCAGATTACCTTCCCGCAAAGCTCCTGGGCACGACCTCATCACAATTCATATCTTAAAACACCTTCCTAGAAAAGCCATTCTATTCCTTACTTATATATAATACTGTACTCTGCTCCACATATTTTCCTGACCTCTGGAAATTATCCATTGTAAAAATGATACCCAAACCTAAAAAAAACAAAACAGAATAACCATCCTCTTACCGTCCTATCTCTCTTTTACCTTGCATGGGTAAAATCCTAGAAAAACTCATCCTTAAACGATTGTACCCCATCCTTGATGCAAATCACATAATACCAGATCACGAGTTTGGATTCCGAGCATCCCACTCCACCATTCAGCAATTCCATCGTGTGGTGGATGTAGCCTCCTCTGCATTAGAACGTGGATCATATTGTTCGGGAGTCTTTCTTGACGTGGAACAGGCTTTTGACCGAGTCTGGTATCTGGGCTTGCTCTACAAACTCCGCAAATTCCTACCCTCTACATACTTTCTCATCCTACAATCCTATCTCACAAATAGAACTTTCCACGTAAACCATAACAATGTCTATTCGTCCCTCTTTTCCCAATCTGCTGGTGTTCCTCAAGGTAGTATCCTTGGTCCAATCCTATATACAGTTTATACAGCTGACATCCCAACTCATCCTAATATTATCCTTACCACGTATGCTGATGATACATGTGTATTATCAGTCAACACCAATCCAGTTATTTTATCCCAAAGCCTCCAATCCCATATCACTGATCTTGAAGAATGGTGTCAAAACTGAAGAATTAAAATAAATTCTCAAAAATCGCATCAAATCACTTTTACCTTACGTCATAAACCAATGACTTCCTGCCCTTCTTCCTGTATCCTTTAATAATATCCCACTGGTGCCGATAGAACAGATCCGATACTTAAGGTTGCATCTTGACAAACGATTAACCTGGAATCCTCATACAAGACTGAAAAGACAAGAAACCGCACGACGTTTCAGGCTATTTCAACACTTGCTAGACAAACGCTCTAAGATCCCAACCCAATTAACTACAAAAGACTCATCTACATGACCATCATACGACCTATTTGGACTTACGGAGTAGAGCTTTGGGGCTCCACTAAGCCATCGAATTCCTCTCGTATCCAATCCTTACAGTCCAAAATCCTTCGTAAAATCCTCAATGCTCCTTATTTTGTTAAGAATAAAGTCATCCATAACGACCTTAATGTCCCTTTTGTTGCTGATTTGGCCCGAACCCGGTATCTATCCTTTCATAACAAACTTCATTACCACTCAAACCCTCTAGTTTCAAACCCAGCTTCCTCTTCAATTCCCAATAATCCTCCGAGGTGTCTGAAAAGAAGATGCCCACCGTGACCTTCTTACTTGAACTTTGATTTGAGTACTACCAGTGGGTAGTTTCTCTACTTGTCATTATCATGCCATTATATATCACTTAGCCTATTTACTTGTTGTATTATTGTAATACAGTTGTAGATATCAATAAATAAATTTAAAAAAAAATAATAAGAAGTGGGCTAAGGAAAATGTTATTATTAATATGAAAAATCTCAAATAGGCTGTCATTGAACTAGCACCTGGGAGATACTAATGGAATCTTTCCAGCCATGTTACATCATAGCTTTTCAGTGATCATTACCTATTATGCTTGAACTACCTGTTGGAAAAAGTATATAAACTATCAATAACCTATTTTTATTTATTTGTTAAGAAAGTACCTTTATTGGCATATGAACACCTTGAACATCGAGAGCTTCTGCCATCAAACAAGTAACTATAGCAGTACTTCTTCTATACTTACACCTTAACATATGGACAACTCTGATAGCGAATCTATTATTAGGATTCATCCATGCATTTATTGCAGGGGAAGCTGTACTTAGTAAATTCCAATCTAACCTGAAATATTATATAATTACAATTAACAGTTAATTTTCTATAGTAAAAACCCTATGAGGGTAAATTTAAAATGATTTCTGAATAAATGCTTTGACAACATTTATTCAAAGAAATTTACTCATCAAACATAAGTTATATGACAGGTTTTTTGTTCTGTATAAATTATTTAATATACACCTGACCAGTAACAGACTTATTTTAAAGTAGGTTTCACCAAAACATGTACAACATTCTGAAATTAAAAATTTAATTCAGAAATGTAAGTATCTTTATTTTAAAATATTGTTTATCCTTTCAAAGCAATCAAAATAGTTGAATGACAGGAGTGAAAATATTTAAACTTTTGATTAAGTAATAATGATTAGTCATTAATTAATATTAATCTTAATATGCTATGCAGTACTCCAAAGAATTACACTGACCTTGTGTAATCTATTTTTCTTGTAATAGGTATTCTAGGGGGTGCCGCAAAATTAAACCAAACTTGCTTTACGTCAATAACGCATGATGATGCATTGCCATCTTTACCTTGAATGGACAACGTATTATTCACTCTGAAATGGGAGAAAATATATTAAATAGACTGATATAAAAATAAAGTAAAAAAAAAAAAATTAAAAAATATTACGTGGGTTCAGAATGGCACTCCTGATGACTGTTTGAATCTGTTTGCTGGCTCTGACTGGTATGAACAGCTTTTACACTCGTAGGTGTCATATTGGAATTTTCTGCTTGTGTGGTAGCTGGTTAATAAAACATATAAAAGAGCATAATTAAAAAAAAAACACTAGATTTAAATAACCTTTAAAGAAAAATAATTGAATCATAAATCATTTTATTGATTTATTTATATGAATATCTGTTTTATTCATTCTCCATTATTTTAATAAAAAGGAGGGTACTAAAGTAACAGACAGATTTTGAAAGGTTATAAAAAATAAAAAAACATTTTATTTGCATAAGTACATTAAAAAATATTTTTATGTCAACGGATTTTAAGAATAGCATTTTCCAAATTCTTTCCTTTAATGACATGATGCTTTGTTAAAGATTCCCTGAAATTATTTATCACTCTTCAATTCATTACTAGCCAAAAAACTGACAAAGAAATTTCAGGAGAGCACTGTAATTCACCTAAGCAGTGTTTTGATTTTGGATTTTGGTTTTGGTAAAATTTGTGAGGTCACACTTTTTTAAGAAGGCTGCTCAAATGGTAACTCTGATTTTTACAAATACATGTTAGAGACTATAAGTAGAAGAAACTGATACGATAAGAAAATAAGGAGGACCACTGGTCATAGCATCCAGTGTTCTCTCATGCAATAAGTGGGTGTTCCCATAAAAAAAACCATCTTTCCAACAATAACCTAGGGAACCCCTAACACATGGCATCTTTAAGATGGACATAGTTTTCCACTTACAACTTACTCTGATTGAATCTTATGTTAAGCCTTCATGTCTATGTTTGTCTAGTGCAAAGGAACGATAATAAAAAATGATAAAGTAAAAAGAAACTGACCTGGATGTTGAGGATGATCAATAATAACCGATTCTAATTCGTCCTTTGAGCGAACTGAATCTGTATAATTTGTCTCATTTTCACAAGGCTGAGCTGAAGATCCTTTACCATCATCAGTTTCTTCCATATCAAATTTAGATTTATTAACAACCTTTAGAAAAAATATGATAAAATTATAATAAAAATAGCCGTAAAATAACAATATAGTAATATTTCATAATCAACAATGAGAAAAAAATAATAATTTGTTTCTGCTCTTTGAAAAACTGACAAAAGATCCATGTTTCATAGAACAATAAATTCAATAGAAACAATTTAAGTGGCAAATAATCAGTACTAACTTAATAACTTAAAAGCAGAGGAAAGTACTGAAATAGTTTTAAAGTTTTTACTTTCTCAATTCCCTAGGACAAAGGAAACAATCAGTCAAAAGTCTTTCTATTTGAGACATAAATTCATTCATATGAAGGCTCCTGAATGAAAACAAAAAATCTATGATTATTCTTCTCCATTATATATTGTTGAATATCATAGAAACATATCGAAAAAAAGGACACCATTATATGTATTTTACTTGAATTTTTATCAGATTAATAGGACATGTAAATGAGAAAATTTTCACTTTAAAATTAAGTATGTAGATTTCTAGTGATCGAAAAATATAACTAAATAATACCTTAAATGACACTCCTTCAAGACCAGATTCAAACATGATAAAGCCTAATTTTTCCTCAGATAAAGAAGTAAGATTTAATTCTTCATTTGGGAATCTAATCTGCAAAACAATAAAAAGTAAATACATATAAATAGAAAGAACAAATTATAAATAGATTATAATACTTAATTGCTAAATAATAAGTTGTGCAAAGAAAAAAGATATAGTTATGCTTCCAATAGTAATCTTTATATTAGTAGTGAATAGTAAAAACCCCCCAAAAAATTATTAAAATAGTAATAAACAAATGACTGTAACTTCCAATCAACAGACTACTTACAGAAGATTCATCAGCAGCTTTAGTAATTAATTTTGTTGTAAATATAACTTTAGAACAATGACTAGGTATAGCAGTGATTTCAGCATCCTTTAATAACGAACATTCATTGTGCAATCTTCTAAGCTGGGCATGAATTTTACCTTAAATCAAACACAGATAAATATTTAATGTACTATTGATAATTAAAAAAAACAACAATAAACTTGGACAGATTATTCATACTTATGTTAAGGGTAATAACAGTCTCTTCTTGCTGTTTTTGTGATGTTTCAATAAAGACAGGTTCTCCAGTCAAATCGTGTTTGGCGGCGCTAGTTCTGAGTCCCAAGAATAAGGCTTTTCCTGTTTTACCAAATCCGCTTTTCTTAGCACCACTAGGTAATACTGCCGGTCGCTCAAAAGTTTCAACTATTTCTCTCGTCTATAAAAATATAGAATCACAATAAATGTGGAAACTAATTAATAAGTTAAATGACAAAAATGAATATATGGAGATATACTTACTTGCTTTCCACAATGAAAACTAGCAGTTAAATTTTCAAACGATACAGCTAATAATGATACACAAGTCAAATCTCGAACATTATCAAGAGCTGAAAATGATATAACTTCCTCTACCACAGAAGCTTGCAAAAGTGCTATATTGACCTAAAATGGACAATTATTGTGAATATGATATATAAGTTATAACATACAACAAAAAGAAATTGATTACAGTATTACATAGCATGAGTGCCAAAAAGACTCTTCTATTTTACTTATGTTTCCTATCTTGCATTTTACAAGGATTAATTTAAAAATGAAGTAATCAATTCTTAAGTGTTACTGTATACTAAAATAAACAAAACACAGGACTTACTTTAGGCAATATAACAGTAGCTTGCACTTGTGTAGCAATACACTGTTCTATTACACAATGTGGTTGACCCTTCAGCTTCCCACCTCTCTCAGCAGTACTTCTTTTACTGCCTCCTCCCTGAAACTGACTTAGGTACTGGTCCCTTTTAAGCACATTACTAGCTTCAACTCGGCTCATACAGCTCAAGTCTAATTTGTTTATGGCAGTTAGTGGATGTAGAGTAGATAATGTAGGTGTCAATGCATCTACAAACCTAAAAATCAAAGATAATTCTAATATGTTTTGTTATCATAATAAATCTGTCAAGAGATAATAGAAGACTCTGTGCAGTTATTTTGGCCTATTCATTGATATACATTGATCTTTGGAGCTAAAACTTGGTCTACGATCAAATTAGCCCAGAATTGAGTCCATGTATTTGAAAGAATATTAAGAGGAGCTACGGTCCTGTCCTTGAGGAGGACACTTGGGAAAATGCAGCAATACTGCATGTGGTCCATAACAAAGCATGGGCAGAGTGACATTTTTAAACTTCAGAGACTTCATTGGGTCAGCTTGCTGAAATACCTGAGGAAATTATGACATAGGTCTGAAATCAGATTTCGGATTAGAAGGTCAAAAAGAGGATAGCTGGATGGAGTTCGTGAAGCAATAAATATTTGTTTCAATATTATATAAATAATAATAACCACAACATACCTTTGTAATGATTCTAGAGTCAAAGGACTGACCATTACATCAACATCACCTTTCATTTTGATAACAACTGTAGTCCTGGTTCCTGTTTCATTTCTAAATGACAATAATTCATCACGAATACCTGTAAGTTTTAAAAAATGGTTTTGACATAACAAGGTAACCAATTAAAATTATATAATTACTTTATTAAGACTAATGAAAAAATATTAAGAAACAAAGTAATGAAAGCCAAAAACATAAGAAATCTATTTTAATGAATATGAAAGGTTATTAAATAATAAGAGTTGATCAAAGTTTCATTCTAAAACTATTTAATGATTTAATTAAAACCAAATCTAATAAAATAAAAATTTAGAGTTTTTACGGATTTTATAATTTAATAAGAATATTAATAACCTATTGAAATCACCTAAAGGTGTTCATAGTTTCTATAGATTTAGTGTAAAAATAAAAATGAATGCATGAAAAATTTATTATAATAGAATATTACCTAATTCATTTTCTGATTCAGCCATGCTGGTTTCAGGAGGTAAAATATCCCAAGTGTAAGGATGAGTAGGCGTTTTCCCCAATGATGGCGGTGGAGAGAAAGCATCCCGGTTACGGGTGATCATTTTTAGAGATGTGAACCCTTCAGTGAGCATTTCAAATTTTGGTGTAAACCTACTACCTAAAATTTAAAAATTAAACATAATAGTGTTCTGAGAAAATATTAGAACCTTATCAAATTAACAAGAAATTAAAAAATGAAATTACGACTTAAGTTATGATTGAGTCAAATTTTAGAGGGATGGTATGAGAATCAGCCTTATCCTCTGATTTTTTCCTATTGGATAATTGGAAGGAGATTATTTCTTTAGATTCAATAAAGAAACAAAAGCAGGGAGAAAATTAAAATGTCATTTCTTAAATTACATTTCATTGTACTGTAAGGAAAAGCAAAAAATAGAATATTAATATCTTAGTTTAAGGTTGGATATTGGGATCTGTGTGGAATCTATGTCATATCTAAATCCACATTATAACAAGGCAGTTATAGTGAAGATCACACTGTAGGCAGAATTATGAAATTCACTTCATTATTAAAAAAAAAAAGTTTTAGAAAACTTAAAAGACATAAACACTCCCTTTGTCTCTAAATTTGATGTAATCATTTTTAGAAAAATTTATTGTGAGGTATATTTAAAAGCAATGGAGATTGCATAAACCAATGGTAAACAATTAAATAATATGCTTGAAAGGCCAAGTGAAAATTTTCACAGAACCTATCAAATTAATAATAATTTTAAGAACCTACTATAAAGTGGAAATATTTATTTATTGTAATAAATAACTATTTTCCACCGCGTAATCAAAACTTCTGATGTAACTATAAAAGACTCATGTAATGAAATCTAAACTATAAACTTAATTGCAACCACTCCACTCTAATTTAGAGACTACAGAATTTGCTTAAGAAAATAAATGCTTAATTACAGAATAAATACCACACACATGTGCAGTATATGAATAATTATGTATACTTACCAACATAAACTAATCGACCATCTTCTGTTTTTTGGAACAAAGGAGCTGTAAATGTATCAGCACCAGTAGGGAATGAACATATAGCCCAGTTGAGACAGCTCACCTATTGAATAAAGATATTTGTATTAACCGAGCATAATTAGCACATATCTTGAAAAAAAAATAAATAATTTATTTATTACCTTAAAATACTATAAGTAACTAAGAGACATTTATATGAAATTAGGATTAATTCGAGGATATAGAATATACACTTAAATTATAAAAATTAAAAACACAACTCTGCTTATAAGCATCTAGAGAATTAGATAAGCAGAGACCACAATTAAGAATAATGAAGTGGATGATTTCACACATCATACAAATAATCAGAATAATGCTTTAAATCTTACTAATATTATAAATGTGAAAGTTTGTATGTTTGTCTCTCTTTCACGCAGAAACTACTGAATGGATTTGGATGAAACATGACAGTAATATAGGTTATACATCAGAATAACACATAGGCTATAGCAAGCGCGGATTTAGGGGGGGCGCACGGGGGCACGTGCACCCCCCCTCCCCCGACTGTTTTTTAGGTATTGTGGAGAATCTATTATAGGACATAATAAAAGGTAAATCACATGATAATCGTAGTTAAAATAACATGAGTGAAACTATTTGGTTTGATATCCTACTAATCTTACTAATATTATAAATGTCAAAGTTCGCATGTTTGTCTCTCTTTCACGCAAAAACTACAGGACGGATTTGGATGAAACTTGACAGTAATAAAGGTTATACATCATAGGCTACAGCAAGGCAGATTTATGTGGGGACACGGAGGCATGTACCCCCCCTTTATCGTACATAATTAAAGGTAAATCAGGAACTTAGCATCTTGAAATTTGTAGATAGGTTCTTTGTATAGTTCAAGAAAGAAATTTGGATAATTCCACCCCAAGGGTTTCCCCTTTAATATAATAGGGGTTCAAAGGTTGTATAGAATTCATCAGTTTTGAAGTTAGACATCTGAAATTTTGGATGTGCGAGCAACTTATATTTTAAAAAAATAATTGAATTATTTATTTTAAATGATCTTTCACGAAACTTTATGTGGCAGACCAAATTCCACGCGAGCGAAGCTGCGGGCATAAGCTAGTAATATAATAAAAAATATGTGTTTAGAGATGCTTAGCTCTAATTTTATTAGTTGGCAGCAATGATACACTAATATACTGGAATAGTATAGAAATCAGGGTAGGATGATTTTATCTTAATGAATTACCAATATAAATGACAAAATACATTTAAAAAAAGAGAAACGAACAAAGATATTAATTTGTTGTAAAGGAGATAGTTGGGGGGTGCAGTCAATAAGAACACAGAATAAGTGATAAACTTATATTATGTGCCGACGTTTCGACCTACAGTGTAGGTCATCTTCAGGGCGATTTTGGAGAGCGATGCCGTTAGATTTAACGGCTGGCTAGTACTGACTTCCAAAATCGCCCTGAAGATGACCTACACTGTAGGTCGAAACGTCGGCACATAATATAAGTTTATCACTTATTCTGTGTTCTTATTGACTGCAACCCCCAACTATCTCCTTTACATTAGATCATCCAGTCAACTATTTTCATCTCATTCCAAGATATTAATTATTTTCTCATACCTGGGATAGATGACTAACATAACTTGACATTAAAAGAGGAGATTCTACTATCGGCCTATTCACTTGCATGTGAAGATTCACCATTGTTAAATCTTCCTGTGATGAAACGGCAGAAATAAATGAAGTACTAGATATAGAATGGGAATCAGATGAATCTAACAGGGCACCACTCAAAGGATCCTGCATAGACAAAATTATACTGATTATTTATTTAAAATAAAATAATAAATAAATTAAAATTTTAGATCATGATATAAGTCACCTGCTGTTCAGAGTTGGTGGATTTAGGACTAACAGCACCATGCCTGAATTGGGGAGTTATGAGATTATTACTATCTTGTTCTATGTTCGTTTGCAACTGAAAAATAAAAAAAATAATCAAACATTATACAAAAATAATATAGTAAAATATTTTAAAATAATGAAAGTGAATTTGCATTGACCTGATCAGCACGATGTTGTGGAGTGTGGATTTCATGGTCACTACGGTGAGAGCATAGCCGTGATATTTGAGAACTCCCAGGAGCTGCGATACCTCCAATAATACTCATGTCACTTCCATACCTTTTCCTAAAAAGAAATTTAAATCTTCATAAAAATATTTTTGTTCAAATATATATATATATATATTACATTCAGTATATATATATACACTTCATTGTTGGAGTCTTGATTTTTAAATCTTATTTGTTTTTTTTGTTTCTAGATTTTATTGTGAAAAAAAAGACTTCTCGGGAAGTCTTTGGGAAGGGGGGAGGGGGTGGTTAAAATTAGATTCATGTGGCTCAAAAATATGATATAAAACACAAGATACATTTTACATTCAGTATTATATGGATTCAACCTCGAACAGATATGTACAGAAAGTATCTTAGATTTTATATATAAGAAAAAGTTTAAGCTCAATCAAATTCTTATCGACCAATAGCAGTGGGGAAACAGAATAAATGAAATATATATATATATATATATATATATATATATATATATATATAAATAAATAAATAAATAAATATATATATATATATATATATATATATATATATATATATATATATATATATATATATATATATATATATTGGTTTCTACTTATCTTGACTGTTTTAGTTCTCGAGTTTCAGTCCTAAGAAGTTACCCAAGAAGTTTAAAGAAGGACTGAAACTCGAGAACTAAAATATAATAAATATATATATATATATATATATATATATATATATTATATTTGTTTCTATATTTACTAATTTTTTTTTTCCTTTTAATACTTTAAATTTTATAACACAATCGGCGAACCTTGGACTTATTGCAATTCTAAATACACATATTGTAATTTTTAATTTTTACATCAGTTCATCCATTAAACTACCTTGTTTTTTTTTTTGTTTTTTTTTTAAAATGGGAATTATCTGCACTGCGACCATGACTGATCTATTGTGCGCCCCATCTATATGCGATTTATTAAAATCTTAGGTTAGTCGAGCCCACAAATTTCAGTATGCTTGCTGGGTTGATAACTTCGTGCTGCCTGGGATCGGGACTCTATCCAGACCAAAGTTCTCAAATCTTAGGTCGGCAAACCTATCACATAGGCAGACATTGTGGTAGGGTGACTCGTCCGCTGCATGACAAAAGCGGGAAACGGGGACACCCGCCAGTCCCAGCCTAAACATGTGGGCTTGAGCCTGCTATGCCCCGTAATCACCACTATAATTGTCTTTAATGCTTCTCTGCCCAGCTCCAGAGCGGCTTTGCTCAACTTCTCATTGAAGCTGTCAAGGAATAGTTTAGAGTGTTTTAGCCACCTAGTCTGCACCAATGCTGGTTCATTTTCCGAAGGTAGATGTCCTTTATTCTGCGCTTAGCATAGCTGAGACCAATGCCGCAAACCGGTTCAGGACTGCACGGAACTCTATCCGACCCTAGTCTAGCCAGCCTATCAGCCTCTTCATTGCCAGGGATACCATGGTGTCCAGGAATCCACTCGATGCTAACCCTGTTGCTCTCAGCCAATTTGTTAAGAACTGCATAGCAGTCCCACACAATCCGTGAGTTGGTACTGTGTCCACTTATTGCACCTATTGCAGCTTGGCTGTCAGTAAAGAAAGTAATCCTTCTACGTGACATCCGCTCATCCAGCAGTGTCTGCGCATAGTAATTAATGGCCAATACTTCAGATTGAAATACTGAGGAGTACCTCCCCAGGGAGATCCAAGTTCCTTCCCTAGGTTTGTCCCTCCGCACCAGAAGCCGTGAGCGAGCCATCCGTGTAGCAATTGATGCCGTTGCAGGGCCTGTGCCTTTTTGTTGTGTCAATATTGACCATATACTTAGGTGACATCACGACGCCAACCTGAAGATCAGACCGCATAGCTAAGATGCAATCTGCCTCAATTTTAGTGAACAATTCCCTCGAGCTACACAGATCAGATACTCCAGGGATTATGTTCTGTTTAAGCAGCCTGTACATGGAGACCAAGGCTTGGTACTCAAGTTCCAGTGCCAATGGCCTGAGCCCAAGCACCATCTCCATTGTAGTAGTAGGAGTCTTCCTCATCGCACCCGTCATCATTAGACAGGCCAATCTCTGTAGCTTCTCCATCTTAAGTCTGGATCCACTTTTACCTGCGCCTTGCCACCACACCAGGGCTGCATAGGTCACAATGGGTCTAATGGCCGTGACATACAGCCAATAGATCATTTTCGGCTTCAAGCCCCATGACTTTCCCACTGCCCTTTTGCAAGCCCACAGGCATCTAATAGCTTTGTTTGTCGTGTTATCCACGTGTTGTCTCCATCTCAGTTTATCGCCCAGCGTCAGCCCAAGATCGCACTGTTCCAACATAACTGGATTCCATTGAGCATTGGCAGTCTTATGACCACATTGCGCTTCCTAGTAAAAGCCAGAACGTTCAATAGCTCAATCAAATTCTTATCGACCAATAGCAGTGGGGAAACAGAATAAATGAAATATATATATATTTTTTTTCTGTTGGCTCTACAGACCTTGTAGATCTTTGGTCGCCTTTACCAGCCTTCTCCACCTCTATCTATCCTGGGCCGCTGATTTCCAGTCTGCCACATGTAGCTCCTCAGCATCTTTGTTGACCCTGTCTATCCATCTGGTCTTTGGCCTCCTACGTGGTCTCTTGCCAACTATTGTGGCATTCATTGTTGCGTAGAGGCGTCCTGACGGATTGCTTCGAGCTACATGCCCCACCCATCTTAACCTTCTTGATTTCATATCCTGAGATATCGCCTGACCAGTTTCTGTGAGCAATTCCTTATTGGTCCTTCTCCTCCAAGAGTGCAGACTCTCATCCCATAAGGCTCCGGTTATCATGCGAAGGATTTTCCTTTCGCATCTCTCTATTCTGCTTTCCATGGTGCTAGTGAGAGCCCACTTCTCACAGCCATATAATATATATATATATATATATATATATATAGGTATTTACTTTTTTTGTTTTTATATTTACTAATTTTTTTTTTCCTTTTAATACTTTACATTTTATAACACAATCGGCGAACCTTGGACTTATTGCAATTCTAAATACCCATATTGTAATTTTTAATTTTTACATCAGTTCATCCATTAAACTACCCTTTACTTCAGCATCTTCCTTTCTCATTCTGATAATTCCTCGATTACCAAACTCATATGTCTAATCTCCTGATCTCTTGTCAAGTTAATTCCCAATTCCTGCCCACCCATTTTGATGAATTTCAAGAATATTTCACCCACAACTTTTACCATATTATTGCAGTATCTGAAACTTGGCTCAAACCACATATTCCTTCCTCCTCCATCACCCTACCTGAACATACGTTTCTTCGTCATTACCGAGTTAACCGGACAAGTAGAGGAGTAGGTCTTTACGTCCATCAAACCCTAAAAGCCCGAACCCTTGAATCCTCTCTTCCATCTGAAGCGACTCATATTGAATTCCTTTTCACCGAAATATCCTGTAATGGACACCCGCTCCTTTACTTAGTTGTATACCAGCCTCCTTTAGTGCCTTTTGACTTTACCCTTGAATCTATCCTTTACAATTACATTCCCTTCTACAACCATATTATTATTTCTGTTTTTTTATTTCAACACCAATCTCCTTGTTAAAACAAATGACACCCCTATACCTAAAAAATCTCTTCCACTCCCTAAATCTCTCCATTGTTTCATTTACTCCTACCCATCATACCCACCGATCAGACACATGGTTAGATCTGCATATCATCGATTCTCCCCAGAATCTATTCTCTCTTTCTCAATTGCCCATTCCGTTCCTTCTTCTCACGACCTAATCCAAATTACATACAATATCTAAACTATCTAAAACCTTTACCTACCGTGACCTAGATGCGATCAGTCGTGAAAGCATCTTGACTTCCCTTGAATCTCTGAATTGGAGTGATATCTATTCCTGTCCCACTATTGATTCTATGTTTGACACACTTACTTCCTATCTTATTAGTATCCTGGACACCCATGCCCATTTCAAAACTACAACCTTCCATCGATTACCCGCTCCTTGGATGGGTCAAAACATAAAAGAACTGTAGAGGAAGCGCGACACAGCTCGCAGACGCTACAGACAATTATCAAGTGTTTAGGACACTTTGAAACTTAACGCAATCCAGAATAAGGCAGGCAAAATCCAAATACATTCATGAGGCCCTTTCTTCTGGGCCTGATCCTAAATCCGAATGGCAAATTCTTCGGAAACTCTCACTATATAAATCCCCTTCCCCAGTAGTCTATCCGGTCTCACCTGATGAATTGAACACCCATTTTTTGTCTTTCTCTACCAACTCACAAACCACTTCTCCTACTTTCCCAATAGCACCATCATTCAACCACAACAACTTTTATTTCTCCGACATTTCACCCACTGACCTTATTTCCTCCTTATTGAAATCCCACTCTACTTCCATCGGTTCTAACGGCATTCCCGTCATATTGTTAAAAACATGCACCTCCGAAATTCTACCTGTCCTTCTCTACATTTACAATTTTTCCCTACAAAATGCAGTTTTCCCTTCCTCCTGGAAAAAAGTAATAGCCCATCCTATTAACAAATCACCCAATCCCTCAAACCCAAATGATTTCTGGCCTATTTCTATACTCTCTAACCATTCCAAATCCCTCGAAAGAATAGTTCAATCCCAAATGTCAAATTTTCTGGAACAGTCCAAACTCCTTGATCCACTTCAATCAGATTTCAGTCCTGGTCTTTCCACACAATCTGCTCTTGTTAAAATCACCACTGACATATGTACTTTCCTTTTCCAACAGTTCCATACTCTGGGTCCAAGCTTTCCTCTCAGATAGAATTCAAGCAGTCTCGATCCCTAATCAACCCCTATCCTCTTTTCTACCGCTGAACACAGGAGTGGCACAGGGTTATAGTATTTCCCCACTCCTTTTCAACTGTTACATTAATGACCTTCTCAAATCAATCCTCCACTGTTCCCACCATTTGTACCCCGACGATTCCCAGATCTATTTGTCCTTTCCTCCATCTGAGTTAATAGCTGCATTTGCCAATATTCAAGGAGACCTAGATAGGATAAGTGCCTGGGCAAACTTGAATAAACTGTCGTTGAATGCTGCAAAAACTCAGGCCATCCAAATTGGTTCCAACACCCTCCTTAAATCTATCAACTCACTTCCTGATTAACCTTAAATGAACACCCTATTGCCTTCAGTTCCTCTGTTAGAAACCTCAGAATCATTTTCGACCAATCCCTCTCATGGAAACCCCACATTGCACAAATTTCCCGTCGAGCAATAAGCTCTCTAAAGTTATTCCACTGTTCCAGGCATCTTCTAACACTACCTATCCATAAGCTCCTCATCACTTCTTTTATCTTTCCACACTTTGACTTTGGTTGTGTAGCATACGGTGGCCTCTCCAACAGGCTCGAGGAGAGGTTTAGACGGATTATGAATTTTTCGCTTCGATTTGTCTTTGATGGCCCGAGAAGGTCTCATGTGTGCCGCTGTTTCGTTGAGTTAAAGTGGCTTTTTTCTTCTATCTGTAGACTTTACTTCCTTGGTTCTTGCTTATATCAAACTATCAACTCATAACATCCATCTTATATCTATAATCTCCTGCAATTCAAATCCTCTATCCAATCCCAGGGCACAAGATCTCGCCCTTCCGATCTTTATATCCGTTCCCATAGAACCAAAACTTTTGAGCATTCATTTCTCGTCCGTTCTATCTCTCTTTGGAACTCACTCCCACTTGATATCCGTCATGCGTCTTCTTTAGCCTCATTTAAATCCAAACTTTTCCTACATCTCCTAAATTCCCAATTAGATGCTTTACAATCAATAAATAATTTATAGATATATTCAACTTGATCGATTGATGAACTACTGTAAATATTCCACACTCAAAATGATATAATTTTTTTGTTATTAGATGTTATTCACTTATTTTTCCATAAGCCTATTCCTTTTTATTGTAAACTAGCTTATGCTCGCGTGGAATTTGGTCTGCCACATAAAGTTTCGTGAAAGATCACTTTAAATAAATAATTTAATAATTTTTTGAAATATGAGTTACTCGTACATCCAAAATATCAGATGTCTGAGACTAGTCTTCAAAACTGACCGATTCTATACAACCTTTGAACCCCTATTATATTAAAGGGGAAACCCTTGGAGTGGAATTATCCAAATTTCTTTCTTAAACTATACAAAGAACCTATCTACAAATTTCAAGATGCTAAGTTCCCGATTTGCCTTTAATTATGTACTATAACGGGAGGGAGCACATGCCCCCGTGCCCCACATAAATCTTCCCTTGCTGTAGCCTATGATCTATAACCTATTTTACTTAATAAGTTTCATCTAAATCCGTTCAGTAGTTTCTGTGTGAATGAGTAACAAACTTTCGCACTTATAACATTAGTAGGATTTGTCTGTTTTTTATTTTAATTTTGTACATTTTCTGATTATCTACCAAAACATATCTGTTTAGTTATTTACTTTCAAGACATTATGTCAATATTGTTTTATTGTGACGTAGGCCTTTGGCCAGATAAATATTTACTTAAATATGTTCATCTCTGTTATTCTAAAGGGACCTGGTTCCAGAGTAAAATTATTTTTCTATTCTATTCTGTTATATATAAACAAGTAAAAATAATTATTATTTTGTTAATTAAATTTTTAGAAATTAAGATTTCTTCTTCCTATAGAAAGAAACTCATAATAATTATACAATGGAATAAAATATAGTTAACAAACATGATGAATGGAGAAAATATATATATAGATTTTAAATTATGTATGGTGATCAGATACAGGATATACAGTTCCTTTGAATATTTTTTATTTTTAGGCTGGAGAATTTAGGAAGTCACAAATGTGGAAGTGCAGAGCATACTCCTGGTTAATATAATCAGAGTACTCTAATGAAATTTAAGATGGTCTCGTAAAGTTATAAACACTGTGTCATCTTATTAAATAAAAGTTCATTACTATACTTACTTTCCATCTGCTCTAGTAATGGAGTGCCTGAGAGAACCAGGACGACTATTGCCAGTGGCCACTCCTCCCTGACTCAACTCTTCTTCTGCTGAAAAGAAACCTTCTGACTGATTTTCACTACACATTGAAATAGTCCTCTGGACCAGCTGCTCCTGGAGAGAATGATCAGATTCTGAAGGGTCGACTTCACACTAACAAATAAAATAATTTAATAATTACATTATATTACAATTAGAATAAATTGTTGCTATTCATTCTATTTTAAACTAACCTGATGGGCAATAGCACTGTTAACAAGTGCGTTATATTGTTGCACCGTTGAGTTAAAGTAATCAACAGCCAGTTTGGAATCAGAAATACTGGACTTAGGTTGGCTTTCCGTCGACTCTTGAGGAACACTTAATATACTTCTAGTCTTCTCAGCAGAGCCACAGCTAAGCCTCATAGATACACTATCGGTTTCTAGTTTCGGTGGAAAAAGGCTGGTAGGACTTGCATCGAGTAGGCGAGAATAAGGCACATCACGTGTAGGTCCATTAGAACTTCTACTAATTAAAAATAAATCATATTTACATTAAGTTCAAACATGGATCAAAACTTGAATAAATAAAGAGCATAAGAAAGTTACAAGATTTTTCATTATTTTCAAGTATCATAATTATATTAATGACTGAATTATAAAAAGGTTAAAAAAAAAAGAAAGTATAAAACCTGTTTTATAAATAAGGACATATTTTTAAACCTTTCTATTAATAAAGCCATGTGCCTGTAGGTAAAGAGCAGTTAAAAGTTATAAGTAAAGTATTGACTACATTAGAACATAAGACTGACAATATCACAGATATAATAAATTATTAGAAATGCAGGTTGATCTGTCTTTTGAAAATACTGATGTTATTATCAGTGGAAGAGTATAAAAAATTAATTAGAAAAACTTTATAACTAAAAAATATAAATAAAAAATCTGGAAACTAATGCTAACCAAGTAGAACAAGTATATTTCTCTAACATAGTCAAAATTAGAAATGCCCACTGAGTAGGGTGGGAGAAAAATCTGAGATTTGTGCTTACGAGGAGCTAGCGTGGGCTTCAAATTAAAATATGACGACTTTGACTATGCTCAACTTCTTCATGCCATGATATATGGAGGGATAAACTTGAAAAATTGAGATTTCATCACCAGGCATGTCTGTTGAGACTAAAAAGCTCATTTTCATAAAAAGCTGCTTACTCATTGTACATCCAATAATAATAAACATCTTATGATGTTTTCCACTATTTTATCATATGAGGCATGGAGATGTAAAAAGGGATGAATCCATATTTTATAATTTTTAATTTTTTTAATGTTTTTCACGAATTTAGCGTCCCCTACGCGGTGGTACATGGTTCAGCATTTAAAACATGTCAAAGCCAATCTAATTTTTAAAAAAATAATTGTCTCAAATAAATAATCATTTCATAATAACCTAAATTATGCATATGTTTGTGATTCCTGAAAAATTTTTAAATTTGGATTTATCCCCTTTTGCATCTCAATGCCTCATATTATAAAATAATATCCTCCCTTACAGATGGAATATATCAGTAGCTGGATTCAATGTTAACCATGCGCTAAATTGTTTTCAGTTTAAAATCATTATCATGCATTGAATTTAATTTCATGCTCTAATATTAATTTATATATAAATAATTTGTAACATAGATTCTTTGAAAAAGTATTTCCTGCTGATAAGATCTGATTCCAAAATTTTTAAAATTTAGTTGAATGAGACAGTAATGTGTATCATTCCAACTTACTTTTTCTATTATAATGACTGTTCTAGAACTCAATATAAGCTTCATAATCACCAATAAATGAGGATTACTTGACAGTTAGTCAATATATTTCACTGTACTGATAAAATATATTTATAACAGAAAACATAAAAAAATATCGAAAGTAACCCATAAAGATTGCTGATTATGATGGCATGTGTTTCGAGTTAGATACAAATATTCTGGAATATAAACCTATTACTTAAAAACTATAACTATAACTAATAAAGCACATGCAAGCCTAAACTATACATTTACCTATTAGGCGTTGTTGAGGTATATGAGAACCTCCTAGGCTGACTAGATTTGATACTTGCTACAGGGCTTGGAGTTTCTACTTTTCTCCTTTCTCTATGGTGATCTGTAACTGACCTAGATCTTTCCACCCTTGTTTCGTTATGAGGGCCATCGACAACTTCCTGAGTTATATGATTCATCTTTAAGATAATAACAGAACTATGAGAATACTTACAACTAAATCACTATTTGGTAATTATTAAATCATCACCAAATTATTTATTAAACTATGTAATGAGAAATATATACCTTAAGTCCAGTAGGTCGAAGAATCTGATCAGCAGTCATTCCAACAGACTCGTGTATATTAACGTCATGTGAATTGTATGGTGGTGTATGAAAAATTAGGTGAGATTCATGTAAAATGCTTTGTCCAAACCCAGGATCTTTACCAGGCTCATTGACTCTGAAATTATTTTTAATAATATTATAAAAATATTACTTTCTAATCTACTTCTATTAATTATTATTATTAATTATTAACTATTAATTATTAAGAATTAATTAACTATTCCAAAATCACATTTTATATTAATAAAATATTTATTCAGAAATGAGCTGGTGATTTTTTTTTATACTTATCTAACATGTTAATATTGGCCAAATTTCCGACAAAGGAAGACATAATATAAAATTCTACACATAATAAAAACAAGCCTATGCAAATCAAACATACCTAAATGCGGCAACATTGATACCATCAACAGTATCTTGTCTGCTTGGCCTAAAAAATCTAGGACCATTGGCATTGCTACCGAAAAAACTGCAACCACCAATACAACCACATTTTCCAGATTTTTCACCAGGCCAGAGCAACCATAATCTCCTAGAGCGTTCATCATGAGTTTTTAAGAACCTGGAATGTATTTGAAATATTGTAAATATGTAGGAATTGTTTAAATACATACAAATAAATATTCATACGATCATATAACAACCAAAAAAATAAAACAGTTTATAACAAAATATGATTGGGTAATCACCTATGCTGGACAAGATGAAGGTTATGATCTGTATTTGAAAGGGAGACTGCTGCTTCAATAATTAAAGGTCCCAAAGAAACAGAACCGACTTCAAGCCATATATCAGGTTCATTACTTGACCTGCTATAAAAATATTGTTAAAACCTTACAATTGGATATATTGGCACATGAATGCCCTAAAAATGAACTTACTTATGCTGTGAACGCCCACTGCCCGTTGTGTTTGTGGCAGACAAATGGTTTGTAACTATTACCTGTCTAATTTTAACTAAAGGAATCACACCAGTCATACCAGATTTAACTTGATTTCCATGAAGGTTACAAGTAGAAAACCTTATAGGAGCAGCCTACAACATTCATATGTTAGTCAAAGAAGTGTAAGAGAGCAAACCAACAAGCATGAAAAAATAAATAATTTCTTTATTAAATCAATGCATAAAAAAAATCATTGATAACAATCCCTTCAAAGGTAGATTAATTTTTTATTAATAAGAAAACACTTTTTACTTTAAGTATTGCAGACACTTACTATAAGAATATACTTATTGTATAACAAGAGGATTATAAATAATGAAATGAGGGAGTAGAAGACAAGGGCTACATGCGACACAAGTGAAAGATAGAGAACAGTGCGGTTATGGATAGTTAATGCATTCACAAAGTTTTTCAAAAGCTTTTTATTTTTATAGCTCAATATTTATAGGTTATACATTAAACCCATCATTTAAGATTTATACAATACAAATAATTTTAGATATTTTTATTTTGAAGAGAAAAGATTTGTCGAGGGCAGGATTCAAACCCGGGTCAACAATTCGAATCCCGGCCGGGACAAATCTTTTCTCTTCAAAATAAAAATATTCAAAAATTATCACCATCATAAGAATAATAAATATAAAATAAATTCAAATAATTTAGGTTTTATCGAAATTTTTAAAATGCATTTCCACAAACAATGCTATTTTGTTACTTCTTCCCCCCATTGGCTAATCAATCTCTAAATTTTCTGAAAAATGATACAGTCTAACCTCTACTAACGGACACCCCTAAATAGCAATCACTCCCCATTACCGGAGGATTTTTTTGCACCGGTATTTTAATACAATGTCTAAGGCATTTGAACCTCTATTTAACGAAACCTCTCATTAACGGTCACGGACAGGCTGTGTTGGTTATAAATCGATTAAAAAAACCTCTAAAAGACGGATAGTGCGACTATACCTTTCCTGTTTCTCGGAAACAATTATTTGTTTCCGGTCTAAGAAAACAGGGGCAGCTGTGTTTACTTTTGAGTAAAGGTTTTCCACATAAATACTTTCTTTTTTTTTATTCTCGAACCTGCTTTATTAAAATTTAGTTCTGTTCTAACCATCGTTGCAGGCGGCTGAAAATGTCTCCCTCACGTAAGAGACTCACTTTAGAACAAAAAACGAATGTAATCGACGTTTATGACCGTGAAAAGTTAAGTGTACGTGCGCTAGCGGAAAGGCTCAATATCGGTAGGACACAAGTTTCGAATGAAAATAAAAACAACAAAATTTAAAATGTGTTCACAAACAGAAAAAGTTTTGAAAAGCTTGTTAGCTAAAATAGAAGACGCCTCTACATTTTTTCACCTGTCAAAATCAATCACGGTTCTCGACGCTATTTTTTGGATTATGTCTTCGGTTTGGGAAGTTACACCGCAAACGGTGAGAAACTGTTTTTATAAAGCAGGACTCAGAAGAACCGATTCCGTAATTCCTCCAATAGTTGACAATGAGCCGATAGACGAACTAAACAGCTTGGTATATGAAACAATTGGAGAAATTAATGAAGATTATTGGTCGATTTCACCATGGCAACAATTGAGGAGAAATTTAACATATTATTAGAAAAAATAGTAGGGATAGAGAAGAAGTTGGACGAAAATAGAAAAAATCAAGAAGAAGAAATCAGGGAGGTAAAATCACAGGTGGATGAAATGATAAAGAACACTAAAAATGATAGAGAAAGAGAGATAAATTTCAATAGAAGGAAAAATATAATTATATTCGGTTTAAATAGAGAAAAATCTTCAGATATGGATAATAAGATAATAGAAATATTTAAATACATTTTATCAGACTTTCGCATGTATGATATTCAAGAAATAAGGAAAATAAATCCTAAAGTAAATAATGGCCCAGTGATTGTAAAGCTAAACTCGTTTTTATTGAAAAATGATATTATGAAAAACAAGTTTAAATTGATGAAATCTGAGGACTTTAAAATGATAAAGATAAAAGATGACCTACCGAAAAACGTTAGAGAAATTAGGAAAGAATTATTCCCGTTTATGAGGGCTCATTGGGAAAAAGGAAACAAGGTATCATTGAGATATGACAAACTCCTGATAAATGACCAAATCTTTGCTTTAGAAGAACTCCAATCTCAAGAGGACTCAAGGAAAAAGAGGGAAAGGAGTGAAGAAAAAGAAGTAGTTATGAAAAATACTCATAAAAAATCAGAGCCAATCCATAAAGGGAAGAAAATGAAAAATATTAAAACTCATCGAAGAAATACTAGTCTGGATAAATTCCTCGTGACTCGTAAAGAGGATGATAGCGGCCTTAATAAAAAGGAAAATGAAGCCCCAAGCAATAGCTAAATTTCATGAACAGACAACAATTAAAAAATCCAGCTCTAACACCCTCCACGTTTACACCTTAAACGTGAGAACGTTGCTGGGTGAGGACAGGCTAGCGGAATTTGAAACAGCTATAAATAAAATAAAATGGGACATTATTGGTTTATGTGAAATAAGAAGGAAAGGTCCAAAAATAATAGAACTCAAATCAGGCAATATATTAATGTTTACATCATCTTTGAATGGCCTGTAAGGGACAGGATTTTTAATTTCTAAAAAATTTAAAAACAACATTATAAAATTTGAAGAGACTAACTTTAGAATTGCCACCTTAATCCTATCTCTATCACTTTGGTTCAGGTTTATGCTCCCACTGCAGACTCTCCAGAACAAGATAAAGACAATTTCTATGGACAACTAGAAGAAATTCTCAATAACACCAGCAGGAAAAACAACTATGTAGTGATAATGGGAGATTTCAATGGGCGTGTTGGAGAAAGAATTGGAGGGGAAGAAGCAGTATTGGGAAGTTATAGTTTTGGACGAAGAAATGAAGGAGGAAATAGAATAGTGAATCTGGCTCTCTCACAGAACCTCAAGATAGGAAACACCTTTTTCGGTAAAAAACAGAAAAATAAATGGACATGGCAGTCACCTAAAGATCAGAAATTTGAAATTGATTATTTACTCATTAACCATATAAAATATCTTAAAACTATACATGTTATCCAAAATCTTGATTACCATACTGACCATAGAATGGTCAGAGGCGTCATTGAAATAAATAAATTCAAGAAAGATCGACCCTTCAAAGTAGTAAAAAACAATTGGAAAATCCTACACCAAAAAGACAATGACACATTTAAAACCAAACTAAAAGCTAACCTAGCCAGAGAACCAGAAGCGTTTAGTAACCAATATCCACGAGTCCAGATGGTGTACGACCATCTTACAAAAGCTATAGAAGATGCATATACACCATCACAACTGGTACCAAATGGTCCCAGAAGTAGCAAATTAACAGAGGAGACAATGTTACTATTATGCAAAAGACGAGAATTAAAAGGAAAGACACCAGCATCTTCAATGGATAAAATCGAACTAACAGAGCTGAACAGCCTTATTAGGAGGAAGATCAAGTCAGAGCTTAACCGACACAGGGAGAACACAATTAAGAGCATACTAAATACAACCAGATCCACCAAAAAAATACTATCCGAATTATCTTCAGGTAAACAATGGTCTTACTCTATTCAGGACAATAAAAAGAAAAATCGACTAGTAACGAACAGAGAACGTATATTAGGCGTGGCAACTGATTTCTTTAGAGAACTTTATCAACATAAAAATAAGTATCATTCTTTGATCTTTCAGTCAGAAGAAAAAGTTCCTAAAATACTGCTATCAGAAGTAGAAAGAATCATCAAGAATCTCAAGAAAAATAAAGCGGCTGGACCTGACAGTATAAGAAATGAAACCCTCATAGTAGGAGGTTCAATAATTTCTGAAGAATTGCTTAAATTGTTCAATGTCATCCTGGAGGAAGAAACAGTCCCAAAACAATGGAGAACAGCAAAAATAGTTCTTATGCATAAAAAAGGCAATAAAAACAATATAGAAAACTACAGACCAATCTCGCTCTGTTCAACTATTGCTAAAGTTTTTACCAGCATTATCAGTAGACGAATAACCCCTTATATAACAACTTCAATGTCAAGCGAACAAGCAGGCTTTAGGAGAGGCTTCTCAATTGCTGATAACTTACAGGTGGTGAATCAGCTTGTCGAAAAGGCTAAAGAATATAATTTCCCGGTCTACTTTTGTTTCATTGATTTCCACAAAGCATTCGACAGTGTCTACCACAGTAACATTCTTAAGGCGCTGGATGAAATGGGAATTGAACACAAGTATATCAGAATTATCAAAGAGCTCTACAAGGATAACACGGCTTTCATTGAAACTGAAAAGAAAGGCCCAAAGTTTAAAATAGACAAGGGAGTTAGACAAGGAGATCCTCTTTCACCCATACTCTTTACAGCCTTGTTGGAAAGGATATTTCAATATCCTATATGCCCCTAATTAGGCAGACATCGAAAATATGGGACTAAACATAAACGGATCTAAATTAAATAACTTAAAGTACGCCGATGACGTAATTCTGATTTCTGATAAAGCTGATGAAATAACCATGATGCTGAGAAAATTGGAAACATGCTGCATAGAGGTAGGCCTGACCCCTAATTACGACAAGACAGTTATGATGACGAACAGTGAAAAAACTGAAATCAGTTGGAGCAATACAGTATTATATTATGTAGAAGAGTACATTTATTTAGGTCAACTCATTTCTTTCTCTTAAAGGATGTCAAAAGAGATCCAGAGAACAACTTTAGGATGGCAAAAATATTGGACCCTCAAGCCTATTATGAAAGGAAACTTTGAAATTACCAGCAAAAAGATTATTTTTGAAAGTTGCATAATGCCATGTGTAAGCTATGGTTGTCAAACTTGGTCTCTAACAAAAAAATTAGAAAATAAATTAATAGTCTGGCAAAATTCTATTGAAAGGAGTGTGCTAAACATTAAGAAAAAGGACCACACCAAAATCATAGACATAAAGAGACGAACAGATTTTAAAAACATAAATCTTTTTGTAAAAGAAATGAAATGGAGATGGGCAGGCCATCTGGCTAGAAATACGGACGGAAGGTGGTCCTTATCGACAACACAATGGACTCCTTATGACTGGAAAAGAAAACGTGGAAGGCAAAGAAGGAGATGGGATGATTACATAAGAGCCATTGCAGGGCCAAACTGGATGAGGACAGCCAGAGACAAAGAGGCATGGAGTCAACTATGGAGAGAAACAACTAACCCCACTTCCCAGTAGGAATTGGTCTCCAGGGAAGTTAGACCATCACTCCCTAAGGGGAAGGCCTACAAGAAATTAACAAGCAAAAATTGTATATAGTATCTGTAGTAAAATTGTTTTAATTTTTATTATAATTCCTGTTAATTTTTTTGTAATAAAGGCTTCATTCATTCATTCATTCATTGGTCGATTTATGAAAGTGTGGTGACTGATGATAATTCTAAGGACATTGCTACAATAGTCGAAACTTTGGAAGAAAATCGTAGGAGTGAAGAAGAATTTGATGAGGAACAGCAACAAGTCGACGAATATGTAAAATTTTCTGAAGCATTGCAGTGTTCAAAAAAACTAAAAGACTTTTTTCTCTATCATGAAGACGCTCTGGGTATCAAAACGGCTGATGACATTCAGATGATTATAGAATCGAAACACAGTAAAGCCAAACGAAGACAAACAACAGTGAATCAATTTTTCTCAAGCTGTTCTCATAATAAAAATGACATTTGAAATTGTTCATTAATTTACTAACTGAAACTAATTCTTTACTTATCTAATATTTTACTTATCTAATTATGTATTCTAATTATTTACTTTAATTATCTAATTATTTTATGTTGTATTTTTTTATTTTATGAACATAATTTACACAATACATAAATGTACATTATATCATTTTTGGAATAAAAAGAAATTTTGTGTAAAACTTTTTTTTTTAATCTACGTACCTTTTAAACTGTAAATTAAAAATGGGAAATTGAATAAGAGAGAATTAATTTGTACAAATACGTATTTATGAAAAAATAAAAACTTTAACGGACACCTTTCAATAACGGACAAAAACATTTGCACCAGGGCTGTCAGTTAATTAGAGGTTTTACTGTACTTTCAAACTTACCATTAAGTTAATAGCAGTCCCTGACTCAACAAGAAACAGATCAACAGAGTCAATAGCCACCCTGACAAGGCGATATTTGATCTGATCAGGTGGAGGACATCTGTAAACGCCAGAAGGATCGCTCTCTGGACAGTCAACTGGCACTAAACCATGATGGCAGGGTGGAGGAGCACGGGGAGGCAACAATCTGTTTTCACTGTCTAGGGTAAGGAGCAATAAGCATTCGAGGCTACTCATCACATTGTACATCTATAAATACACAAATTAAAAATATGTATATATATATATATGTGTATATATTAGAGTTGGTATTAAATTAATTATGCAATAGTAATATAATAATTATTTTGTAAATACATGAGAGCAAAGCAACCATTTTTGAAAACTAATAATTTTATTTAACAACTAAAAATACAAAAGGCATAAATAATGTGTTCTCACCTGACCAATTGTCATTTTTCCACTTAGTTTCCCAAGCTGAAGTTCAAGCAACCAAGCATATTCAATTGTTTCCTGATCATAACTTCTTCCTTCATCACTAAACATGGCTTGACCACGAAGCTGAAAGAAGAAAATTTGTAGACATTAATTATAATATAGTGATGATAATGTGTCGTCAGCTTATGTTAATCCTCAAAGAAAACAATGATTTAACATAACTACGCTAAATTACATTTAAGTTTATTTCCTTCAGAGATTGAAATATTTTTGTAATTAATATTAAAATCAACTTTATATAGCCCCAGAAACAAATACAAAAACATCTGATTACTTTTAAAGTGATCGATTCAGAGGTGAAATAAATGATCCAGATGCAATGAATTAAGTTCTTACTAGTTTGTTACTGAGCGATCTAATTCACCAAAAACTTGATCTAGCAGCTTAGCAGTAAAAAAAGCTATTTTAAATTCTCACACCATGCTCACAAATACTTGTTACAATATTTAAAATATTTTGTGTAATGGTTACATGTTTGTTTATTTCAATTTTAGAAGATAATTCATGCGCAGTGACATAGCCACTAATAAAAGAAATAAAAAATACTCAAAAAAAGAAATAAACATATAAAAAAAATAATATCTTTTGTCTCAGAAGAAATTATTCTTTAATCAAATAACTAATAATAAAATCAAACATACTAAAAAAATATCTACCTGAAATCCTGAAAGCATGAGATGACCCTGGTTCAGATGTTTTTCTTTTGAAGGGCGATTAGCTAATTTATCACTGCTTAATAAAATAGCTGGAGACAAGAGGAGCTGCAATTGTGTTTCTTTGTATCCTTTCTTCATTTCGAATCCAAACCTTTCTAGCAAAATAATTGGACATGGTGGATCCTTTTCTGTACATTCCTAAAATTTATGAATTATTTATTTTATGCTTACTCAAATAATCCAAAGTTACTGAATAGAATCTATATAAACAATTGATTCAATGGTAGGAAAATTATTATAAATTAATTTAATAAACCGACAGATTAAATCCTTAGTTCTCAAGAACTAAGCTTAGCACTTACCTTCATCAAATGAGCTTGGATATCATGCATTGTTATGGAAACTGTAACTTCAAGGGGGCGATAGATCCTAGGGTCAAACTCTTCTTTAATTGAATCATCTGTGACAGAGTTTGGTGTTTCTGGGATGGGATTTGAACTTTTTGGTGTGATTTGAAACTGAGGAGCTTCATTCATGTCTGTAAAATTCTGATCATCCCCGAAAATATTTTCCTAAACAAAACATAACCCTTAGCTAGAATTTATAAAATAAAATAAAATAGTAATAGATCTTTATAATTAACAATTTTAATTATTCCATTAGTTTCATGTAGGTACAATTATGAAGTACTGTATTTTGAACATGATATTAAATATTTAATGAAATGCACTCAACAAAAATCCTAATATAGAGATATAGTATAAGAACAATTAATTTGTCCTATTATAAAAAAAGTCTCATAAGGATGCCTATTACATATCTATTTTTTAAACAAAGATTTGAGATAATATTAAAAAACAACAATAGTATTAAAATTAATTAAAGTACTTAGTACCAACATGATTCGTAATAAAATATACATGAATAAAAGATTAAAGTTATATAGATATCTAATTTACAAAAATAGAATTATGAGAATGCATCACTTAGCCTATTTACTACTACTAGTTTTATTATTGTAATACAGTTGTAAATATAAAAAAAATAAATTAAAGAAAAAAAGAATTATGAGAGATATTTTAGCATATAAAAAAAATAGTATTTAAATGTAAAAAGGGTCAGTCCGTTTCGATTTGTCCGAATTGGTTTTTAAAAATGTTTTTTTTTTTAAAGACTGTCAATAAAATTAATTAAAGTTTAAAGGTTAAATAGAAGTATGATTGTTCATTTATGAACCAAAAAAACAAAACATTAAACAATGATCTATTGGATATGTTAAATCTTACCTTTAAATTGACGAATCCTTTAATCCATGTACCATATATCAACATCACAGAAGGTCCTATTTCCAATTCAAGACTAACTTTGTCAGGTGGAAGTGTTGTTGGATCAAATTTAGGGCCATCCTAATAGAATAAAATAAACATGTTTCAAACAAGCATTATCTATCAGTAATGGTTTAATGTCTTCTAATATTTCATATATTTTCTATAATAAGCCAATATGAACAACTTAATAAATAAACAAAATAAGAAAAAATAGTACCAAAATTTTACTAAAAATTATTATGGAAATTGAAAAGTTAAAAATGACAAAAATTTGAAAAACACTGCTTGAAACATTGTGAAGTAGTTCCAAATCCATTCTTAATCATGAAATATTTAATTCACTGAAACATGACTTGACTTGACACTGAAACTTGAACATAAAATTCAAAAGATTATTGGTTTAAAATAATTTTAAAAACTAATGCTTACTTGCTGGTTTGCTTCGCAAGCTCATTTTTGGAAATAATAATTTTCAAATTATTATTATTTAACAGTGCAAACAGTTAACCATATCTTTACAATATAACAAGTATTCATACCTGTTTCCAGTTCCTTATTAATGGTCTTTTTCTAGTATGAGGAATTCTCATAGGAGAAAGCAGAATTTCTTCTTTTTCGGGTGTTGTAATATCAGCCTGAGGAGAAGGTCCGAAGAGAGGCATCGGATGGTAAATATAATTAATTGAAAGTGCAACAATGGGAACTGACCAGCAGTCCAACCATCCTTCCCTGAAAGCAAATTTCAATACGAATAAAATTGTAAAATGTTAACTAAAATAGAAGTATAAACTACATGAAAAATAAAGAGTTTTTGATTATTTACGATAACCAAATTTATGAATACCCAAATTGGTTGTTAGAAAGTGGAAACATTAAACTCGAAGTAGATAAAGTGACAATAGTCAATGCTAAAGGAATAGGACTTAATTATTTAAAGCTACCAAATCATTGAATGTAAAATTCTAAATAGATAAAATTAAATCTACAAACACAAAAGATTTTCATAAGCAATGTTAAGTATATCCACTGTATTATATTAGAATTAATTTTTTTTTTAAAGAAGATATGATTAAAAACACAAATTGGAAATCTTGATTAATTTATGTTATTAAATCAGTATTAAACTTACTTTCGCTTACAAATGTTCCTCCATTTTTTGTTAGTTTCAGTAGACCTAGGTGGCATAATATTGCCATCCCTGCCGAGTAATTTAGCATTTTTGTCAAGTGAAAGAAGTATTAATCGAGATGTATTCACCTCAGGCAGATATACGGATAGGTCCATACTCTCACCCTGAACAAATGGAGTAAATATGATGGTAGTAAGAAACAGTTTTGTATAAAAAAATAGAGAAAAAAAATGATATGATGATAAACGATAATAACAATCAACAGTTATTGTCATCAACTTGAAGAAAGCTGTATAATCGTAAATATAATAATTAAGTTGCTAATTGTTAATACCTGAATCCAAAATTTCAGAGGTATATTTGGTGGAAGAAAATCAGTGAAAGGAAGATCAAAAGAAAAATCAAATACATCCCCACAGATTGCCAGGTACACTAAAATAAAACAAATAAATGAATGTATAAACTAAATATATAATATGAATATTTATTTTAAGATTGAAACAAATGTCAAGGATAAACATAACTCACTATTTTCATGGCTTTGTGATGAACAATCAATCCAGTTATATTCATTAGCCGGCATAATGAACTCAAATTCTTTCATGAGCAGATTAATTCTCCATGTATAAGGTACAAAGTTTAGCAGATCTGGACGAGCTTTCGAAGCCCAATCATTCATCATTGCTTGGAAAAATTCTTTGTGAGCATAAATAAACCAAACAGTAGCTTTGCATCCAGTCAAATTCAAAACCCAATCCTGATGTCCGTTCCATTTCGAGGGAAATTTTGACTTAACAGTATATTCTAAAGTTTCACTTTCCACTAAACTACGATACTGAAAAACAAAAAAAAATATCACTAAATAAAAAAACAGACAAGATAACCATTTCAAATTGAATATATTAAACATTCATAGAAGTTCTGACAGATTAGTAAGTTATATTAACGAAAACCTGAACTAAAAAATAAAAAGGAGGTGGTTAGGGGAAATCCATGTCATTCAGACACAGCAACACGATATTAAACATGCTTTATTATTTATAAAACAAATAGTGACTGATCTCATTTTAAAATATTAAATAATAATTATAATTACTTGTAAACTAGTAGAAGCTTCTAAATGTAAAAGCTGTCCAGTAACTTTAGTAGTATATCCGTCAGGTCCAACAACCCATGGCATAGTGACTTCTAAATAAGATCCTGGACCTATATTCACATGAACAGCATTGGTTTCCTAAAAAATAATAAAATGATTTTATATACATAAAACAAAATAATATAGATTAAACAAAGGACTGCTACAAAACTGAAAGGTATTAATAAAAAATTGTCAATCAATAATAAAAGTGTATTAATTTATAAGGCCGCAATTCAATGAGCCAGAAAAATTTGTAAAAACACATGATGCCTCAGTGGGACAACAAAGGAGAGGGCTTATTTCTAAATAAATTAAAATATGATACTTAAATCCAATGCAACTGTATTAAGAGAACAAAAACAAATCTCCATTACTGATCTGCATAAAAAATGTATCACTATTTAAAGAAAATATATTATTAAACAGAATTTATAATTATTTCTACAGACATATTAATGATAACATTTTTAGGAAAGGGATCAGTATAGTTTAAATAAAATACTCTGTAAGAGGTGAAATATTGGAAAATTGTTGTTTGGCAATTAATTATATTAATTAAACCATAACTCATTCAGATATATCTACCAAATATAATTTTAAATGAATGATTTTTATGAGCCCTTACCTTGTTCTTGGAAAATAAAATATCAATTGTTGCATCGTATAATGTGCTAAGCCTAATATCAAATGATTGAACCTGTCGCTTTTCTCCAGGTAATGGAGCTTTTGTCATCTGGTAAAAAATTAAAATTTATAAAATACTGTCATGATATAAATTGATCATATGAAATTATTTATATAAATATACATATACCTCTAAAGGTTGATAATCTTGAGGAAAAAAGAATTTGAAAAGGTGTTCTCTTTGCCTATCTGCCCAAGGGCCATAACTGAAGTCAGTTCCTTTGCCGCACTGGAATTTGAAAATTATTTAATGAAAAATGTAGTAATTTATAAATAATTGTTACATAATAATTGAAGACACGAGTGAATGAAGGTGCTATTTATTATTATTTTTTTTATGGATGGAGTTGTGAAAAGCATATCTTTGCCTTATAGCATTAGAGATCCAAGATTTATCACATGATTTCTCAATGAAATGGATTAATCAAGGCCATAAAAATATTCTATATCTCAAAACTTTAAATTTATAATATAACAATTTCATTTACTCCTATCTTCGATTATCACAAGTTCCAAAACTGTGCTTAATGTACCTTGACATCCATTCCCCAGATAGGTGGAGCAGATTCAACGATGTCTCCATTGGCTAGTTCAAGCATCAACGGTTCTGCCGGGACAATCCCTGAAAAAATATTAATGTAAAAGGAGTAAGTTACATATATAATTATTATTCAACCATTCAATGAGTGAAAGATTTATTCTCACCTGGTTCATCCATATAATAATAGAGATCAACGTTATTTGAAGAAAGCACAACAAATCCCTCACCCATGTATCTTGGAGGATCATCTGCCATTCCAGTATACTTTGGACTGGGGGCTAGAATAACCTAACAACACAGATAAAAATAGAATCATAACAATAATCACCAAAAGATAGCTTTGACATTATAATATTATATACATGAAGTAACTATGACGTTAGAATATGAAGTGATAGATGGTTTACCTTAAAATTTTCAGCTTTACACTTAGCAAAATGCATGAAATGATCTAATCTCGAAGCAGCAGGTTTCGTTGAATAAGTTACATGAGCTTCTTCTACTTGAATAGAAAGAGTTGTAGGAACAAGTCGGTTCCCAAAAACAACACGGGCCTAGACAAAACATAGTTGTATAAGTTAAAACACATCAATTTTTTTTTTAAAATCCTATCTGAGTAAATTGCAGTTAAAGTAGTTCATACCTCCCTAAAAAAATATAAAAATTGGGTCTAAATCATCTCAATGACCAATAGATTTTGTTTATCTGTTTTATGTATAAAAATATAAAAAAAAATGCAACCTTTAAGATTTTTGACAAGGGGTTATTTCCAAAGAAATCTAATTATCTAATGAAAAACCTTGGTGATTCATAGTGATATCAATGTAAGACAAGAATTTCAAAACTTTTAGACGGGTTAACATTTTGGTATAAAAAAAAAGAAAGTAATCATAAGATAAAGTCATAATTTTATTTTATTTAATAAAAAAAGAAATATCCAACTAACCAAAAGCTTGCTGATATATGAACTTAAACTTTATTTATTAGACGCAAAAAACAAACAAAAAAAGTATACCACAGGAAGCCAAGAAATATTTTCAATAATATGGATGAAATAGATCATTTCAAAGGTTAGAGAATTTAAAATAAATAAGTTAAAAAAAATAAAGTTAAAAAGAAGTTAAAAAAATAAAATTCTCAGCACTTCTGGCTATAATAATAAAAACATTGAGATGCTTCAATGAATATAAATTACAAATAAAAATAAGTACACTCCCATTAAAATTTAATTGGCATTATTACATATTTTTTTTAAATATTTCTTTTACAAATTGTTACTAAAACAAATCATTTATGTAAACAAAATTTGTTTTTCAATTATGTTTCTATTCTTTGTATTAATTAATTAATCTATGGTTCACCAATTATACTATATAAACATCATGCATATACTGTTTGAACAGTTATACAGGAAATTAATTTTTATTTATAAACTAAATATATTAAGAGTTAATGGGTTCCTAGTGATTGTGAAATTCTTTTAAGAACCAATATACTTACTGAAGATAAATCAAACTTAATAACAGGAATTAGATCTCTCCAACTCTGTCCTAGAGAACCAGCTCCAGGTTGTGGTCTCTGCTTTTTTGCAAGATCTAATTTCTCACCTAGCACCCTATTAACTAAAAAAATTAAATTAAAGTGACATACTCTCAATAAATCAATAAGATGCTGCACATTTAATGTAAAAAGTATTTACCATCTAGCTTTTCATTTTGTGAAAAAATACATGAGTCCAACCCAAATATATTTTCTAAATGATCATACAGTTCTGACCTATTATAGACATGTAATTCAAATCCATTCAGCATAACAGACAACCTGGTATCTGAATGAGATAAATCTGAAACAAAATTTTAAACATGAAAGAATAATTAAGTAAGACAATTGATAATTAAATAAGTTGACAGAATGTTTAATGTTACACTGGTATAAAAAAAAAATACATATTAAAGATTCTCAACATGCAAATTCCAACAAAAATGAGGATATGAGCATTATTGCTTTATGCTTCTCATAATATAATAAATAAAAATAATTGATAAGGTAACCGAGCAGTAATTGAGTACAGAAATAACCCGAAATGTCTTTCTCATAAAATGGACTGACCAAAATGTACTGTATTTCCTTATCTCCTAGAATCGTACCTCGCCTAGTACAACCCGCCTCAGTGTTGTTGTTTTTTCTTTATTTAGTTGTCCAACCAATATCTCTTCTCGTCTTATTTTCTAATATATTTTTATCAGTTTTCAACTTAATTACTTAAATTCACAAATAAGTGAATGAATAGGTATTGGTGTAAACAAACCATAAAAATACTAAATGAATAGAATAGAAAAGTAACTTTATTCTGGGATTATGTCCCTTTAGAATAACAAATATGAACTGAAAAAGAAACATAATATTTATATGGCCAGAAGGCCAAATGTTACAAATCATAAAGCATGTAAAAAGTGACAAAAACAATTTAAAAAGAAATATTTAAACAAAAATAATAATAAGTAAATAAACAGTACAAATCTTGACAAGATATTAAGCAGTTAAAGAGAATTGATAAATCCATAGCTTTTGTTAAATGCATGAGCTAGCATGCAATACTTTCTCTACATGATGTACAGCTTCTTAAAAAACAAAATTAAAAGAATAAATAAGCACAATGAATTATTCTATATATTAAAATCTAAGCAAATGACTAACCTGCCTTAAGAGCATCTTTTTGGAAAGCTTGGAGATGTTGGAAAAGCAAGGTTTAAATGACAATAGTGAAGGACTATGACAGATATTAGCAGGGATTGAGTTCCACATACTATTTCAGGGTGGAGCGGGCGAGAAAGGAACGTTCGTATGCTTTGGTTCTGTGGGAACGAATATAGAGACCAGAAAGGCGGGATCTTGTTATATGGTGTTGAACTGAGGATTCGAATTGGAGGAGACTGTAAATATATGAAGGGTGTTGAGAGTAAATGGATTGGTATAAGAATGTACAGAGGAAATATTGTCTTCGAAAGGGAGGGAAGAGCCACTTTAACTCGTCATAAAGGTGGGACAAACACAATCACCTAGGAGTGCCAAGCACAAATCTTAGAGAGCAATTCATTATTCTCTTTAGTCTGTCTTCAAGCATTTTAGAAAGGCCTCCATATATCACGCTACAATAATCAAAGTGGGGGAAGATGAGAGAAGATACGAGAAGCTTACAGGAAGATTGTGTACGGAGATGACGAAAACGATGGAATAACTTCAGGGAACTAATTGACCGTCGTGATATCTGAGCAATGTGGGATTTCCAATAAAGTATGGTAATGGAAAATATGGAGATGACTAGAAAGTAATGTTTTTTGTTTTTTTTAGGTTTGAAATAAAACTCATTTTTTCTATACCAAAAATGAATTTGAATTACCAAATATCTTCCATTCTCCTTGATAACTTTTTGCCCTCTTTCTGGTAATTTTATGATTCCACACTTCAAGAACTTCAGGTTCTTATCAGAAAAAATCTCAACTAATTGCAATTTGAGGTCACTGTTACTACTGAAATTTGTAATATTTAAGAAGTTTTGTAAACTTTGAAATAAATGAAATCCAATGATGTAAGATCAGGGCTGTATGAGGGATGCGACATGACCTCCCAGCCAAGATCCAATAGTTTTATACATGTTCCTAAAGGCCTCACATTGCTGGGGTACAACAAAATTTTTTTGTGATTTGGCAATTCAGGCCTTTTCTTCAATACCATGAGTTGTCGGCAGTAAACATCTGAGTTGATTGTGTCGAAACAGCTCAAAATACACCACACCCGAGAGTATAATTTTAGTTTATTTTTCTTTTATATAAGCAGAATTACCCAGAGTTATAAACACATTTCCCAACATTGTTTAAAGCTGTTAAGTACATTTTATATAGCTTTGGAATTGGTTTGACAAAAAATTTGAGTTGCTTATGTTGCTAGCATATAGTGGCGTTAACTTGCATAATAGCGAATCTTTTTCCTTAATTCTCATTTGATTTTTCCTAGTACTACTAGTTTATAGTACATAATCATTTGAGATATTCTGCTTTAAATGTTGTAGGTAACTTTAGACCATTTCTAAAATATATACTACCAAAAAAGTTTACAACATTGAGATTATGACAGAAAGAAGTACAAAAACACTTTTCAGCAGAAAGAGTCCCATTTATAAATAAATTTTTCATCAAACCTTTATTTGAGCACAGCCATTATTTATGAAGCTTTTACATAATTATTCGCAGTTAATTTTGAAAACCTTTATTTATGTAGGGTTGCTTTAGAGGAAATCGTAAATTTATTTTTGGTTTTATTTTTATTTCTGGAAAACTACTAGAGCAAGACATTTTGTAAAACGTTTTTCAGCAGAGAAGCTATCTTCAAATGGTAGCAAAGCCTAAGAAACGACCATTTTTTTTATAATTCACTTATGTTATGTAAACTTTTTTAATTATAATAGTTTATAACTGTTGAAAATGAAAGCTGTATATTTTATGTTAATATAATACAGTAATTGTACTAGTGTACTAGCTAATTGAGGATACATAGGCATATAAAGGTACATTGTGTATTATAAACTATGACATCTAGACAAGTTATAACATCAATAATGAGGTTTATTGCTGTAAGTTGGAGTAATATAATATCCTAAATTCTTAATATTACTTAAAATGGATAGAAAATAGTATAGCAATTTAACACAAACCTTCAGAAACATCTTTAGGAACATAGGACCTCCACCAACGAAATATCATCCAACCATCTTGTATCCGAAGGCTAAAGTCATGAGTAATATAAACAACATCTCTGAACATGATTTTTCCAGAAAGCATACAAACAGTAAAAGAGCCTAAATAAAATTTAGCACTGTTAGAAATTTATAATAATAATTTAAGAACACTTGTAACATTAAAACTAATTACCAGCTCTAAAATATCCATCAGTGACATAGAGTTTGTTCAGAGCTCTTGTGAATACATAGCCAATAACTCTGGAGTTATAGTACGTAATGTAAACAACCCATACTATTGCAGTTATTAACGATACAAGAAGCCAGGCAAAATTGCTGTCCATCTTTAAATCGTCCAGATTTAATGTAGATGAAATATTCCATGGTGAAGCCTCGGGCACAGTTGTCTCAATAACCTTTATAGCCGACATTGTAAAGGGATGTTTCTCAAGTTATCATCTCGTACCTGCAACCCAAATTATCTTAGTACAGTGACTAATAAGTCGAATGAACATTTTAAATCCCTTATCTTATGTGAGATAAGATATCTGATATATGACACTGTTATTGACCTAAAATTGTTGAAACCCTCCAAAATTTGAAAGAAGTAACTTATCAAACACACAGAAACACTAATAGAGTTTAAGGAAAACATAAAAACACGTCAAATAACTACTTCAAAGCATACTTACCTAAGAAAATTAATTTAACGCTAGTAGAGAATGAACTTCAGTATACATGATTTACTAAGTCTTCCAGTCATGATGATCTTAGGTTTGTAATTGATATAAAGAAAATAAGGTTAATCACAGCGCAGAATATTTCATTTATTTGCAAGTCAAACAATAGCATTACAATGCCTCCAAACAAACTACACTTCTCTCGTAATAACAATAATACCTCTCAGGGCACTAGTAACATTCACTTCAGCTGTCACTTGGGCGGTATCAGCTGATGAGTCAGATCCCTCCATTTTGAACTGTTTTGATTACTATTATCGTTCTGGATGGGGGATACTTCATTTCTAAAGTTCGGGTATAATTTTAGCTTATAATGAGTTTAAAGGTCCCCAGAAACAACACAGACAAATTCACTCATTTAAAAAAATAACTCGAAATATCTGAAAGTTCAAAATCATTTAACATTTTATAATAGTCAGAGAATAAGTTATAACATTACAGTTTTAAAAGGTAGCTGATAAGTTTCATCTGGTAAACAGATTTTTCGCGCTTTCTCTTATCGTCATTATAGACATGATGTAACAAAACTGAACAAGAAATTCACCATCTTAGAAGTGTTAGTGGAGGGAGGTAGGTTCATTGTATTTCTTTCCCTCGTAATTAATTATATTAATAAGTTGTGTTTGTAATTCCATTAAAAAAAAAAGATTTCCATTTCTAGAAGGTCATTCAATTGCTATTCAGCAACAGGTAATCACACAAGTTGAATGCCGTCTCCTTGAACGTTTACTGAATAATCAAACCTAGGAAACTTGTCATTAGTCTTCAAAATATTTGCTATTGAAATTCCAAATAATTGAACAGTTATGTTATACCATTAAAATAGTTAATTAGTTAGATTGTTTACTTTGTTTTGGATTTATTTCCATGGTTCCTTAGATACAAATTGAAAACGACTGATGACATTTGTAAAACGTTTTTAGAAATCATTTTTACAATTTTACATTTAATTTCTGCGGGGATGCCGTTAAGTTACTTTATAAATGCTTTTAAGATATAACAAGAAATGGTTAAGTACAAAAATCATTTGTTTATGTGAGTTTTCCATCACATTCATTTTTCCAATTTGCTAAACTAATGAAATAAAGTAAGTAAGATATAAATGATAATCCAATGGCAAGGTGAGAGTTGTGTAGGGAATGTGACATCACTTCCAATTTATCAATTTGTTTAAACTAATGAAATAAAGTAAGGGGGCGGAATGGTCGAGTGGTAGAATGAGAAATTGCTCTGCCGATTCAAATCCCACGTTTATTTATCTATTAGCAGCCGGAGATCTATGAGCCTTATGGGATCTAGGACCCTCCCTGGGCCCCAACCAGCCTCTAAAATGTGGGTTCCCGAAATAGAGGGAACAATCTAGATTAGATCTAGAACCGCTAGGGGTTGAGCGTGATCTAGGGCAAATCACCTCCCTGCATAACCGTTGTTATAAGAAATCATAAGAAACAGTCCGTGTATTGAGCCCAAGACCCTTTTTGTATTGTAGTGGTGCAGGTAAGAAATTAAATAAAGTGGCATTTCCAGTTAAACAGACTTTTGTGAAACAGTAGTCGTATTATCCAAGGCTTATTTCGAATACTTAATTTCAGTTTGATGCAGCTTTTCATTTTTCAGCTAAACTTACCACATGAAAAGAAAACAGAAATAATAAAAGGGAAAAAACACAATGTTTGCTACATGATTGCTGTTTAAATATCCAGGTCAGATAAAACAATCTTCCTTAGAAGTGTTTTTGATCCTTCATCTTTTACCAGTTAATGCGGTATTGAAAAGGATTCGGCAGAATAAAATTCTTTTTTGGGATGTTTCTGAGAAAGCCAGCTAACAAAGGAGTGTGCTACTGAGATACGTTGCCTTATGTGCTATGGAAGAGGAAGAAACCGTATAAACCCAAAGAGTAACTACCAGCGAGCTCTGGTGGTATATCAGTTAATAAGCAGGTAAGTGAATTTTTTTTTTACAGATGAATTTTAATGGTTGTGAAGCCATCTAGAATATATTCTGAAAAACAGGGAATCAAAATAACATTGATGTTTCAGTGCTAAACGAACAGTGTAGATAAGACGATAGGCTTTGTTGTTGGGATGGAAAATGAGACTGGACAAGGAGCCAACTAGATCAGAAAGAACAACGCAAAACCAGGTTTTTCAAGGGATTGCTGCTGTCTCAATTGACATGCTCAAGGAAGAGGAGTTCATTGATAATCAAACTGACTTGTTTCTGGTTATTGCCATCTCAATGATCATTATGCTCGTTATGATCGCCAGTTTATAAAGTTTTTAACCCAGGTAATTTTAGGAAAAAAAATTAAACCATAGCCAACAGAGTAGAATCAGCGATCCTTCAACAGACTATTTTTTCACAATAATGTAGGATTTAGAAAATTCAAATAATTATGATAAGTTGAACGGGGGGTTACGAAAGAGTTAAAAAACGTGTGAAATGATTGAGGAGTATTCGTGGGGATGCCAGTATAAACTGTATAAGGATTCCATGGAGCCTGCTGACAGAAGTTGGCAAGACATGGTAGGTAGGACCCTTTGTTGCAAATGCGCCAGTGACTGGAAATCGTGCTCGTGTTCTGGGAAATACTTTGCCAATCCTTTTCTGATAACACCTGATGGCGGCATGGTAGGGCCAAATATGATTTAACTAGACTCCTTATGAAATGAACTACACTTGTTTCGATGTGATGTATCGACGCTGTAGGATCCGCAAAATATTCGGAAGATCTCCAAAATTGGACAGCACTGGTTTATGATAATAGTGAAGTTTGAAAGTAACAATCTCGATGAGGCGAATGAATTGGGAAAGGACTCAACTGAATATTCTTAAGTGAGTGATGATCCATTAATTTAAAGAATACACATTTTTGGGAATTATCAAAACGCTTTCTTTTATTTTTGATAGAAATAAAGGTGGGTAAAGATTATTAAAGCTACAATGGCAAATATTTGGTGACTTGGGTGAAACTTCTATGGTTCTAAACTATTTTAAATCTTCAAAACTAACAGTTCCAAGTCTGTTATTCTTAGAAGTACTTACCATTTTAAAAAAATTCTTCCTTAATCCTTGGTAAAAAGGTTTTGGTTAAATTAGCAAGCATTAGCTTTACTGCTTTTGGTTACCTTCATATTAAAATTTCCTAAAGTTTACATAATAGAACATTTTTTTTTTTTTATAGTAGTGTTGAGTTAATAGAAATAATAGGGGGGAGGGTTCCTGAAACCTGAGGGGCGCACAGTGGAACGAATCAACGCATTTTTGGAGATTGGACCAATTCTCTAATAACTAAATTTGTCCTTTATTTTGATCTTAAATTATACTTTATACTTCTCAACGAAATTTATAGATAAATTAATTGTGAAATCAAATCAAATGAAAAAATCTGAATTGAAATATAATTTTTTCTAAAAACTCTCACATTTTTAAAGCAGTCCACTGATAGGCAAATTAATCGTGCATCTACTGGAAAACAACTCACCCATAATAAGATATTTTAGGCAACTAAAATCTGGGATCATTTCAAACGTTTGGAATTTTTCGGCGAAAATTTGGGGATAAAACTAAAAAAATCAATTGCGCAAATCGCTTAAAATCGCCCGAAAAACTACCTTCACAGTAAATGACTAGAATGTTTGAAGTTTTTTTCCATTAATCGGTTTCTGCTAGTAGGTGCTATTTTCCGAGAAAATGATTTTTCTGGGCCTTGAGAATTAACTAAAAATAATTTCTGTTGATATTGGCTTCTACTTTGCGCACGTTTTCGCTTGTTTAGTACCGATTAGTTTGATAAATTCTGAGAATAATCAAATAGTCTGGCAAAATGAATGTCCGTCATCTACTCGATTTTGTAGGCCTATTTCTTTTAATTATAAGAGATAAACGGATGAAACTGTAACGTTTATATTCGAGACATTCAGACACAAATTTACTTCCCTATATAAATGACAAAATTTCAATCAATTACAGAGTGTTATTAACTATGGTTGATGGCAAAATATGTAATATTTAACTGAAGCATCTTCAGCTATGAGGTGTTTCTTGTGCAATGCAACACCTAAAGAAATGAACAATTTAAAAATTATTACAAACAAGGAAATAGTTAATGACGAGTATTACTCATTTGGATTGTCCCCTTTGCATTGTTTGATCAGGTGTTTTGAGTGTTTAATTCACATCTCTTACCGACTAGATTTCAAGTCCTGGAGTGCAAAAACAACAGAGCAGAGGTACTTGCAAGGAAGGTCACCTGTGGTCTAGTGGTTAGCGTAACAAACTACTAAGCCCAAGATCGCGGATTCGTAGCCCGGCAGGTGGCCCTAGGAATTTTTTAAGGGAGTAAAAAATCCTTAGTTACGCCGTCCTTCGGAAGGGACGTTAAACGAGGGTCCCGAGCCTGTACGATGTCAGGTACTCGTTAAAAATCCCTATCCTAATGAAACCTGGATGGGCAAAATTTAGAGCTTCCACTGTAGCATCGTCCGATTAGCCATAGCAGCATAAAATGACGTTTAATGAACAAACAAACAAACAGGTACTTGCAAGGAAAAAAAATCAAGCTCGACATGATTTTAAAATTCAGTTAGGACTTTGTGTAGATCACGTAAGAAAAGGTTTTGGTACGAGAAATGATGGAAATACTGCAAGGAAATTTTTTGCCTCCCCAGAAACTTTATCAGCTATAACAGGGGTTGACGAAAATCAAATTAGACGCTTTGCAATAATATTACAAGTTATTTCGTCTGGATCAATTATAAACCTTGATAACTTTGAAGCCTACACGAAAGAGACAGCACGATTAAATCTATCTCTATATGGCTGGTATTAGATGCCAGTCACCGTGCAGAAGCTGCTCATGCACGGAACGCTGATAGCCAAAAATGCCATAGTACCTATTGGACAATTGTCAGAAGATGCTCAAGAAGCAAATCACAAGTTATTCCGAAATTTCAGAGTGTTTCATGCCAGAAAATCATCGAGGCAATCAAACATTAGAGATGTTTTAAATAATTTGTTAATAATTTCGGATCCTTTAATTTCGACTCTTAGACCGAAAATAATAAACATTAAACGTGATTTATTACCAGAAGCACAATCACTTATTGTTACTTAGAATATAGAAAAAGAAATTCTAATTAAAATTATGTTGTTAATATTGGTTTAATTCTGATTGTTATTTAAATAAAACAATTTTATATATATATAAATTTTATATTAACTAACAAAAGTAATTATCAATTATTATATTAATTTTGTTTAATAATTAAATTTTTTGGTTTGTTACTTTTTCCTTTGTATAACTTTATTTAATACCTATGTATCTGTCTTTCCATAGAATACTGTATTGTACCTATTCTCGTAGTATATAGGCACAATAAATGGTACAATGATAGAGTATAAATTATCTAACATCGAAATATCAAATCGAGAATTTTTACATGTTTCCCCTAATAGATCTGATCCTGTTTATCATATAATTTAATAGTCCATTCAAAAAGCTCTAAAACCGTACCAATAGCCTTATTCTATGAGAACCAGAAGCGGACATATTAATGAATGTCCAGTCCTCCCTAGCGCTCGTTCCACTGTGGGGCGTGAAGACAAGTCCAGGGGTTGGGGGCGCGAGACTATATAGTTGAAAATAAATAAAATTCTCACTTAGTTTTAGTTATTTTTCTCTTACCAGTAATTTTTATCTTAAATTGAAACTTATAAAGTTGTACCTTATGATGGTAAAACTAAATATTTTGTTTTATTTGTAATACTTTTTTTTTTTTATTCATATGCCAATACAATTTATTGTGTAAAAGGCGCGTGAGATTCATTTCAACAGGTGGGGGGGGGAGTAAAAAAACTCTGGGAACCCCTATAATTGTAATAATGGATAAAGAGCTGAAAATCAACTAATGCCAGGAACTAATTATACAGAGAAAGAAAAACAATATAAAGTTTTGTTTATTTTTAAAATTATAAAGGTTGTCTGTTATACCATGTTCTGATATAAACCTCTCAGCTTAAAACTGCAAGTAAAAAAGAAATAGTGTTTATTTAAAACAAATTACATACTAAAACAAAAAATGTTAACAATACATTCAGAATATTAATAAAATAACACCAGCTCAATAAATTAAAAATAGTTCACTCAAACATTTAATATAAATGCTTAATACTATATAACAATATTTACAATGCATACAAATCTCATTTATATCATAATTCTCCACCTTCTTTTTTCTTCTATAACAACGAGATTATGACTATAAATATTTAGTGCTCTGATGTAAATAATTTATTTTGCAGAAAATCGAATTATAAAATTCAGATACATATTATTTTAAACCTAACTGAAAGAATATAAATTTTAAGAATACAATAATTAAATAGATTTATAGATGTTTCGAGTTCATCGTTGAATAAATTGACAAAGTCAAGCCTTTGAGAAGATTTAACCTAAAATAACATTAAAAGCACCAAAACGATACTAGTAACAGATACATTATAAGTAAGTATGTAACAGATACTTATACATTTATAGTAGTAACAGATACTTATTATTTAGACGAATAGAACTTCCAAATAGATACTTCAATGAAATATAAAAATCTAAAAATTCAACATTTCTTTATAAATCTAATTCGTATCCGACATCAAGTTCTTTGGTTAGCACTTTGCAATACAAATATCCAAGGTTTAGCTGAAGGCCTGAGGCTTGCAATAGTGTGACGAAGAGATTTGCAGGTGGAAGGTTGCGCCAGGCAAATAGTAAAAAGTAAATTCTTTCTAATTATTAATAATTGAGCACAATACAAAATCAACAGCACTGCAGTTCAAAATAAATTAACACTCTGCCGCCTCAAGGTGTTGAGGTTTGTGGACTTCGGCCACTTCCACGTGCGTTGGTGACACTGGGGACACTGTCCCGTCGTCTTCAGATACTTTCAGTCCGATTGTCGCTCCGATTTTGGCACTCGCTTGCCTAAATGTGTCTGAAAGTTTTTCCTGAAAAATAATATAAGCAATCAGTACTTATACCAAATCTTATCATATATAACTCTACAGGAATGGCATGGTACATTACACATACATATTGCGCATAAAGTAATGATCTATTGGATGAGCCAGACAGTGGCGTAACTAGAGTTGACTCATGGGAGGGGGTTAACCCCCACCAGTCAACCACTCCAACATATTACTCCCTTCAAAAAAGATGTCTCGTAATATTGGTATAATATATATTATAGGTACTATAATCATGAGGCTTCAAAGTAAATAAATAGATTATAATTTTTTATAAATGTTATTTTGGAAGTTATGAATGTTATTTTCGTTATAAATACTGTTTTTGGAAGGGGAATCAAGAAATAGCTTTTAAATGCAAGTTACCGTATTTATTGGTTACAATAACTTACTATACTTAATTGCATATGGAACTTTCTAGACCCATCCAGACTTTACTTCTAGATTCCAAGAATTGTCTAAACTATTCTCACATTTATTGTTGCCGCTAGATATCACTACTGCCGCTTTAATAATATAATTGATTGTAAATAAACAGTATTACGTTTAGTTTTGTCATTTTAGTGTACCTTTTATTCATTAAAATAACTGTGGTTGCACTTTCTTTGTTGGGTTTTTGGAATTATTGACCCTTACTTCTGTAATCCTACAATAATAACTTTGAAAAAGTTAAATCCTTCAAATTTTTATTTTTTTTAAATTGTTTCAATTTTTTAAAATTTCTTCTAAGCAATAGGGGGCGGGGTTACTCCCCAATAACCCTCCCCCCCTTGTTACGCTTATAGAGCCAGAAGATTGTTCAGCTCACCAGTATAGTTCTATTCTCTACCATTCAAATACTCAATCTATTAATTATAAACAATACTCTGCTCTCATACCTCCTTATCCCGCTTACCAATTAACTGTTCTGTTAATTGTCCACTATTAGGCCTCTCCAGTCCTATTTGAAAGTCTTCCTTCCAATATTCACCTTTCTTCTTTCCTGAACTGAAGAAGAGTTCAAAGAAGACAGTGCCCAGTACATCCTCTCCACTCCAGACATACAATGACGTAAGTCAATAGCATCCTAATTAAAGTAATGTTCAATGAACATTCTTCCCCTTGTATACATTGCAAATTACGAGAGGCGGAGATGTGGGATCGGTGAAGATAATGGATTTGGCTGACCGAGGTACGAGCCAGGCTAGTTCAGGTGGCAGAGCACCACGACGGATACGTGGGAGACCCGAGTTCGAATACCGGCCCTGGACAAATCTTTTCTCTTCAAAATAAAAATATATCTTTTATTATATTATTTTATTAGTCACTAGCACTATTGGTAGTAGTCGGGTGTAAATATTTCAATATAGAAGATGTTTCTTGCGTTTCTCTATCTCAAGCTTTCCCCTAGGTACCCTTGGCAGTCCCACCTTTTCTACCCGACCTTTTTCAGGTGTCCATAGGGTCCAAGGGAAGAGCCGCAGGTAACAATTTGATATGCTACCTAAAATGTTATAAAAAAAAACATTTTTTTTAAAAACAAAACTATTGTATTTCATTGATTCGACTTTGAATTTAAACATAAGGTACATTTATAAATACGTTGTACATATTATTACGATGTTATTTCTGAATAAATTATGAAGACGAAGTATTGTTACTGAATGACAAAATTATGCATCTTATAAACCTTCTTCTTCATTATTTAATATTCCTTGCTTGAGTGTTATGCGCTATTACATCTTCAGATCCTTCTTCAATACCGTATGCTATTCTTTTGACTGCAGCAGTCAATTTATTCCTCGCTCGATTTAAATTAGTTGACATTTTTTCCTGCAAAATCGCCGCAGAAGATTCTTTAAAATATATAAGTGTAAAGATGTTAATCCTAATTTTTATTATTATTTTTCAAGATGAAAAATTAATTCACCATATTACTTCTTAAAAAAAGTTTCATAAATTATGTGTCACACTCTATTTAGATAGAAAAAAATATTAAATATCGAGTATTGATTTGCTAAATTTTTACTTTAATTATCGCAACTAAAAGTAATAGTAAAACTTCATGACTAATGCAAACTTGGTAAATTTTACTTAGCCGAGACAAATCATAACACATTACTTTTGGGCGAGAACCTTGGAACCTTTCCATCAAGAAACCTCTATAATGTTCCAATCCCTTCGGCAGGAATATACTTTTATTCACATTTGACGGAAGAATGGAATTTCCACATTCCAAAGAGTTCCAAACATCAAACACAAACCACCCTTAGAAGTCTGAAAAAAACCCCGCTACGAAAGGTCTTGCTAGGCTATAAACCCTAAAAACCCAAAGTTTGCTACATCTCTACTGTAATTAATTTCATAACCAAAAAAGTATTATCTGCTCTAATGGCTTACATGCGAATTTAAGGCCGCTACGCACGGTCAGTTTGGTGTGTTCATTTCTAACTGTCACTTCTTACTGAACGCAACATTCGCATCCACATGCTCACTTCGGTGTGTCAGTTCAATGTGCTACCCCTTGAAAGCTCCAAGGTGTACAAGAAGCTCCAAGCTCCCAGCAGGCCTTAGTACCACAATATCGGTTAGTAAACGTCATCCGCACCCATACCGCTCACCAACCTCCCTACTTTTTTTAATTCCTTCCGAAAGGCACTTCTTAAACTGTTGATTTTCCTCGTTACTACCGACTTGTTTGCGAGGGGAAAGATATCTTTAACGATTTTAAAAGGAATTTTTATGATTCCTCTCGTATTTGTTTGTTATGATAGTCCATTGAAGTTACTTTCCACAAACATTCCTCCCCTCTGAATAGTTCTATAAATTCTATAACAAAATCTTTGCCCCAACTATTGCCATATTATCACTCAGTAATAAAAAACACACAAAGTGAAAGAATACAAACGAAGTCTGGAAAAGCGATTGAAAGGGTGATGTCTATCCAAACGACACCTGTATGCATGCTCAGAATACATGAAAGTGCAAAGGGCGTAATAACCAAGAAGTTGATCGCCCAAAAAAATCTAATCTAATCTAATCTGCATGCTCAGATAACTAATGTGACGCACCCACAGAACATTGAATAGACTAGAAGCGCTACCCAGGGCTTGTCCTATGAGTGAGAATGGCACCACCTCATCTACACTCCCCCCACTCCTTTGACCCCCTCATCCCGCCGCATGCCTTCGCCTTTATGTTATTAATCTTTTTATCCAGTAACAAACAATATCTATCACATATTAAATTTATTTAGGTACAATAAAAACTAACATTTTTCTATTGCATAAGTGTAATAATTCAACGTTTAATAAACAATACACTCTTCAAAAAAATTAAAGAGTCAAGTTGTTACATTATGTTTTTTGTCAATAATGTATTTTCATATTTTTTGTTGTTTTCTGGTTCCCTTTTAATTTCCGTTGGGATCTTTCTGTGCTTTCCCATTTAGGAGAACAAGAGAACAAAAAAAAAAAATGAAAATACATTATTGGCAAAAATAAATAATGTAACAACTTGATCCTTTAATTTTTTTGAGGAGCGCATAATGATTTTTAAGGTTTTATATTGGGTGTAGCTCATCATATAAGTTCATACGACAGTTTTAAATTGGGACTTTAAACATTTAGATAACGTAGTTTATAACTATTTATTTTTTCTTAAAAATATTATATCATAATTTTCATTGAATTTCATTTTCGTTTGATACAATTAATTATTGGCCCTTAAATAAAACTAGCTTATTAGAAAATAATCTAATTTTTTGAACGCTCTCATTATTTTTTTCGTCCAAGAAACTCCTTTTTTTTAATTCTAATATGATTTTTTTCAAATCGCAATTCTTTTTTTTTGTATCTGTTTGCCCTTTTTTGAAGGTTCTTAAGCTTCTTTCTTTTTTCTCTCAGCGAATTCTTGGTTTCTTCTGAGTAACATTAAAACTTGAAGTCTTTTGTTCAAGTTGGGAAGATGTTTGATTGACTTTATTTTTCAATTCACTGAACTTGTCCACAAATTTTAGCATTTTTCAAAATTTCTTTTTGTCGGGGGATCGAGCGTTGTTCACACGTGGAATCGGAGAGGTGTGCCTTTTAATTGCTCGTCTCTTCTAAAAAAAAATAATAATAATACATAAACCTATCGTGCTCAAAGTAACTGAAAAATATATTTAATACCTGAGTAACTTTAGGTTTCAGATATTCGGGAAAACTACCAAAAACTGACGGGACAACGCCATTTTTAAGTTTTACGTAAAATGGAGACGATCTGTCAAAATCTTCTTCTTTGAAGTGCTTGGAGCACAACCGGCTGGTTTTTGTGGGCTTCTAGTTCTCTCTTCTTATTGTTTGAACCCACTTTTTTCGTTAAATTTCTTCTGACGGTAAGCTAACCCGAAAGAATAAAATACCGAGGTCAAATTAAAAAGAAAAAAAAATTAATTTTATAAAAACAATTTTTTCCTAGTTTAGTGTTTGCTTTGCAATTTTATTGAACCACAACAAAGATATGGGTCGATTATTTAAATTCAACACGCATTGTTCTTACTTTAGCATAATAACTAATAAGTAATTGTTTACGAGATCTTTTAATGTTAAATTCTAAAAGAATATTATTTGAGAAAAAATTGTTTTATGCAATGAATGGAATAATAAAGTTACATGTGAAATGTTATTGGAGGTACTGCTTGTTTATCGGCCTTTTTAATACAGCATCCAAAGGCGACACAACAAGGCATATTGTAATTAAACTTATACAATAATAGTAACTAGAAAATAAATTACCAAGGAAGTAAAAAATATCGAACGTGAATCAATAATAGAAACAAACAAGCGTACTAATAATTAGACGGCCTAGAACCAACGTCCGTACTCCGAAGGAGGAGGCAACAATGGCCCAAGGGGGTTAAAGGAGAGGGGAACAGGCCTCAGAGCTGGTGCCATCCCACGACTAGCCTTTGCCGCTTCTAGTCTATTCAATGTTCTGTGGACACTCCGAACTGACGCGATGGTACACACGCTCACTTCGAACTGTCGTCAGTTCGGTGTGTCACACCGAAATGATGAATTTTCATCAGTCCATCAGTTCAGTTTTTCGATGTGAGCTCACATCAATTTAGCCTACACACGGTCAGTTCGATGTGATCACACCGAACTGACCGTGTGTAGCGGCCTTTAACCTCTCCACTTTTGCCAGAATAAATAGATTAATGCTCTTCATGAGCGCTACTACGAGAATAGACTTGATTCTCCTTTTACAATTATTTCTCTCATACTAATAAATTATCATTTAAGATAACAATTCTCTGAGTCATTACTTTTATCATCTAAAGAGTCTGTAAGAGAATCATTTAATTTTTTTGAAATGTAAATAAGATAATATGAAAATGTTTAAGATAACTATCAAATGGAATATTTACATAGTTCACAGGTTTCATTACTTTATTAAATTAGGTTATAAATTTGCATTAAAAGAGGAATAAGCATATTCCTACAAAATTCTGTGGTAAAAATGTTTCAATGATCAAAATCCGAATTAGATTATTTTTGTTTTTTTGCATCTATACAATGCATTTTCAATCACAATCCTCTTTTGGAGATAGTATGTGCATAGGAAGAGTGCTTAGGCTTGTACTTTATTTCTATTTTTTAAAAAATCTAATCTTAATAAATGTGCAGTATAATAAAAAATATTTCAACTGATGGGTTGATATAATATTAAATAAATTTTAATTTACTCCTAAACACTCTCCTGAAAAATAACTTTTTCAGATTAGGTATCGTTGAAAGGGATGAGCGATATATAAACTTCAAATGAATACGTTTTGAGTACATTTCAAGAGTTTTCCATCAAAAATCAAGGAAACATATGTATTTATTATTAAGACAATTAATATTAATACTAAGATAAAGCAATGTTGTGTTTATTAATATTTTATATATCTATGACAAAAAAATCAAGATTTGAAAGAAGTTTAAATAATTGTTAGATATAGGATTTTAATTTTTTGTTTGTTTTAAAAGTGGATATAAAACTCTTAATGCATTGTATAGAAAACTCCTAGTTTCTTTACGGTTTGCCTATTGGCTATGATTAATTATATAAATTCAATAGTTAATTAGTTATTGGATTTACCTGCACTACGTTGATACACATGGATGTCAAAGCCAGTCCAAAAACCAAGTACACGATAGAAGCCATCATATACATCTGGTTCTATAAAATTTCAAGAATAATGAATATACATTAATTTTAATATGTTTGCATATTATAAATGTATAGAATTTTATATTTAAATATATTTTTATAACAAATTATAACAAATGTAGACGAACTAATTGAATATGTGCTGCTTTTGATTTTGACCCTTTTTTCGTTATTATTTGTTTTGCGTAAAGATACAAATAATTCATATTAATTCTTTCACACACACAAATGTATATATTTATATGTTCATTTGTTCTAGAAATAAGTGATTTATTTAATTTATTAATAGTAAAATTAAGTTTATTTTCTGAAATATATTTTCTTAACATTAGTTTATATTTTCAGGAATATTCTCGGATTTATGTACTATGGTTTAAGATATAGTACTGAAATCTGAAAATTCATGTAAACTGTCCGTTTTACGCTTCTTGAATTAGGATCTGTATTTAATTCGTATTGTATCAGTTATATCACTTACAAAGAGTGATTTAAATGGAAGTTTAAACCCATACTTATTATTTTAAAAGTATTACTATTCAAACAAAAAATGTGTGTAATTTATAAATCACCTGCGGAACTAGGTCACCAAATCCAATGGTAGACATTGATATAAAGACAAAATAAAAGGATTCGAAGAATGACCAGTCCGTCTCCCATATCCAGAATACGACTGCTCCCAAGAATATGTAGACCAAGAGGATGAAGATAGCAACGGAGATCGGGAGGTTGAATTCGTCGTCTATAGCGAATGCTGATAGAGCTGGTGTCGGCGGGGCCGAGGAGGGGGATGTTGGAGCCCTTGGAGGCAGCGGAGGTGCAGCTCCTGCCTGGGAGGGTCTGCGCAGGTGGGCCAAGTCGTACATAATCTGCACCCCTTTCATCACCTCCTAGGGTTATATAACATTAGTATAACCTAACATTTAATATTATATATATATACAGTAAAACCTCGAATTAACGGACAGCCCTGGTGCAAATATTTTTGTCCGTTATTTAAAGGTGTCCTTTAAAGGGAGGTTTTATTTTTTTATAAATACAATGTATTTGTACAAATTAATTTTCTCTTATTCAATTTCCCATGTGTTTAAAAGGTAAGTAGAATAAAAAAAAAAAAGCACGGTTTTTGAGTGTTCCCGAAACTTGTGTCCTACCAATATTGAGTCTTTCTGCTAGCGCACGTACACTTAACTTTTCACGGTCATAAAAGTCGATTACATTTATTTTTTGTTCTAAAGTGAGTCTCTTACGTGAGGGAGACATTTTCAGCCGCCTGCCACGAGGGTTAGAACAGAATTAAATTTTAATAAAGCAAGTTCGAGAATAAAAAAAGGTATTTATGTGGAAAACTTTTACTCAAAAGTAAACACAGCTGTCCCTGTTTTCTTAGACCGGAAACAACTAATTGTTTCCGAGAAACGGGAAAGGGATAAAGTCATACTGTCCGTCTTTTAGAGGGTTTTTTAATCGATTTATAACCAACACAGCCTGTCCGTGACCGTTAATGAGAGGTTTCGTTAAATAGAGGTTCAAATGCCTTAAAAATTGTATTAAAATGTTGGTGCAAAAAAAATCGTCCGGTAATGGGGAGTGACCGCTATTTAGGGGTGTCCGTTAGTAGAGGTTTTACTGTATATAACATCTATAACAGTAGAATATAACAAACAAATTGAGCCTACAAATTTGGAAAATGAAGGAAGAATATTGAAGAAAGTGGATCGTAAAGAAGCTAGGACAGGGAACGTGGTCAACGGAAAGAATGGAGCAATTATTTTGCTTCGCACTTACTACCTCCGATAATAACTATTCTCCCAAACTAGTAATGAGAGACCATACCTGCATCGGAGCCGCCTTGCGGACTTTCCTGCAGCTGCCAGTGTAGTAAACTCTCCTCACGAAGGCCCACACAAACTTGATGCCTCTCGTGAACATTTTGCCGAAGTCCGCCAAGAGAATTAGGAAGAGGGGTATTCCGATGATGGAGTACGCTATGGTGAGTGCTCGTCCGGTTGTAGTCACTGGAGCTATATGTCCGTACCCTATAAGAAAATGATAAAACAAAATAAATAAATAAATAATAGTATACCCTAAATAATAGTATACCGTTGCAGAACTCTACAATTAGATATTTACCCTTTTCACAGGGTATTGGAGCTGTGGGCGATTTTAGAAAAACATTTTTTTTGTTCTATAAATATATCTACGTATACCACCTATAAAGTTTATTTTATTCAGAAATTGGGTGGTGTGATGTTGCTTGTTAAAGTTATAGCTCACTCAAAAGAGAATTAGCCCAAAGTGTAAGGGTGATGATTGTAGCTGTGCCAGTTCAACGAATAAGTAGTAACAACCATTATCTATGTATATTATTCTTATTTAACCATTACTCTATATCGAGTAGAAAGTGTTTGTTTATAGACAACACGCTTCTGTTGTTATAGATTCACAAGGACAGCAGAAACATGTCACTAGAACCGTTATTTCAACTGTTCAAGTGAGTCCTCAAGAGCCTACCCAGGCATAGGGTTTCTACTAAATCACAGGGTTTCTACATCAAAACGTTTTGGACATGGAAAGGACATTCCTTATGCTCTAGTTGCGATGTACCGGAGACCGCAGAGTTACCGGCAGACGTGTTACCCGCACCATCAGTGCGGTATCAGGGCCCATCTGCTGAGCGATACGGGACTGTATGTTCTGACGAGAGCGATTGCCTTCAGGAACGAAGTTGTCCGCACTTCCAGGGTTTTTTTATTTGTGACTGGAAGAAGATAGTGGCTCCAACGCACTATTCCGCAGGGAGAAGTGAAGGAGCTGCTTCCGGGAGGCCGCTTGTTTGAAGTGTTATACAACTATTTAAAAAGAGAACAATCAGCGGATCTGTAGCGTGATCGGCTATAGATCACACCTGGAAGATAATTTAAATGATTATTTGCTTGTATGCCAAATTTCTGACCTGACGCGGTGTCATACGTTGAAACACCCGCAGAAGAAGATGTTGAACAGGTATTTAGCAATATTTATTTGTTATTAGCAATTATGAGGGTAAAGTGGATGGCTCTTTGGCTCTCCCTGTTGCAGGACTAGTTTCATAAGAAGCTCAGTTCTTAAACTTTAGATTAAGGGCAATGGGGCCAACCACAGATTACCTTTTGGTTAGGCCTGATGAATTTCCTTAATGACCTATCATCCTTATAATTAGGCAGCGGGGTAGCTCAGTGGTAGAGCACTGAGTTTCCGTGCCGAAGTACCGGGTTCAAATTAAGCTGTGGCAGATAATTTATTTAATCCGTTAACAGCGTGGAATGGACCCTATTAATCTGGAGACCCATCTTGGGTTCACCCAGCTTCTGGAAAGTGGGTATCCTTAATTGGCGGTAAAATCTGGCGATCGTGCGTGATCTCGGAAAAAGCATCTATCTGCACAACCGTTGTCTTAGAAACTGTACTGCCTCTAACACGTACTGAACCCAATACCTGTTCATGAATTTTTGTGATACGGGTTTTTTTATCCTTATAGTTTGTCGACTTGACCAACAAATTCTTACTTTTTATAGATTTATTCAATCCACATTCATGAACGGAGATGTTCCATACATTTTATATAGTCAAGAATGGTAAAAACATAGAATATTTTTTAAGGTCAATGCACTAAATGTATTCTATCCAAAGGGCTTTTTAGGAGATCATAAATATGGTGAGCTTTAGGTTGGCATCCTACCAAGTTAAACATAGCACGATAAAACAATCCCAATGCATATATTTTCATTCGCATTTTTATCTTTGGCAACGGATGTGAGAATCACATTATTTCCCTTTAATTGTAAAAATAATTAAATGATTAGCGAACATGGGAGGCTATCCATAAGATCTCTCTTTACGGAATCTTACCATTTACGATCCACATTTCGGAAATTTACCAGTTTTTTAAGCAATAATTTCTTTTACTAAATTCTGTCCTTAATATGCCGAAAAATGTTATACGTACTTCTCAATCGTGATGGAAACATTTCAATTATGTTAACTGGATCCACAATTCTGCGTTGTACTATCTCATAAACTTGCCTGTGGACTTCTCTTTTTTCGGATCGAATTTTCCAGCCAACATCTTATTTTTGAAGATCTTAAGATTTATTCTTCCTCCAGATTTAAAGATTATGATTACTAATGTTTAAATTTCAGACCAGAAAGTGAGAACTAAGTAACTAAAGTCGAGACCGAAAAGAAGAATCATTTTCCACCTTAAATCACGCTGTAAATCTTCCATTTTTTTCTAGTTATAATAACCTATTCCTAAATTCTTAAATTTCTTTACATGTTCTAATTCATTCCAATATAATTACCCTACATCTACCCATAGTAAGTAACTCCTTCACTTCGTCATATCAGAATTAAGTACTGGGGAAAGCACTGAACTTCTTCGAATAATATTTATCAATTTTAACTTTATCGAATTTCCAGACTGCTCCACTTTTTTCAATCTAAAGTTATGCCAACTCAGCCAGTTATGCCAATCGAGATATTGCGAATATCGAAGGATGTATTTGATTGAATTCAAATGTTTCAGATGCACTGGGCGCAGAATCTGATGATGTTTTCACAATTTTTATCTGATTAGGTTTCCTTTATGCTAACTTATTTCTGAACTGCACACTTTATCAATATTTTATAGATTAAGTATAAATCGCTACTTTAAGAACGTGGTTATAATCTCGCAACTTAACCGAATTATGTTTTGGTACTAACTCGACGCATAATCTACTGTTATCTCTTTAAATATAACATGTACTCTTTGAGTGAATGCATCATTTAGAAATTATGTAAATGTAGAGATTTTGATGGCTACCAAAAATCCTCTCAAGAGCAACGGTGCTAGTATTTTTTTTCTGTTTCACTTTTTGATTTGTAGACGGTTTTGTTTTTCTTGTGACTAATCAACAATATGATGACTGGAAAAAGTGCCAATCTTATATAGTCGGCAATCGTACTCGTTGAAGATTCATCTTTAATCATATTCAGTAAACAGTCTAAATGCTCAAGATGTAGGATAAATTGAACTGATATTTTATCTGATATAGAAAGAGTTGTAGATTTAATAATTAGAAAGAAACAATATAACAGATTATTTAAAGGATAATAGCGTTAAAGAAGCATGAATAATATTAAGAAATGAGTATGTAACTTATATTCAAAATCGACCTATCTATTTGGTGAAAATTTTGCATTCTATAAATATCTTATTTATTTTTCATTAGGATCTTCGGTATTACATTGTAACCATGAATAATTATTATTACTAATTTTGATTCAAACAGTTTCAAAATTCCTTGAACGATAGCAAAAATTAAAAACACGTTACTAAATCTTGTTCAACAGTTTGGACATGCCAACTTGGTCAGGAGAGAATTTATCGACACGCCACCAGAGTTTATATCGATAAAAATGTATATATATATATATATATATATATATATATATATACAATACACAATATAAATACAGAATATAATCTACATACATATATGTGCAATAAATTTAATATAGATTTATAAAATTTGAAATAAACTTAAATGTCGAATAGATATTTAACTTGAATTGCAGGTAATTGTAATTTGAAATAATTAAATACCCACAATTAGTTGTAATTGCTTTGTATTATGGAGGCATTACAATATTCAACAGAATTGGAGTAGTCATAAGGGAACATTAATGTCGTTCTTTAAAACAATTAATATTAGATCATTCCATCGGTTTCCTCATTAATATCCAATTTCTTTCATGAGATTGAAGGCACGATTAAATACTCATTAATTACTCCCTAAGTCATACATGGACACATAAATGTAGCAGTAGACACGAATATCTCCCTCTAAAACCATTTTTAAAATATAGAATTAATCCATTTATATTTGATCTAAAAATTAATCTGTTATCTTGAATGTTACACAAAAATTAATCTAACTGGAACACAATCATTAGGTTAGGACAAACATGGATGGATGGAACATGTTTACTAACTCACTGTTCCACCCAGTTCAAAATAAATCAGAAAGTAAGATGACATCCCATTTCTACAGGTTATCTATTGTAGGGTATGTTCCTATGTTATATGTAAATGACATACAGCTTTAATCAGTGTGCAATTGTTGAGTGACATAAGAAACGCATGCTATACTTAAGCTTTCTATCTTTGTGTTATATAACAATAGAACTGAACTACAAATCCTATACATATAATTACCAGTTATTGTCTTAAAGAAAGCGGTTACAATTTTCAATCAAACTTATAACTACTTAGCCCAACGTTTAATGTTGTTATTGTCTAATCTTAACTATTCACAGAACTGTTCGATCTTCAAACTATTCAGAATGTAATTTTTTATAATTATTGGTCATTTTTTATGAGTTATAAATATTTTTATTTTTTAAAGAGAAAAGATAGGCCCTCGACCGGGATTTGAACCCGGAATTTATATTTATATTCAGAATGTATATTGTGATTATTGCGAAATTTATAGCTATCGACTGAGATTTTTGTTTTCAATAAATGAGAACATTATTAATATTTAATAAAATGTGAGTCGAAGAATTGATTTTTCTTCAAGGCCAATCTTTTTTTTTGTTTCAGATAATTTACAAATATTTTTATTTTTTATTTTTATTGGCTCACTGTGGCTTCTTGGCTATTTAATTTGTAAAAGTGTGCATGTTTTATTAATTTAAATTTATTCTATACCTAGTATATGCGCGGTGAAAATTTAGTAAATTTTGTCATGTATTGTGTAATAGTATTCATTATTTACATGCAATAAATTTCATTTAAAATGATTAATTATTTTTTTATGGAAGTAAAATTTTTATTGTTAATTAATCCCTATTTAATATAGCAGACAAAAATGAAAGAAAATATTATATATCGCAGACCTATAGTTGTGAGAACAGTTAGGCAGTACAGAAGCGCGTTGATGAAACTCCAGGACCTCTGGCCGCTGTAGCTGTTCATGCCGGCCTCGAAGGCGTCCTGCAGCTGGTTCTCGAACTCCATCAACTTCCTCCGGGCCTTCGACTTCCACTCGTCCTCCCTCAAGAAGTGGCTGCCTCGCCACAGCTCGTCAATGAAATCCCTCTTCACTCGCTTCACGCCGCACTTGTAATACGACTCGAAGGCCCCTTCGGTGAACTTAAAGACGAAAGCGCCCAACCCGCAGAAGATGAAAGCGATGAAGAGATCGCTGATGCAGCGGTTCCTCAGCTTCTTCAGCCTTTCGACTTCGTGCCTGAATTCTATTTTAAATTTTACATATTCTAGTTTAACATCGCGTTTGAATTCTCGCCAATCAAAAGGCTCACTTTGAACTTTGGGTGCGGCAATTACTTCTTTTTTCGTTTCTTCCTTTGCATGTTTCTCCAGATTCCCTTTCTTTGTAAAGAGAGATTTCAACCATGATTGCATTGATACATCCTCTGACTTCGGTTCTTCGGATTTCGGTTCTTCGGATTTTTCTTCATTTCGTTCGGACTCATCGACCTTGTTCTTTCCACTTCGCTTTATCAATTTGGCCTCTTCTAAGATTTCGTTGCATTTTTCGATGAGATCCTCTTCGGAACTAGTGAGCCTCTCTTTCTCCCTAGGAGAGGACAGACTTCTCTTCACTTCCTGATGACGCCGCTTCCTGTGGCCCGTCGTAGGACTCCGCCGCGCCGGTTTCCGCACGCCTTGGCCCCCCTCCACCACCTCGTCTGCCATGGCACACAGATACCGACTGACCCAACAGCCGGAGTAAATTTAGTCTAGCACTCTCCTGCGTTATTAATAGTCAACACTCCGGCATTGCGCAAAATCGATTTTCTCTAGTTTCTAGCTATATGCAACAGGTAGCGCTAGGATCATCTTACACGCAGTTCAAACAGATTTTCAACTCATCGAAGTATTCTTTGTTATTGAAATATTTGATCTTATTTGATGAAAATTGTCTTTAAAAATAAAATTTAATATGCAAATTAAATAAAGCAATATTCATGAGACCAATTGAAGTATATTATGAATTGATAACTATTTTGGGAAATCGGTTAAAACAAATCATGGACTGGAAACTTTCTAGAATTAAATAAGTATCAAGACAACATCCTTACATTTAAAAAAAAAATGAACATATCATTGACAACAAGAATAAGAATAACAACATAAATAAAAATTTGAATTAAATAAAAAACAAACTTTGAAAACTTAGTCCAACTGGTAGTTTTATAATGTCTTATATTTTTTTTATTTATAAGAAATTATAAGCAATCAAATACCTCAACAGATAAATAACTAAGACATGGTGATTCGAGAGAGAAAAAGTGTTTTTTGGATATGTTGTTTTGGGGGATATTTTGTAAACAACTGAAGTCATTGAATGTAATCATAACCTTTTATGAATAATGGTGGTAGTCTATATAAAATACATGTTACTTTTTTTATACGGAAAAATTTAAGAGAATTTTTATACAGAATTTGCAGGACTCCTTCATGTTCCAATCCTGGATTAGTAATGTTCAGTGTATATATATATATATATATATATTATACATAATATATATATATATTTTATATATAATATATATATATATTATATATTTTTCATTTTTTGTTTTTTTAGTTAGGTACATCATTTATATTATAAAACCTTTCATTTTTGTTTATTTGTATATTTGTTAAATTTATTTATTTTTTCATTACATAATTTAGGATTACAAGTTTAATTTTAATTTTATTCTCACGTGTAAATTATCAATTATGTCAAACTATAAATTTTGAATTTCTTGTATTGCTAAATTATACTAAAATGTATTCTGTAATTATGATACCAAATTGATTTGTAATTATTAACATCACATGTAATGACGTGTAATATGCTTACTTAAGTATGGAGCATGTCCTAATATTAATAAACGGTCCCTCCATGGGGTTAACATGGGAAGAACAAATTAAAAAAAAATAAAAAAATATATATATGGAAATTATATATTTTGGTTCTTGAGATTCAGTCCTTTCTTAAAGCCTAAAGATGTTTATATTATATATTTTTATATACAAAATACATATATATATATCAAAGTTGGGAATATATATATATATATATATATATATGCACACATATATTATATATTTTTATATACAATATATATATATATATATATATATATATATATATATATATATATATATATATATATATATATATATATATATATATATCTGGATATATATATATATCAGAGTTGGGAAAAGTTATCTTTAAAAAAAATTGGAAAAACCATGACGTTGGATTTCCTTGAACTGTAAAAGGATTAATAAACACAGAAGCCTCTTGTTTAATGCAAACAAGATTTGATAAGAATGACTATGCTATTTAATGGTTTTAGGGATATATAAATAATATTTGTAAAAAACTGAATTTAAAATTGAATTAATCACATATATAGAAAATTAAACATTGAATTAAATTTTAAATTCAATTAATTTTTCTCTGATGGTTTTAGTTTGAAGTGTAGTTCTGCCCGAAACTACTAGAGTGCACTGTAGCCACAAACACCCCTTTTAGTTATTATTTAAACGACAACGACTTTATTATCAATAATAGTTTATTAATAATATTTATTAAAACATGTAATGATTTCAGACGATCGAATGTTTTCAACATCATTAAAAATCTTGAAGCAGATATGATAAGTCCCCTCTCCAAGATAGCATAACTCATTTTTTTTTCTTTTTGCTGACAGTGATTATTCGTACATATATCATAAGATTATATAATGGGTGTTTCGTATTAATTGATTTTATTGCAGATATAGCGAAAGTTCAAAACTATCATACTTCTAATTATATACTATCGGTATAATGCAACGAACAATGGATAAAGAGCTGAATTTTGATTATTTTTTTTACTTTTAATTTACCAAATATATTTACGATTTGGTAGCCTATGGAAATATTAAAGAATATATTTTTTAAATTATTTCAAAGTCATTTTTGTTTATTAAACCGAGTGTCATCCTCGATATCTGTGCAATACTAACCATTTACGATTTTATCCCCCTTAGTAGTGTGGAATTGATTCCTTGGAAATTAAACTTAAATTAATAATAAATAATATATATATTATTATAAATAATAATAAAAATTATAAATAATATATTAATAATAATAAATTAATTTCTTTTGACTGCTGATTTCCAATTCTGAAAGACCATCAAAAAAACTACTCAAAACAAGTTTTTCAGGTAATAAAATTTATATCTTTTAGTTGCATTATAAGTAATTATTATAATTAACTTTTATCAAATTTAATTAGCCGATTAAATAGATAAATACATTATTATTAATTCTTTAGTTATGAAGCTTAAGTTGCCAATTTTGAGGGATCATAAAAAAACAAACAAAAAACTTCACCTTATTATGATTTTAAATATTAAATGTCTATTTCAAGTACAATGTAGTGAGGACAAGGCTATTTTAAATCATATGGTTATTAATTTTAATATTTTGATAAATTCATTCAACTCACAAACCCAGAATAAAGTACCTGTATGTATAATTATTTATGAATTCGTATCACATTTAAATAATATTACATAAAATTAATTACTTCTACTATATTGTACTATGTCTATATTTATTATATTGATATCGCTGCTATTATCAATATCTACCATAATATTATTATTAATATTGTATATAATATACCTTTATTGATTATTAACGTTATTAAAAACATTTTTTTATTAATTTCATTATGAATAAATAAAAATTATTATATAAAAATAACTAGATACATTATCGCTGTTACCTGATTATAATGTATATTAGAGCGAATCTTTCCAAATAAAAGTAGTCCCAAATTATGCTAGAGGTATTTTATTTTAAATATTTTTATTTTAAACAGAAAAGATATGCCCCGGCCGGGATATCTTTTCCTTACCGGGGGCATATCTTTTCTCTTTAAAATAAAAATATTTAAAAATCAAACAGTTGACCAAAAATTATGAAAAAATATGCTAGAAGTACTTTTACAACTGTATTTGTCCTGATTGAACAAAAATAGAATAATATTTAAAATTAATTTTACCTCTTTCTTCAATTTCCGAATAAATTATAAAACGTCAATCGATGCCAACGTAATATTAAATTTTAATAATATTAATTTATTAATTTTACAAATTCACAATCTAGAAAATTAATAATTATAATATCGATATCCGCATTTTTCTATTAGCCATCCATATTTTTCTAGCGAACATATTTAAGAGAATAAAAATACATACAACATAGATAGAATTCTTTTTTAAATTCGTGCAATACTTGTGTAAAAAAATAAAAATAAATATTTTCTATTAATGAAAGTATATGTGTCTCACGTCATATGCACACAGAAATGATTGTGAGAAGGCCAAAAATATGAATTATACTTCTTTCTTAGGTCGACCACTTTATATACAAATAATTAAATCATTATGTAAATACTAAGAATAGGTTGCTAACTATTTATGTATTAAAAACATTTTCTTTTCTTACTTCAAAGATTTTTAATATTTCAACTGGTAGGATTTTCTAGTTCAAGCAATTATAAGCTATAGGTATATATAATATATATATATACTATATAATATATAAGACCCTGATTAGGACATTGACGTCTATGAAACATGGACTTTATCAAAGGCCAAGGAGCTGGCTGCTCCGCAGAGTTTTCTGAGCTATTTATGTGAGTGGTCAATGGAGAAGGCGAAACAACCGAGAAGTGTACAAGATGTTAAATGGGAGTCCGACATCGTTACCTGGATGAAAATTAATAGATTAAGGTTGGCCGGTCATGTGGCCAGAATGAGTGAGGAGGATCTCGCGAAGAAGCTGTTGGAGAGAAAGTTGGACCGTGCCAGAGGAAGACCAAGCCTTCGACGGGAAGATGGAGTGACGCAGGATGCCGCAGAAGCATCTTAAACGTCCGTGCAGCTGCATTAGATAGAGCCGCCTGGCGAAGGCTCCTTGTGGAGGCTAAGGCCCAGTGTTGTAGAGTCTTATTGTATTGTATTGTATACATCATTAACAATTTATTATTTTTGTTTTATTTCTATAAAATTATGCGATATGTGTTTAATTTAATTTTATAGAAATCTTGTTAATCAAAAAGAAAACTACCAAACAATTAAACCAAATTGGTTGAATTCCCCCTAGTTGAGGGTTTCAAGATAAAGATAATGAAGTAAATAAATTAAAGAAATGAAAAAAATAATTAAAAGATATAAAGTTAATTACTTTCATAAATAAAAATGACAATATACTAGTACGGTATATGTAAATATTATTTATTTAAAGAAAAATACTTCCAAGTTCAAAAACTCAGCTATACGGAATTAAAACTCCGGTCCATTTAATTTATTGCCCCTGCAGCGGCTATAATAGCGAATATCTGGAAATGGTTCAAAGGACTAAAACAATTATCAAATCAGAGGTTAAAAATTCTTGGTTATGCCGTCATCGGGACGTTAAACTTGCGTCCCGGGCCTATACGATGTTTGGTACATTAAAAATCCCTGTACTAATTAAACCTGGATGGGCAAAATTTATAACTCCCACTGTAGTATTGTCGAATTAGCCATAACAGCATAAATTGACGATAATTGAACAAACAACAACACAGGTTAAATTTGTTTGCCTTGCTTTTCCCTGTTAGTTTTCTATCACTACTATTTTTTTTTCGCTGATAATATTTATATTAATATCACAGTAAAAATATTACATGTGGGTGCAGGGTAGAGGAAAGATAAATATATATATATATATATATATATATATATATATATGAATTTGATATATAAATTCTTGAAAATTTCTATGGAATTTAATTTTCCGGGCTTGGGGCCTGCGGTAAAGAGGGTCGTATTTCCTCTTGGGCTGGTAAATCCTTAAGTTCGATTTTCCAACTACCCTACAAACTGCTATAACATGAGGTAATTCTAGCAGTTTATAGTAATATTTTGCAATTATTAGGTTTCTTAACGATTTGCTGTTATTTATAGTGATTTATTATTTTTTTTATTGTTTCATCTTATTTTCTCTGAGTTATTTATAGTATTTCATCAAATAAAAATCATAATTTTTCCAATTCATGAATACATGATATATAAATTTGAATGTTGGGTGATAATTTTTTTTTGTCATGCTTCTGCTACTCCTGAAACTTCTTATTTGTAAAAATTCTTCTATTTCTATAAATATTTAAGTGAATTCATTATTATACTTGTTATATAATTATTTTCAGTATACTATTATACAATTATTCTTCATTTTATATACAATAGAATACCGAAGTGAAAATTTTGTTGGAAGAGACATTTTTTTCTTATTTAAGACTAAATGGGGTCTTTAATTTTACTATTACTATTACTATTACTATTGTATGGTGCTAAAATCATTATTTTTATTATTTAAATCTTATCATTTATTCTTTAAACATTATTATTATTATGTTTTCTTTTCGCCTTTCACACATATAGTTTATCACTTTAAAAACAATTAAAATATAATATTTAATAATGAATGTTTATTTAGTTCTGTACTTTCCTAATAAAATTTGCATATTTGTATTATTGTGTTTTCCTTATTTATGGTTATTGTTGATTTATTTTATTCTTTCTTTCATTTAATTTATTATTTGGACAACTCATAATTTATTTTCATTCGATTAATTAATTAAACTATACCTTTAGTTTGATTGTGTAATTAAATTATACATTTCATTCAATCGTATAATTAATTTAATATTAAATATTCAATTACACATAAAAATGATATATGTTAATTCTATTATTCTTTGTATTTTGCTCTAAGATACTTAAGATCGTATTTCGTTTTCTGTAATATTATTTCCTCTTCCCCAGGAATAAATAAAGGATTTATTATTATTTATTTGCTCTATGTAATACCTTTTTTTTATAATAGAGTGTATAAAAAAAAAAAAAAGACCGTCTACTGGCCATTTTAACCTTCCCCATGGAGAGAAGATGGTGACGAACAATATCTTTCGACATACCACACTCCCTCAACCTCATCAATATCCATTAATGGTCGCCCGGAGCCCTTCTTCCTTCTCAACGTCGTATCTCCACTGCTAAATTTTTCAAACCAACGCCGCGCAGTGCGCTGGTCAAGGAGACCTTCCCTTTCATTTAATAATTTCACGAGTTGCTTCAGAGGCTGTGAATTTTTTTTCCAGTAATGTCTTACAATTACGTGAATTTCGTACGACACTGTCATGTTTCTTCTTTGAAATAAATAACTAAACTGAGGCTTTTTTTGAAGAACAAGCTTAGGGAATGTTCTAAAGGGATTATTAAGTGTTGGTAAATAATAAATAGCATTAAAACATTTACACACTTTTGAACTCAGGAATATGATAAAACGGTCATTTTTTTTTTATACACCCCTGGATTAATTTTTTGGATTGTATTCTCATGGTTTTTAAAAGTAAATGATTTACAGATCCTCGGCAATTAGTCCACTTATAAAGTTCCCTTCAGTAATGAAACTAATTTCAACCTATTACTGAAGAAAGTCTAATTCATATATATGTATAAATCTGGAAACCTCCGTGTGGCTCAGTCAGCCTCTATAAATTCGGCCCCCATAATTAGGAAGAAAAACCTGGCAGTTGAGCGTGATCTAGGACAAATCACCTCCCAGCACAATCATTGTCTCAACCACGTACTGAACCAAAGACGCTTCATAGGTTGTTGGGGTGTAGGTTTTTTTTAAATTATTATATATAAATACAAGCTGGTATTCTTTCTTCTAACAGAAAAGCCACACACCTAAGTATAAATTATACCAAAGAGTCAAAACAAACAGAAATATGAATGGATTCCAAGATATCCTGTCAACCTTTCTATTCTGGGAACAGTGACAGTCTTAAGCAAATGATCAAGAAATATATTTATAATCTTTAGCGTCAAGAAAAAGTTGTATTTTTCTTAGGAACCCTTTTGGCAAGGTGAAAAAAAACGAGGGAGGATTTCAACTAATGAATGTAAATTATTCTCTCAAGACGAAGAAAAGGCATGATGGGAATTTGCAATAACATTTAAAAATTGTATTGACAGTAAATAAGAATCTTTTTAGTCCTACAAAATTATAAACTGAAGATTATTGAGACTTAATATTTTTTTACTACGACCAGTTTGCTTAATGTTACCCAATAACGAATTTATATATAGTGAGGATTTGAAGGAAGCAAATAGAAAAAAACAACATTTTATTTACTGTTGCATTTCAATATTCAAATTAAATATCGGAAAGAGATAATTTGTCTATTACTAAAGTAAATAAACTAATCGGTGCGTTAAATTTGTCCACTACTTTATAAACATATGAATATAAATAAGTTAACTAGATATATCTCGGAAGACCCTGCATGTGGTTCGCAATATAAATATAAACGAAATTCTACGAGCCATTTATAATTGTTCAAGGTAACTGATTGGTAGAGCGCTGAGTTGCCGTGCTGAAAGTGCTGGTTCAAACCTGCCATGGCAGATAATTTATTTATTCTATTAATAGCCGGAAATGGATCTTTGAGATCTGGATACCTTTCTAGGGTTCACACAGTAGACCATAAGACACAGAACTTTACACCATAAAGTTGGTAACCAAAATAGAGGGAATACCTGGAGTTGAGCGTCAGGATAAATTACCTCCCATTGTTTTAGTTAAAGTACAGTCACTTTCACGTACGGAATCCAAGACTCTTTCTGTTTCGTAGATTTTTTTAATTCAAACCAGTTTTTCAGCAGCGTGTCTTTTATGCCACATTAAAAACCAGCAATTGAAAACCAATCACTTGAGATTTGAATGAGAAAAATGTTATTGGCAGATTGCTGAAGTGGTCTTTTGAATTTCGATTTCCTGATCAACTTTTAGGACGGATTGTCAACTTTTTTTATAAAGTAATAATCTTTTTGGACGGTTTGATGCTATGTGAATAAAATTATGTATTTATTAAATTTCTCTTCTCTTCATTATACTCGAGATATTTTCAATCTTTTGCAATTATAAGTTAATAAACATAAATGTTAGTAAGTTAATAAACCTAATGTTTAGTATTTGAATTTTTGCGAGACACTCATAGAAGTTGATTCCCAGATAAATGCGATAACGCTTTGAGGCTAAGATAAACTTTCAAGTGTGTATATGTTCCTCCTGGAATCGGCGACAGGGGATTCCCATTTTAACATCGTATCTCTTCGTTTTAACCGTCTTGGACATCTGCCACACCATGAGTCGTCTCAGTTTATTCTTGAAATTTCAACCAAGAGGAATTTCGTCGAATTTTATTGATGCCGGTGTTGACAAAAATGGAGTATACCTAGAGGATGGAATGAAATACCAAGAGCTACAAATAATTTTTTCGTTCATGGATTATAGTAAATTCTGTTATGATATTTAATGCGTATAAAATGTTTTTCAAAAGTTTTTTATTCTAGAGATATGAATAAATATAAATATAATATAAAACACAGTAATAATATAAGAAATAGACAATAATAAATAAATTAGAATAAATTTAAAATAAAATATATGAATAAGTTATACTTATAGTTATATTTTACGACTGGGGAGAAATTTTGTCTTTTGATATGAAATTTGTTTGTAAAACTTACCCCTACCTTTTTTGAACTTAATTATCCGTATTCATTTTTGGACAGACTCATCCAAACCTTTTTTTAGACTGAATTATCAAACCCCTCATTCTCTGAAACCAATTTATGGACCGACTTATCCTTATTCTTTTGGACTGAATTATCCTCAATCTTTTGTAAACTGAATTGCCGGTTTTGTACTGCATTAACAAACCCTTTTTTGACTGACTTTCCCTTTTTGGATTGAATTAGTTATACCTCTTTTGGGTTGCATTATTCGAAACCAAATTTCGCACTGACTTATACTTATTTTTTTTTGGTATGAATTATCCTTAATATTTTTTTTTATTGAGTTGACCTTTTTTAATGCTGGATTAGTTAAACCCTTCTTTATTTTGACTCATCCTTACACTTTTTTTACTGAATTATCCTGAATATTTTTTTGACTGAATTATCATGATCAGACTGCGTTGTTTAGACCTGAATTGTCCGAACCAAATTTTTGGACTGACATACAAGGCCCAAAGCATACAAGAGGATTGACATTGCAAAACTACAGGATCCAGAAAATAAAAAGAAATATGCAGAATGATCCTGTTTGGACTGAATTATTAAAACATTTTTGGATTGACTTATCCTTACATTTATTGGACTGAATTTTTTTTCGGACTGAATACATTTTTTGATTGAATTATCCTGCTTGGACTGAATTGCCAAACCACTTTTTGGACTGACTTATTGTTGTTCTTTATTCAGTAATTACTGAGGACATCCCGAATTAAATAAAATTAAATAATATTTAAAAGGATAGAGCATAGGGACATCTGCTAAATGTGTATAATCTCTACATGTTTTTCTTGAAACTTATATAGTTTTTTTTTTTTTAAATCGCAATATGCTTCAACTACTTTTCCTTTATCTGTAAATTTTAAAGTGACATAATGTCGCATTGATTTTTAAAAGTGATCACTAATTGAATTTGGTTTTGGCAACACTTCCATTGATAAATGCTTAAAGGGAACGGTCAATTCTCAACTTGATTCGAATTGGCTGCGTTCCCATCAAATCGATTCGAGGAGAAGATGCAGAGTGTACAATACACAGTGTATGTAGGTGAATGCTCTTGTGAGGAATTGCATATTTAGCGGACTATATCTGTTGAAGCTATTCCTGTTGACTATTGTCAACTTACAAGCCAGCTGGGAGGCTGCCTACTGCTCTTCTCTACTAGCATTAGTTAGGCGCCGATCTTCTGTAAAGAGAAGATAAGGTAAATTGTTTTCAGGAATAGCAAAAGGAATGCCGAAGTTTAGATCGTTTCCTCCGAACATTCTTAGAAGAAATTTCAAAGTTTAACAAAGGACGATAACGAATACGTTCAGATGAACTAATATAATATTATAAATTATAATAGTAGTTTATAAGCTATAGTGTATTATTATATTTCTGAGTAGGTAAATATACTGGATATGTGATGAGTGGGTCACACGAAGTCTAGTGGTTAGCACTACAACCCACTATACCCAAGATTGGGGGATTCGTATCCACAACCGGACCCGGCAAGTGGACTTAAGATTTTTTAAAGGAAGTAATAAATCCTTAGTTGTGCCGTCCTTCGGAAGGGACACAAATTAGTGGTCTCGAGCCTTAACTGTGTCAGGTACTCGTTAAAGATCACTATCCTAATTATTTAGGACCAAATTTAGGACTCCAGCTGTAGCATCGTCTAATTATCCATTGTAGCATAAAGTTTTTATGTTTCTGTAGGTTGAAGGACAAAGTTTCTGAATAACAAGAAACCTAGTTAAATGAATAAACAAACCGTTTGGTCTCGTAACACAGGATATAATTGTTGGGACTCGGTATTGCTGTACAAAACATATAATATATTACATAACTTTATTACAGACATTATTACCTAACTTTTTTGAGTGCTTAATAGGAAGTCCTTCAAAACCAGGAAATGTCTTCAACATGTGTCTAATAGCGAGCCAGTTGCCGATTCGGTGATATTTGTGATATAAAACACAAATTCGAAGTACATACCACATTAGAGATTCTAAACTTTCCAAAAACCCAAAATTGTTTTTAGTAAAATTATTTTACAGAATAATTGTCAATAAGATTAGTCTGATGTTTGAATCTGACAAAACTTCGTCCAGTTATTATTAACTACCGTTTATTTTTTTGTAGCAGATGATCTTTGAATTATGAGATTAGCGTCCCCCAATAATTTCAATTTGTCGCTATCTCAGCCGTTAATGAAGATCTTTGCACACAGGATTAAAATTTTTTATTTTTTTTGGAATTAATAAACGATAGTAACGTTTGTTACATTACTGAGTTACTGTTAAATCCGCTCCAAATCAGGGACAGATAGAAATCGACTTTATTTCGGGATTGGCCGTTTGGCACAACTCATGAGAGTATTCTTCATACAAAGAGAGCGTTGAAAGATAGGATTTTTGTTGATTTTAAAACTATTTTTGGAATGTTTCTTGCAAGTTATGCCACTAAGTAGTAGAGAAAAAAAAGAAGATTTATTTGCTTTTGTTAAGCAGTGGAAATAATAATATTACTCCTGGAATAGTTGTTGAGCTCAAAATATAGACACAAAATTGAGACATTGAAAAACAAAGAAGTAAGTGTAATATTCTACTTATTTACTGTTATAATTACTTGCTTATATATATATATATATATATATATATATATATATATATATATATATATATATATATATATAAAATTACCACTTTATAAATAATTTAAAATATTATATAATTTTTTTTTAATATCCAAGTTATATAGACTATAATAATTTATTTTATTGTTATATGATATAATTTTTTAAATATTTTATTTGAAAAGAAAAGATATGACCAGGACCGGGACTCAAACCCGAGTCTCCCACCTGTCCGTGGTGGTGCTTTAACCATCTCAGCCATCCTGGTTCGCTTCTCGGTCAGTCATATCCCTCGTTTTCACTGATCCTATATCTCCGTGTTCTCGCAATTTGCGATTTTCATTGAACATTACTTTTATTTTATTTAAATATTATTATAATTTATTTTATTGTTATATGATATATATATATATATGTATATATATATATATATATATATATATATATATATATATATATATATATATATATTGTTACGGGCTACTGGGTATTAAAATGAATTAAACAATTCCTTAATTAAAGATACTAATATTTATTAACAAAACTGATAAGAAGGATACAATTAAACTATTAACAATTACTAACAAAGAAACTAAACAAAGAAATTACTAACAAATAAATTATTAAACTAATATAAATTTATAATGACACTATTCTAAATAGTATAATCTAGGCCTAACTCTTATTTAATTACTACAATAATATAAGAGAGTACTAATTCTAGATAGCTTAACTAGTTACAATAGTTGCTATGAATATTATAAAATTACACTACAATTTATAACTAATAATTAACACTTACAGTTCACTAGTCCACCGACCGTAAGATTCTCCAAGTATAACAAACTGACACACAGTAACAAACAGAAACAGTTTATTACACTCGCGAGACTGTTACAGTTCACTGATACACTTATTACACGGGCCGGTTCAACACTGACTAGCTTATCACACTGACACTCACTTATCACAGATGTTGCATGGTCTACTCTCAGGCTAAGACTGACTGACTCGAGGTGAGGGAAGTCTTTTTATAGGCAAGGCCGAACATTCTAGAACACGGAGGGGCCAGACCATTCTGGAATATTCTTAATCCTTTGCCGACAAAAGGAGACGATCTAGAACCGTCCTAATCCTATTTTAACTTCTCCCGCCGACGGATTTAAGCCGCTAATCCTCTTGCTTCCGTCTTCCTGCCGGCGCCCGTAACAATATATATATATATATATATATATATATATATATATATATATATATATATATCATATAACTGATGATATAGGATCAGTGAAAAGGAGGGATATGACTGACCGAGAAGCGAACCAGGATGGCTGAGATGGTTAAAGCACCACCACGGACAGGTAGGAGACCCGGGTTCGAGTAATATATATAAAATAATAAATATAGATTATAATTTCGCTATACCGATGGTTCAGGGTTTAAATACGGTTGTGGCAGATAATAATTTCCACGGTTCTGATAACCATTCTGGGGGTCACCCAGCCTCTATGAAGTGGGTACTCTTAATTGGGGGAAAACCTGGCGGTTGAGCGTGACCTCAGACAAATCACCTCCTTGTACAATCATTTCCAAGAAATAGTACAGTCTTTAACAAATAGCCATAAACACAAAACCCTTCATATGTTTAGTACAGTTTTTTTTTCTTATAACTTTGTAATATCAAGCGGAGGGACATTTGAAAAAAATAACGCTACTAACATCACAGAACCTCAACAAAAAATAAATTCTAATTTACTACCTTTTCGCTTCAGTTTCGTTCATTAATAATTTTAAACCCATTTAAAAAAAGGATGTCATTTATCTGCATTTAATTTTTCACATATTAATAAATTAACGAGATATAAAGGAATTTGTGGGAATCCACCTTCGAGTGGGGAAATATGAGTTGTCATTCCGTTGAAAAAAAATGTATAGAATAATATTGCTACGAAATGACATCATAAGACAGGTATATAAGGTAAGTGACATTTTGGCACAAATGAATGAGATGAATGAAGGGACTCACCACAAATTATTTTCTTTGATCTGGTTCTGAAGTTTTACTTATTGTTTTTTAAAATAAAAATTGTTGAAAAAAATAAGATGGTAGCAGTAGTGTCAAGTGACTAAAAAAAATTGGAGAACCATTATTCATTCACAAAGAAATGAGAATCAAAGGGAAGAAATTGGGTTAAAAAAAGGCAGTAGATAACAAGTAACTAGAGACTTTTCTTGCTCATTAAGGCCCTCAAAGCTGGTACAAACTTCATCAACCAAAGTCCAATAATCTTTTGACTTACTTATTTGATTTGTAGAAAGTAACGCAACTTTATTTAAAAGAAAATTAAATCTGGATGCAAAACATTTATATGAAAATAATTATGTTATTAAAGATTTGTTTTAGTGGGATATTGTTGCCGAATCTCGACTCTTAATCAAAACAAATAAAATTAATAATAAAATGTAAACCATAAAGAAAAGAGGAAAACTTTTTAATTACCGATAAGCATTATAAGATAAAGAAATAGCATTATTAATGTGTTTTCTAAAAATACTTTGATATTTATCTGATTACACTTAAGATTAATACAAAAAACACTTTTTATTTTTTCTGAATATAACACGTTAATTGTTACTAATCAGTCATAAGTACTATGCTTTGATATCAACTCTGTACCGCAAAATATAAGAGAGTAAAGTACTCTGGTTAATGGCATTATCTAAAGGAGGTGGGATATATATATATATATATATATATATATATATATATATATATATATATATATATATATATATAAAAATAATACAACTCAATCAAATATGATTTATACACTTTTATTAATGTCTAAATATTTCCGCCACTAACTAAAACATTAAAACCTGTACCAATGCAACCCATGAACGGGTCTGGGGTTCAGTACACCGTAGAGACTGTTTCAAGGACAACGGTTGTGCAGGGAAGTGATTTGTCCTAGATCAGACTCAACCACCAGATTTCCCCCCTTATTTTGGATACCCACTTTATAGAGGATGGAAGAGCCCCAAGAGGGTACCAGATCCCATATGATCCATCTCCGACTGCAAACACACTAAATAAAAGCATTGTCAGCAGCGGGATTTGAACCAGGATTTTAGGCATAGCAATTCAGTGCTCTACCACTGAGCCACTCCACTCTCCTAAAATAATAACTAAAACAGTAAGCCACCATTTAATTATTAAATATATAATTGTTGTCTTGGGTGGGTTAATTACCATTTCGGCCATTCAGCAATTAATTTAATAAAGATTACACTGGTCGACAAGATTTTCTTCATAACAAATTTGATTAGTGAATCTAGTGCAGTTTTTGATACTGAATTCAGATATGTAGTCTCAATTTTTCTATCAGGCACAGTTTTTTTGCGACAGCTACTTTGTAAAATCTGATTTTAGCGGGGTTTTTTTACCTGTCATAGGAACCTTTATCTCATAAGTAGAATATATAGGAAAATATATTTGTAATATTACGCTGAAGGACAATAAAACAACCAAGGCTGGGCAGGTTCATTCATGATTGGACTTGCTCAGACATGTTCTTCTGGCAGAGCGATGTGTTAGTATTGAGCTGACAGTGAGTTTGTTCAGTTGTGAAATATTTCCTTTCTTTATTTTCGGAAGTGTATTGTGTATGTAGTGTTTTAGTGCTTTGTTTTTTCATCATGCCAAGAAAGTGTCTAAATCATGTAGACAGTTTCGGCTATATTTGTGGTGAGCTGACCTTCAAGTCTCAGAGGCGAAATTTTACCCCACTCGCAAAGAAGTGTTATCAACTTTACTTTGGCTATCAGGCTGGTGATTTTGATAACAGCGGGGCCCCAAATACATGCTGTGTTTCGTGTGTTAGATTGCTGATTGGGTGGAAAAATTCTCATGATTTGGAGGGAACCGAAAGATCATTTAAGTGATTGTTATTTCTGTTTGACAAATATTAAAGGAATCACATCTATAACAAAACAGACAATTAAGTATCAGAATTTGCAATCTGCAATAAGACCTGTCTTACACAATGAACAGTTCCCTTTACCAGTATATGCAGATACTGCCTTAGGTTACAACTAATCTGAATAAGGTAACTAGTCTGAATATGACCTAACTGAAACTGAAAATGCTTTAGATGAGAATAAAATGATCCTACATATGAAGCCAATACCTGTTCATCAGAACCATACTTTCCCAATCAGAAAGACCTTAATGACCTGATTCGGGATTTAAATCTGTCTTAGAAGCAAGCTGAAGGTGGAATCTACTCCGAAAATCGATATGCTGGCTGACTACTGTTGAAACAAGAAGAGAGACGTTCCAGATGCAAAATATGCCCGAAAATCACTATCTACCACTTTCTAGGCAATTCAGAATGCGTAGTTGTAATTTTGAGTTAGATCAATTTTTACGAATATTATAAAAATTCAAATAAACAGCACACAAAAATCCTGCCCGATGAAGAAAATGTTTAAATGTTCTTGTGAAAGAAAAAAAATTCATTTTTGCCGACCGGTTTTTTCTTCCTCTCATATACTCCCGAAATTCTAGCAAATCAAAATTAATAATAAATAATAAAAACACGTGGAGAATCGTTAATATAAATTCATCAGTCACCATATGACAAAATCGTTTCCGTTAATTTCTAGTATTGTGTAATTTTTTATTTCGTAAAAGAACATCTATAATACAATAATAAACAAAGTTAATTATATGAAACGAGTCTTTCTTTAAATAATTGAAAGGTTCATGGAGCAAGAGAATAAAAATATAGTAAAAACAGCTTAGAAAAGATTACATTTTTATTTTTCAATGTCTGTGCGCCTCCTACGAGACTTTTCCAGAACAATAGAAGTCAAGACTGGAAGATTTTAATGACACAATCCTCCTCCTGGAGATGATTACGAGCTTATTACTCCCCGTGGACCTTCCGGGCTGTTTTGTAGTATTTTATTTTGTCCCAGGAAGAAAAAATAAATAAATAAATCGGACAGCGTGCGACAATAGGGAACACGCCTACTTTTCGTATTGCCATTTCATTAAAAAAAAAAAAACAATTGCCTAAATGATGTGATTTAAAATTTGTAGTATTTAAAAAAACAGTAATTAGGGAAAAGTATAGAGTTAGTTACAAAAAGGATCTCATACATTCTACAGCTATGAAATTTCTTTGTTATATTACTCATTGTCACGTCTACGTAGCTTATTAATCATTACACAAAGAGTTGGAAATATCAGTCGTGATTGACGAAATCATGAAACAATATAAAAATGTAGAGCAGAGATCTACTACAGAGAGATCAAACATGCTTTGAGTACTATCAATAGGAGGATTCTCCATCCACCTTTCCACATAAATTACTGGCATTTATCAAATAAATATATATTGTTAAAAATATTGCTATAATGCTCTATTGCTATAAGGCAATGAGGATTGCTATTTGTAAAGGGAAAATACTATTACATCTTGCTAAATACTGTGGTGTTATATCTGTGGCATACTGGGCTAAGTCGAATTTTGTGAATTTCAAGCTATCTACTTAGAATCATAATTTTTTTCTCTTTCCTTGTGTCTAACACGCTAGGTGTTCCGTCCATTGCAATGAAGGATATTCCTTTGTGAATCGTGGGCTGATACTCTAATCTTGAACTTAAGATAAGTTCAGAAAAATTACGATTCTAAATAGATAGCTTGAAATTCACAAAATTCGAATTAGCCCACTATACTCAGGTGCTACAGATATGTGGTAGCGTAACTTATTACTATTTAACAAAAACAATTATTATTGCTATTTTTTTTAATCAAAACAAGAAATTTTAGAAGTATCAATAGCTAAGTGGATCTTTTTATCCAGCCATTAACCAGTTATTTTTAATTTAATGATAAAAATTAATGGCAAATAGAGATGATGTGAATGCGGCGCTTTTCTTAGCATGCTTATATTGTGTTAACAAAACTGAGGATGGTCTTATACAAGGCTATTATGGAATGTTGTCAACTATTGCAGTTCTTATATATTCAATTTTGTCAAACATGAAACATTATGATATGACAGACATGCTTTTTTGAAAAAAACATACCATTTTGTAATAATCTGCAACCTTTTTTAAAGGAGGTTAAAAGAAATGCCTTGAAAAATAATAGAATAATGTATATAACCAAACAAACACGTTTCTTTTATTAGTGATTTTAATTGTAAAGTAGCTATTTTCTATGGAAATAGAATATTATATAAATAAAAAATAAATAGAATAGGTGAAATTCTCGTAACGAAATACAAAGTCCTGGAAAAAAAACGAATCCAATTTTTATATGATGTATAATTCTGTGCAGCTCCGGAAAACCATTTAATTATCCATTTTCCCCCTCAATGTTGCTTCGCAATATTAGTGCTATTTGAATCTGTTTCCTCATACCGTTCATATTAAAAGTACAAATATAGAATATTGCTTAACTATCAGAATATCAGCAGTAGAGAGTAATTAAAACCGTGTGTGGGCCGATTTCCAGCTATTACCGTTTGCAAACATCGTGCTGAATAAGATTTTTTTTAAATAATCGCTTATCGATATGATCTCGTGTTAATTTTGAATTCTCGAACTGAAAATTAAAAGAAAAAATCTTGATTAATAACACATAGGCCATACAAAATGATAATATTGTGACATAATCCAGCACAGATTAACCTTTATTAGTTAACAAATACAAGTTGACAATTTCGGATCTTTTTAGGTTTTCACTTTGTTTAGTAAAATAAATTATCCGGCACTCTTTTTTTTTTTTTCAAGTGATGTGTAAATAATAGCATTATAAATTATAAAAGGAATTCCGACCACGATTGTCGATCAGGCCATGCTAAAAAAACAAATCGCATTATTAGTAATTTATAAGTAACTGCCGAACTTAAATAACTTTTTAAATTCAATAACAGTAGTAGTATAACTTCGAAACAAATCTTTCCCTACATTAAAAACACTAGTACGAAAAAATTGAATAACTTCAACTATCTAAAACATATTTATTTAAATTTCAAACTTTTTTACAACAATTCAACCTTAAATTTTTTCAATAAAAGATATTTAAACTTTCCATATAAAAACCGTTTCTAAATATTTTAAAGTATTTGTAATTAACTTGTCTTTAAACCAGAATTCGCAGCCCTCTAAATCACATATACTCGTTCACTCCATCTCAGTGTGGAACTCAACCCGTCCAATCATTCTTCTTCACTATCCTCATTTAAATCTTGCTTTTCAAACATCTCTTATCTTCCCAAAAAGATCTCTCTCTTTATTCAAGAAATTCGCTTAAATGAATGAGTATTGAATATTTGATTATTTTGTTTAGTCTTTTTTTTTTTGTAATGAATATATTCATTGTGTTATAAGATATATATTATCAGAGACGTTCCGATTCAAACCAGGAATGGAGCAGAAAAAATTTCCGGTATAAAATAAAATTATATTCATGGAATTTATATTACGGCCTAGAATACAACACTACTCTTTTCTACTATTCATTAATAATTTTGAATGTTTTTTCTCAAAATAAAATTTAAAATCGTAACTGTTGAGTCAGAGGTATATTTGGTAAATATAATTTGAATTGTACGTCAAGACCAGGTAATGGTTGGTGATGCTTCACTGGTTGCAGGTTTATTGAACGATTCAGATTAAACGCAAGCCCTATATTGCTACACGGCAATAAAGTACTTATCTTTGCTTACATTCTAATGACTACAGATTTAACCAATAATATAATACAATTAATTAATTGGTTACAGCTTATTTAGAGTTACGCAAAAATACATTTTATGTTTTAGTAGAATGTTCACTAAACATTAATTTTTAATTCTCAGACATTTTTGTTAATAATATAAAATTTCATTTAAAATAAAATAACATCTTAAATTGTCGGTTCCTTAAAAAAACTTAATTTCAGTAATGGGTGAGATAGGACTATTTTGTATTGAGGTATGCACTGCTATATAAACATTTTTTTAAATAATATTTATTTAGTATAGAAAAATTAACAGATAAATAAAAAAATATATAGTAGTTATGTAATTATCAAGCACCAACGTTTCTCTTAAAATAGCATTATTTATTGAGTTTCTATCTTTCAACCAAACTTGAGATTATAAATTATTGTTTGCGATTGTTAATAACACGGTATATTAATTTGATAGTTGAATAGTTATCATAGGGAAGCTTTATGATGTTAAAAATAGACTTGAACTATGTAAGGTACCCTACGCCAAGAGAGTATTGAGAATACTATGCCCGTAAGACCTGCAAGTGTTGATGCAATGTATTGACTCTTTGCTCAGGGGTCGATTAGTAGTAATTTGAAACACTACAAACAAAATGACATACCCTCTAAAAATTTCTAAACTTAATGTTGATAAAATTTATAAAACCAACAAATATTCTATAAGGAGTTTTATAAAGCGTATCAGGTTTTTATATTTATTTGTTTATTCTTTTTGACATATATTAATTCTTTCAGAATAATGGATTTATCGGTTAAAGCTTATTTAATTGTATTTTAATCTGATCACTGTTCCGATTTAAACTCTGAGTATAGAATGAAAAGTGAATTCAATAATCTTAAACTAGCTACAATATTTTTAATCATCTTTCATTCTACTTAATTAAAACGTTTTTGAAAGATGATCAACTAAGCTTAATTTTAATTATTTCTTCAACATTTTCCCAATTAGTTTATTTTTTTAAAATATTATTCACATAATATTTAAATATGGGGCATCCCGTTTGAAAGAATATGAAATGATCTTCAATGCTTCGGCTTTTTAGATTACTGGGCGTGTTGATTGTATGTTATGATTATTAAAGATTCGTTTTATAAAAAATACATACAAACGGAGAACTTTGGGTTATAGGGGTTTGAGAAATAAGATTGTTAATTTCTTAATAAAATTGATCTTATATGGTGTTGGGTATGTAATAAGAGACGTAACATACCTAACAGTAAAATGTATGTATCGCGATGTTGGGTCTTTAATGAGTAACGTAACATATTCCGTTAGGAATTCAGGGAAAAAAGATGTAGAAAAAGCACAATTTAACGCGCATATTTTTAAACTGAATTAAAAACTTTTTTAAAAATAACCATTCGTTTTATAACCGATTTGAGAAAAAATCGCTAATCTACATATTTATCGCTTTTATATATTTTTCCCTCTCTAATTTCTGTAATAAGGATGTTATTCATTTTTAATTCAACCAACCTAATTACATTATTACATTATGTAAAGGAATACTTAGTAGGAATCATAAAAAAAAAAAAAGCTGAAGAAGTGAGCTTCTATCGAAAGGGTGTTTGGTCAGATCCAGTAGTAAATATGAAATCACTTCAGTTCAAAAACAAAACGCTCTGACAAATGATGACACAAATGACACACGGCTAATGGAATATCCTATGCTAAATCTAAAATTGTCTTAGGTATTTCTGTTGAGCCAAAAATATGCCTCCATCATCAGGCAATATGGCTAAAGTAAACATGGCTCTCTCATGAGTAGTAGCTTTGCTCTCATTCGGTATCAAATATAGTTTTCGATTCGATAGGCCTGTTTTATAATACGAATGTATACCTCAGTAATGGTCTTTTAATTTTTAGAAATGCGTAAAAGAATGTCTAAATACGTTAAAACAACGTTAAAGTAGTATTTAATTAGTCCTTTTTTCATAAAAATATAATGAATTTTCAAATATGAAGATGTTTATATAACATCCATTGTTCCTCAGAATAATTATAATTTATGTTTAGGAGGGACCCTTTCTCGAATTACGTCCTGTTTTAAAGGAGGATCAATGAAATTAATTAGTACTTTGTTTGAATAAAAGACTCCCTTAAACAGTAATCTGCTCGTTGTTTACACGTGATGTGTTTTCCTGTCATTGTTTGAATAAAATAAAATTCGTACTATTTATATGGGAGGGGATTAACTCTTTTATAAAATTTAATAATTTTCAATGAATTTCTGTTACTTCATATTATATATTGCCTATATTGCTTTTAAAAACATTTTTGATGTATTAAATGTCGATTACCGGATTTCACTTTATTTTTGAAAAAACAAATTTACTTATAAACTTTTGTTTTCTCAATCCCTCATATTTTAATAATAATAAACTGTGATCTTATATCTACAGCTCGGTGAATAAGTGGTTAAGTCTGATTTTCTCCAAAATCAGTTTCTTGTACTTAAATAAACGGAATCGAGTTTTTTTATTAGTGGATAAGGGGCTAGGTAAGGCATTAGCTGTAAAGGAGAATTTTTGAAAATTATTTTTGGAAAAAAAACACGGACAACCTTTGGATTCTTAATCCCACATATTTAAAATTTGATTTTAAAGACAATCGTATCGAGTTTCTTTGATGGCTGCAAATGAGACTTTTATCCTGAGCGTCTGTTGTCGCGAAATAGCATATATAGTACAATTTATTTGTTTAGTCATATATATAGGCAGTATATATATTTAGTAATATAAAATTAAGTGCATTTAGAACGAATAACTAATTTTATGGGGCAACCTGTGTTATAGTTAGCGTAACAAACTACTAAGATCACGGGTTCGTAGCCCTGCAGATGGCTCTAGGATTTTTTAAAGGGAGTAAAAAATCCTTAGTTACGCCGACCTTCGAAAGGGACGTTAAACGGGGGTCCCGAGCCTGTACGATGTTAGGTACTCGTTATCCCTATCCTAATCAAACCTGGATAGGCAAAATTTAGAGTTCCCACGGTAGCATCGTCCGAATGGTCGTTAGTTGTAGTAGGATAAAGAGAGGTCAAATGAACAAACAACTAGTTTTATTCAGTTTTGCGTTCAAATTTATTTAAATTCCAAATCCTTATGAATGGTTAATTAGCGTTGATAACATAGAATGCCTAGTCATAAAGTGCCAACCTGGGTGACCCAATATGTGATCCAATCTTTACCTACCCAATGGAAGGGGAAAACTCCGAAGGATTTGGTCGTAAACCTATCCTACGAGAGTGGTGATAAAATGGAAACCACTTCTAACGAAAGGAAAAATGATTGTGTAAAAAACAAACCAAAACATCACCTAGATAGAGAATGTTAATTGCTATTAATTTCGGTCAGGAATAATAATAATACCTTTTGGCAGTCTGGATTTTATTATAAAATTATTTAATACGCTTTACAGAGGTATTTAAATGAAGTAGTTACTGTACAGCACTTTAGAGGTTTCAGATACTTAAACATATAGCGATTTTAAGAGGCGAATCCTACCTTCGTAAAGTGAATGGAAGAAAAGCCTGACGGAATGAAACATTAAGAGCAAACAAAAACATAATATATAACGGATTTGGTTTTAAACATCAACATCCTAGATACTTACTGATATTTAATTTTAAATAGTAAAAAAATTGTAAATGAATCATGAAGCAAAAGAAGCGGTGGAAGATGATACGGTGACTAATGATCTTAGTCAGGTTTACCGGAAATAATATTTTTAAAAAAGTGACGCTTCGGTTTTTTTTCATGTTTCCACGTAATTACATACAGAGTGATATATGAGTATGAGCTATCCAACAACATACTACGGATCTATGTTCCTATTCTTATTAACGGATGCTTGCTTTCAACATGGGAAAAAATTTATGCTTGAGTTAATTCTAAAATATTTTCATTGTTCATATTTTAACTATGTTTAGATAACCTGTGATAAAAGTAATAAATAATAAGTAAACTGGGATAACCTATGGTGTAGTGGTTAGTTTGACAACATGCTATGCCCAACCTTCACAGCTTGGCAAATTAGACAGTAATACGACAGATTTGACTAAATCGTTTTATTTTGTTTTTTAGGAAATCGTTAGTTCATAACCATTTATGTATACTGATGACTTTAGAAATAAAAGTTGTAAAATCCCAGGAATATACGTATCTTGAATTTATAAATTTCAGGTTCGCAAAAACATTCGTCATTGAGCCGGATACCATACACGCATGAGAAAAAACATGTATAATATGTTAATTAAATAATATAAAAAAGTTATAATAGTTAAACTTTCTCAACTAATAAAACAATAAATCTACAATAGCTTTCGAAAACACTGGTATGGTGATTAAATAAGATTTTGGATTTTTTTTTTGCTATATTATTTGTCTTTATGTAATTGCTTGTAATTATGTATATAAAACAAAACTATTAATTAAACTCTCAATTATTAAAATAATTTTATTGACATGAGCATTTATTTTATGTTAACGTTTACTGATAATACAAAAAAATAAATATGGTGCGGACCGCAATGCAGGTGCTTGTTAAACAAGGATTGATCGTTCCTTAGCATGATAATATCGTGTATCAGTTCTTTGTTACCTTTTATTGAAAAAAAAAATCAGTCATAAACACATGGTTCTAAAATTTATAATTATATATTCTGTTTTTATACCGGTTTATAAAAAACATCAGAGACTATAATTATGCATCGACATCAAAGGGGTTATACCGACTGTATATAGTATGTACTATATACGGAATGTATCGCCTGATAAATGTATATATTTTTTTATTTATTTAATTATTTGCAACACAAGATAAACTGAATTTTAATTGAATTGCTGAATTAGTTATTGATAAAGTCAATACAATAAATAACACTAAACCATTGTGCTCTTGGTGTCGTTAACAATGTTTATATGGATATATATTTTTACACGATCATTTATAATTTGTATTGAACTTCATTTAAAGTATTTTATAATGATAGTTGAGGTATTAATTGATTCTTCATTTGCACCAATATTCCATAACATAAAACCGAATATTCTATTTTTTTTTAATTTGATCAGTTACCTAAATAAATAAAACTTTTTATAGGACATTAAATAATCCTTTAACGGCACTTCAAAGAAATGTTAAAGATTTGGTCCATATCTTTCAAGTAGGCTCTCAACCCCCACTATCGGAAGTCAAAGACCTATCGACTTAACGCCTGTTTGTGTCCCGTTTGATCAATGAGACGAAAAATCAGTTAAAACAATTAAAAAATAAATAAACGGAAAAATATACTCACTATAAAAATTAAAAAAAAAATCCTATTTAATAAATGAAACAAAATCGTTAATTCAATCTTCAGTATTAGGGTGTATCTTAAATACTTGTTAAACATCTTTTAGTTCCTACCAACGTTAATAAATTTCACAGCGCATGCTTGTATTGTAACTAATATTTTAGAAGTATTATAATATTTAAATTTAAACGTTTAATTTTCTGTCCCTAAATTTTCAGGTTCATAGGAGCCGTTTTTGCGTAAAGTTTTTTTTTTACATTCAGTTTTTGGTGTTCATTTCCTTCAAATATAACAAAAATAATATTCTACTGTTAAAAAAATAATGTGGTTGGTTAAATATGATGTGGGATATATTAATGCGTCTTTATACAAATTACATGGAATACCAAAATTTAAATAAAGTTGTTTTATTCCTCCATAAAAAATTCCTCCGGTTGAAAATATATTAAATCAAAGAAATAAACTTACATTACACAGGGAATTGAGGAGAAATAACGCGATTTCAACTCTTAAAATTTAATCTAAGTGTACGAATGCGTTCCATATTTAATGCGGACTATATTTAAATAAAAGAAGCGAGTAACTAAGTAGTTTTTTAATACGAAAACAAGTAAATTAAATGTCTCTTTACTCTACACAATTTACTTTAACTCTCATTCATTAACATTACTCTTAGTTAATTTTTATCTTAATTTTTTTAGTTTTCTTATTTTTGAAATTTTAATTGTTTTGGATACTGGTATTGGCAAATTAGGAGGATCTACCGGAGTAATCATTGTATTTCTTTTTTCCAACACTTACCAGGAAGCTACCCAGAGCTTCAGAATAGTATGGACAAGATAAATTTCTCGAGACAGTCGTGAAATGAAAATTAAAAACTTTTGAATTGTTTTTTGTTTTAATTTTACATTTCTCACTTCTCGTCTCACAGCTACCTGGTTTACTTTTTCAGCATTTGGACGAAATGTCGTCTGTTATTTTATTTCCTCACGAAGCCGAGCACACGAAGACTAATTTATTAATAATGATTAATATAAATACTTTTGCTTATTCATAAAATGATAAACTACTTACCTATGGTGGTGTATATTGTGCCGCAGTAGAAGACGGAAGACCAGAAGTCCCACATGGGCTTGTCACCCTTGGACATGATATGCGTGTCCTGCTTGAAGTGCTCCAAGAGGACCGACTCGTAGGCCCGCAAGGACGCCGTCGACTTCCCGAACCACTTGTCCTCATCCTCTTCAGCATCCGGCACTTCCATCTCTCTGAAGTGCTGTAGGGAAAATCAATTTATAGTTGAAAGGAAATCTATAATTAAATCAGGAAAATATGAAATAAAAAGTAAAATATATTTTTAAAAAAACAGTCTATTCTAGGATTGAAGTTCCGGAAAGCGGACGTAAAATCTCATATTTTTAAGAAAGTTATTACTTTTATTGTTTGATTTATTATATTATTTATTTTTAGATTTATTTATTTATATATATATTTTTTTTTTGTTTGGTTGTATTGACTTTAATCCAGTGAATATTACTATTACACGCTAGATGATTTTCTTAATTTGGAAATATATTACCAATAATAATATTATAAAAATGTATATTTTACGGGAGTAAGGGGGTTAGAGATTTTTCAATTCCGTCCACACAATTCTTCAAAAAAAAAAAAATGCTCTTGATACTTTATCAAATTAGATTTTTTTTTTTTACGCGACAAGGAATATATCTCGACCTCAAGGGAGACCAAATGTTACTTCAAGCACCACTGTCGTCTCCTTCCTTAGTTATTGTTTATTTATGAGAATATTGAACCCAATAAATAACTGTCCCTTTATATCCTCAAATTTCATGTTTCACTACAGCCGCTTCATCTTTTCACTTCAGCCACGAACGATGATGCATTTTCGGAGGAGGACAAAGATATTTTTCTTACAGCTTCTTACAAATCAGGACGCGTAAAAGTAATTTGGGAAGTTTGCATAAAAACTCTCAATATACTATAGTCAGAAATAGAAGAAGCCATTTACGTAACCTACATTATTGGACAGTACTATCTATACGTGTGAGGACTCCTACACTCCTGGCACCCTGACAACCTCCCTGGCTCAATAGCTTCTCTGATGGGTACAGCAACACCTGGGCCACCTTCCTTTAATGGATTTCTCTACCTGACGTTTAGGCTAAGTTTATTCACAAATGGATAATATAAGTTTGATTGTCATTGTAATGCAGGTAATTTTATTTTCTACATAATTTTTAATGAGAATACGTCGGAAAAATGAATTCCCTAGGGTGAATGTAGAATAAAGATAGATGGCCGGTATGGTATGAGTGAGAGCAACACTCTGAAGGAGAGTATCTTCTCTTGCCCTCAGTCATTTTTTAAGGACAACAAAAGGAAAACCTTCACATATACCTCATATCTTCAGCATCATCCTTTTATCCTTCATAATAAATTCAGGTTTTATTTTATATATCTTGCATTGGTTTTTATATGTCGGGATTTACCTTTGTATAACGCTTGCATCCCTGTGATCTCTCCTATGTTACAGATAGCTTTAAATCTAGAATAGTTTAAATATTTTATTCTATTGAACATGTATTTAAAGGTTAATTTTATACTTAATGAACCAGGGAACCCGAAGGCTCGATGATTATATTCGATCCTATTTTTAAACAGATTTTCTTTTTTGGCATGGAAAATATATGTTTTTTAAAATACGAATAACGGGGATTAAATAAACCAAACCAGTAAAACATTAATTTCACAGTGTCTTTATAATAGTTCTATTCAATTATTATCGTAATCGATCAAAATTTAAGAAACAATATTAAACAAATAAAGAAGGTTAGTTAAAAATAGTAAAAAACTTTCCGTATGACGGAACAGCTGCAAAGTGTAACGAATATCTAAATCTAAAGCAACACAAGTGCTCACTGACCCCGAACCATTTCGTCCAGGCAGTGAAGGATAAATAGAAAAAGAATATAGATATTTCTGGATTTCAGCGAAGGTTATTCATCGGAGGATCCTGCAGAAGGTATAAAATGTCCGGCTTACCGAAAACCCTAAACCCTCAACCCCAAAATAGTGAACGCGCTCAAATACACATAATTAGCGAAAACTTAATTCTAATTATTTTTGTTAACAATTATAAACACCTAATTAAAAAAAATAAACGAATTTGATTTGGCAAAAAATCTGAACGCAGCCATAAAAAATCTTAAGTAAAAAATCACTGTTTTTATTACTAACCCATGAATTAATGCCAAAATTCTTTTTATTTAACAGCCTTCTATGCCTTAGGTCTCGAGGTCGCAGATTCCAATGCTTAAATTATACCTAAAAAAACCTATACCACTACAACCCGTGAACGGGTCTGGGGTTCAGTACATGGTGGAGACTGTACTACTGTACTACCCGTGAACGCGTCTGGGATTCAGTACATGGTAGAGACTGTAATGTTTCATGGGCAATAGTTCTTTAAATTATACCTGGACAGGCAAAATTAATGTGTCCCACTGTAGTATCGTCCGATTGGCCATTACAGCATAAACATATAATATAAAAAATACTAATATATAGCTCTCCAAAAAAATTATCATGATAATTAAAATTAACAGCAAACGATGAACTAAACTAAACTTTAGAAGGTTAGTTTCAGTTTCTAATTGGTTTTTTCATATTAATAATATAGTAGCTTGTAATTGATCGACGGAAAGACGTGGTTAATTTCTTTGCGCTCTCAGTTGAATATTAAACGAGATCTTGTGGGTTCCTAGAAGTCGACTGGTTATACCCTTTCAAATTATCCTCCGCATAAGAAGCAGTGTTTTATCTGGCTGGCTGTAATAGCTTTAATATTTTTAATTAAAAGTAATTATACTTTATAAACTACAAAGGATCATACTTTCACTATTTTTACTGTTTGTAATAAATTTTTAAAATTTAAAAATCATCCAATTGATATCCTGTATTACTCCAGTTCGTTCCTTCAAACATCTTATAATAAAACATCCTTGCGGGAGAGGCTGCTGGTAGGCCGTGACAATTTTCAGTAAGACAAAAATAGCATTTGGCTGATTTATATCTGTTGAAGGCATCACTCCTGGATTTTGTTTGGGCCTTCTTAAAAAGCTAACGATAGTTGAAGAGAATAAACACTAAAAATCAACCTTTCACGATACTATTTACCGTTTTAAATAAAGCAAACACTAAGGGAGGATATTTGAATAAATATTTTCTCTTTTAAATATTCAGTTTGGAATGCTGAGTCACTTGTTTTTTTGTGTATGCTTTTCAACGAGAACCAAAAAATAGCCATTTTTATTGCTTTATTAGCTATCCCGGCAGATGTTCTGTCCTATTGCTCTAAAACAAAGGGCTTCCAAATTTGCTCTAACTATTACAATGGCAACTTAGTCGATTGTTGGTGCAATGAAACATCTCGCATGCTCCCCTACAGGAGTTTTATCAGCTCTGATTACAATTTTATGATTACCATATGGCATAAGATCCAGTTCAGTTTTAAACAATGTAATCAATTGATTGTGTTGATGAAACAAATTTAATAATTGTTCTACAATAGACATCCTCACTGAACTGTTATTATCAATTTCTTCTTTTGTATTGCCCATGAAATAAATTTGCATGAATTTATAGTACCATGTGTCACCGGCAACAGCGAACCTGCTTTATTATATAATATTATTTGGCCTTGTATCTGCAAATTAAACAGGAAAGTTTTATTTTTACACGACAACTTAAAATGGAATAAACAAAGTAAGTCTTGTTACCTTGAAATTCATCTCGAAATTGTCTACTTGTTGCCCCAAAAGAAGTCATTTGGAAGCAGTTGTTATATGTTTGTAAGGAAGTGTATGGAATCCCTTCCAATTTCTGAAAACAATGAGTATAATGGCTCTGGTGGCGGAACCAATAGCCCAAATTGCCATTTGCGCAACACAGTCCACTTGCTTCATTTTTGTATTTCAATGCTTTGAAATGTGGGCCAGCTGAGTTCGTAGATCCAATAGCAACGCATTGGTAGGAATTGTAGTCAATTGAAACATGGTAACTGGAAGCCGCTCGTGAAACACTGAAAGCAGTTTGAAAACGGCGCGTTGCACGTGATTGTAATATCCTAATCCTTTCAATTTCATTTCGCTCTTCACGTTGCTGTGCAATTCGATTAGATTGAAAATTAGCGTTTCGAGTTCTTCGATCAAAATTGCTGGGCCCGCGTCTTGTAGGCGGTATGGTTCTAAATGTATACACATTCAACAAATAAACACACAATTCGTTTTCTAGAGAATGGAAACTTTATTAATATTATTTTATTAATGACACGCACACCCTAATAAACTTTTACTAACAACTAACGCACATTTGTATTGCTTTGATTGACGTCAAAGGTTTGAGAGCTGAGAACAGAGTGGTTTGTATGGGAAAAGAAAAGCGTTGTTTTTATAATTTTACTCGTAATTTTTAAATTTTTTTCTCTCAATAAGAACCTTCTTTATGCCTTAGCGAACAATTGAAAAAAAAATTACCCGAATTGGTCGCGCCGTTCACGAGTTTTGCCTTTAGCAACACCTTTGGCTATTCATTTATATATATATATATATATATATATATATATATATATATATATATATATATATATAGCAGGGTCGAGGTTGGCCTAAAATTAATTGTAATAGTTGTATCTGTACGAAATGTCTACGTTAGTTTTTTTATAAGCCTTTTCTGTAAAGTGCAAAGGTCTGTTGTGTTATTATTATTTTTTTTAAAGTAAATAATATAATTCTATAAATAATTACAATTAAAGAAATCTTCTATAAAATGAGAGGATACAAGAGTGCTAGAAGGAAACTGAGAGACTGAAAATAACAGGCCAAGACTGTTTCGATAGGGATGACTATGGGAAGAGACTAAAATAAATTAATTTCCTTATGGGAAAGAGAGTAAATTATCTCATAATTTCAACAGTTAACTTTTGGATGTGTGGATACACAATTGTTTTTTTTTTGCATTGATTTTGACTATTTTATCTATCTATCTACCGGAGCTATGGTCCTTGCTGGACTTTGGCCTCCTCAGTGATCCTCCTCCACTCCGACCTGTCTTCGGCTGCCCTTCTCCATCTGCCGACGCCCAATGTCCGAAGGTCCTCCTCCACATCCTGCAACCAACGAAGTCTAAGTCTCCCTCTGCTCCCCTTCCACCAGGGTGTCCCTCTCTGTTGGTAGTGTTCCTCCATAATCATTTTTGGTAATCAACTTCTTTCCATTCTTTGTACGTGCCCCAGCCATCTTATCCTGGAAATGTTAGCCGTGGCAACGATATCTGGTGTACCATGAAGATTTCTTAGTTCCTCGTTTGTCTTCATCCGCCAGTGATTTCCTTCTTTTGTAGGGCCAAAGATCTTCCTGAGGATTTTTCTTGCCCACATGTTTAAAAGCCTCCCGGAGAACCGTAAGCTCATTCGGGGCGAATGCTCGAGTATATACCCGCTTAGCACCAATAAAGAATAATTTTGACTAACCAATTAACTAGAAATATAGTAGCGAGTTATCGTCAAATCACTTTATATTGTAAGAAATTTAAAATATTTTTTTCTTTACTTTAAAGTACAATTAATTTATTTCTATCATCTATATTATCATCACCTCGATTTTGTGATAGTCCGTGCGGCATTTAAACCAACACTTCTTGAACAAGGATTGAAGTACATCACACAAATAACAAAATCTTACCTGCCTAATTTCAAGAAGGAGATGCTTCCGCTTCTTCAAGATGTCGATGACGTTGGCCTGCTCGGCGGTGCCTTCTATGTAATGGAAGAGAAACCCGCCAGCAAGGCTGTACCCTGCTACGCATAAGACCAAGAAGATATGCGTGAACCATTTTCTCGAGAGGGCCCAGATCCTGCTGTAGAACCATATCGACGCCTTCTCTCCCACACTCAAGCCAGACTTGGCTGTGTTCAACGTGAAATCACGGAAGCCTGAAGAAACATTAGACAAATTTAAGAGGAAAGGAAAGGAAGTCAGGATCTAGGGAGATATATCTATATAACTATAAGTTAAGATAAGACATACACCAGTATAGACACTAATCCTAAACAGTGAATGTCAACAATGTAAATAGTATAAATAGAGGAATGTAACTTGAATAAATCAGTGTTTAATTAGACTTCACGTGTGTGTTATTCTCCCCAGTATCTCTTTTTTTTAAATGTTTTTGTGCCGAAGCTCATAAGTGGTGCCGAAACCCGGGAATTCGTTAACAGTTCATAGTGAAGATTTTTTTTTTACAGAAAAACAGTTCATAAAGTTTTTTCTTTTTTTTTTTCTCTCTTCTTTATTACATTCGAAGTATTTTTTTTTTTTAATTTTATATGTCAACAAGTACCAGCATGAACGAACACGGTCTAAGTATTTCAGACCGGCAACATTAAATTTAGACCCACCACAGCCGGAACAGGAAAACCCCGAGTTCCCGCCGTATCCATCGACAACTCTAGCCATGGCGCGGGCGGACTTAGCCGCACAGGAAGCAAACCGAATAGCGCAAGAGACAAACGAGTTGGAAAAGATGAAACTAAAGAAGGCTAATGCGCATGACATTAGGAGAGAGATCTCTGATCTAGAGAAGTTCAATGGAGATGTAGGTGAGCTAAATCACTTCATCAAAGGAGGAGACGGAATCATGGGGAGCATACAATCACAGGAGGCGGCTGATCTTTTGGAAGGAACCGACGCGAGGAGGCTGCGAGTGACACTAGCACGTCGGGTTAGGAGGAGTGTCCTAAACTTGATCCAAGCCGACGAAGATACTCCATGGCTGGTGATTAAGGAGAGATTAAAAAAAGCCTACGGAGGAGGGCGATGGGCCCCAGAGGAGGACATGCAACAAATGTTTAGAGAGGTGAAGAGAACGGGTCAGACGAACGGCCAATATGCAGCAGGACTTCTCGCAAAACTAAATAAGATAAATGAAAAATTGCGGGAAGTGATGGAGACCAGCTCGGTGGAAGCCTGGATGTTGTTCATGACAACAGTCCTCAAAGTTCAACTGCCCAGAGATACCGGAAAGAAGGATGGTCTACCCAGAGATAAGACATTAGTAGAATATGCTCAGGAAATGGTGGATGCGAGTGCCCGTGACGAGGAGGAAAAAGAGGTGTTCGAACCGGGGTGGAACAAAGTGTCCTACCGCAGGAATGAAGCAGGTAGGAATCGAGCAAGAATAGACCCGAAGAGAAGAAGAAAGGGAGATTTCGTTAGGAGGAAGCCGATGATTAGAGAGAAGCGGCAATTCGGAGATAGGAAGAACATGAGGAGAGATGATAGGAGAAGCCACGAATGTGGCAAGACGGGGCACCTGGTGGCTCAATGCCCGCGCACTCGCTGTTTTGAGTGCCACAACGAGGGACATATGGCTAGGCAATGCCCATACATAAGGAGGAGAGACCAGGACCGGGGCGAACCTATGGAGGTCAACGCACAGAGAACATGGCGGAGGAGCAGAATACCGTCCGAATCTTCCAGAGCATCCGAGACTTCAGGGTCCGAGGCGGAGGGTAGCGAACCTGGTGGCAGAGGAACTCCCGGAGGAAGAAGTAAGCAACGGAGAGCAGGGCGACGAACCGATGAGGTAAGGAGAGAATGAGGATGGTGTGAATGGCGGGGCAACCATTTTTGTGTAAATAATATTGTGAAAAAGTGCGGTCGGTTGCCTATTATTGAGTTTTGCAAGGGGTGGAGATGTCTTGTGGACACAGGTAGTTCATGTAGTATAGTGGGTAGAGATAGCTTACAAACTATATTTCAAGCAAATAGGGAACCAGAAATTAGGAAGTGCTTCTGTAAGTTGATCACTTTGGGTGGTTCCTGTACGGTAGAGGGGGAAATTGACCGGGCGTTGGATAGATGGGGCAAACAGGGCGAAGTAGCAACTTTACATGTGGTGGGGACCATGCCGCGTGACTATGAGGGGATTTTGGGGTGCGATGTCCTCGGAAAATTAGGGGCGAGACTTCGTAATGTAGGCAAGGGGTGTGGGGTGCGTCGGTGCAATCACCCAGGGCAAGGATTGGAGGACGGGTATAAGGGAGGAATATGCAGATATTTTTTTCGCGAGGGGGATCCACTGAGCGTGACGGGGGAGACCTTTCACGAAATTCATCTGAAATCGGAGAAGAGTACGTATGTAAAGGAAAGAAGGTACCCGCAGGTTTTGAAGGAACATATCCGGGTGGAACTAGCGGAGCTGAAGCGGCAGGGCATAATTGTCGATAGTACATCACCGTTTAATAGCCCCTTGTGGGCCGTAAAGAAAAAGGCCGTTGAGGGCGAGACACAGGAGCGATATAGGGTCGTGATTGACTATAGACAACTGAATGACAACACGCTGGACGAAAAGTACCCCATTCCGAGGTTGGATGATATCCTAGATAGGTTAGGTGGGGCGGCGATTTTTAGCACGTTGGACCTGAAATCCGGATACCATCAAATACGCATGCACCCCAGGGATCAGTGCAAGATGGCGTTCACATTTGAAAGGGGGCACTATGAATTTACGCGCATGCCCTTCGGATTAAAGAACGCGCCATTTCACATTTCAGAAACTAATGGATGAGTTCCTGCGTGGCCTGGATGAGAATATGTGCCAAGTGTACATGGACGACCTTCTTGTTTTCAGTAGAACCGAGGCACAGCATATTGAGGACCTATGCCGGGTATTTCAGCGGATAAGGCAGTTTGGGCTGAAGCTTTCCAGAGAAAAGTCCGTGTTAGGGCGGAAACAGATTAATTTACTGGGTCACACCATATCGGCGGAAGGAGTGCGTCCGGATAGTACGAAAGTGGAGGCGATCGCTAAAATGGCTGTCCCAACGGACGCGAAAGGAATCAGAAGGTTGTTAGGAACCCTCAATTACTATCGCCGTTTTGTCCCAGAAATGGCCGAAAACCTTGTTTCCTTGAACGAGTTGCTCAAGAAGGGGCGGACGATCCGGGTTACTCCGGAAATGGAAGCGAAGGTTAGGAAATGCATGGAGCAATTCCAGACTCAACCGATTCTCGCATTCCCAGACTTCAGCAAACCGTTCTCAATTACGACAGACACTAGTGAGTATGCGTTGGGGAGCGTACTATCTCAGGAGAGCGAGAAGGGGGATAGACCGATCGCATATGTGAGTAGCAGGCTGACGGAAGCGGAATCGCGGTATAGTGCGCTAGAGCGCAAATTGCTGGGTATCGTTTGGGCGGTCCAGCACTTCCGGCCGTACTTGTTTGGGAAAAGGTTTAAGGTCCACACAGACCACCGTCCCCTTCTGTGGGTTGGAAATTTAAAAGAGTCTTCGGCGAGAGTCACGCGGTGGAAAGAGATCCTCAGCCAGTATAACATGGAGGTGGTCTATAAGCCGGGTAAAGACAACGTGGTGGCGGACTGGTTATCTCGCGCTCTCCAAATCAACGCCATAGAACCAGAAGCGGGCGAACCGTCAGGGGAACTGCAAAGGTTTATCCGGGAATGGACGCCAGATGGGGAAGGAGAACTTGGGACGGATAACCGGGATAGTGAAGTTTCCACCGGCCAGGCTGGATCGGGGGAGGAGAGGTCACCGGAGCTAGAAGAACTGGACGGGCCAGTCAACGACAAAACCCGACAAATAATATGGAAAACCAGGACCACGGGGCTTTTGAAAATGGATTTCTCTAGGTATGCGAAGCACAGTATCGTTACTGTCTGGTCCCAGCCGGGAGTCAAAGAGGAACAAATATGCAGGGTCTTGGAAGATGCGTCTAAAGTTGGGAAGACCCAATATCTGTATGTAGGGAACGCGACGATGTGGGATAAAATCAAATAAAATTTGTGGCGGCTTGAGAAGATAGGTCTGGATAGGTCGTTTGTTCGGTGTCGCCTTATGGTAGAAACGATCCGAGATGTCGACCACCAAATAGAGGTCACGTTAGCTTACCACCAGGGGAAGACTAACCATCGGGGGGTTAACGAAACCGTAGCAGCGTTGAAACGGAGGTACTACTGGGTGGGGATGAGGAAAACGGTCGAAGAGATTGTGAGGGACTGTGCCATTTGCCATGTCGCAAAGTATGATCGCCATCCCCCGGTAGGGCTGCAAGTGGAGACGTCTACACCTATAGCGCCGCTAACGGATCTCCAAATGGACATCTTTACGTGGAGGGGCTTCAAGTGGGTTACTATAGTGGAAATTTTCAGCAAAATAGCCATGGCCCATCCGGTGAAAGAGAAGTCAGCGGCCGCAGTCGGCGACGCCCTCCGAACGTGGTTCCAGTGTTACGGGATGCCAGATGCGATTTCCTCGGACTGCGGCAGAGAGTTCGATTACGCCCTACTGCAGAAGGACATGAAGGATTGCGGTGTCGTTTGGCATTGGAATACACCCGGGCATCCCAAAAGTAGGGGAGGGATCGAGCGGCTCCACAGTACTCTGGGCGAACATCTTCGTGTGTTCCATGCGGATAAAGGATTGACGGCTGATTTGGCGATGCCTCGGGCTGTGGCGGCGTACAACCACTCGATCCACATGGGTACGGGATTCTCCCCTTTCGAGGTCCTCTTTGGTCTACGGGCTCGCCGTACGGTACGATAATAGATGACAACATGGCGGAACGCCTAGTCGCGCACAGAATAGAACTTGACCGAATATGGGGCAAAGCGCGTGCAAGAATGGTCTCAGAAAAGAGTAAGAGACTAGCCCGGGATAATTTTGGAGAGAAAGATATCGTGGGAAATCTGAGGATAGGCAATATCGTTTACAGAAGGATCGTGTCAAATCGCGCTAAGGAGGTACTCAGGTACGAGGGGCCATTCAAGGTGATCGCGATCCGGGAGCACAATCTGGTCACCGTTCAGAGTCTGGCGGAGCCCAGGAAACGGCGAACGGTGCATATTGAGCAGCTGAAAATTCCAGCTGGAGCAAGTAACTTGTAAATATGTATGATTACTGTTGCCTGACATTTTTTTTTTCTCTTTTCTCTTAGTATTATTATTACTTTGTATTCGTAAGTGTGTGTTATAGTAGGTCAGAAGAAGCTGATGACGTTAAGTTGAAGTGCTAAGTGAGCTCTTGTACATAGCGTAAGATTTCTTTTCTGTTGTTGTTTTGTAAGTGCTATGATTTTTTTATTTACATTATTTAATTACATTAAATTATTTACAATAATTTCTTGATTGGAAGCTATTGTATTTAATTTTCTTTTTACTTTTTGTACACTTATATTTTGTTTCTGTTTTTCGAGTTTACGAGAATGTTCGTAAACTGGCAGGGGGGAGTTAAGATAAGACATACACCAGTATAGACACTAGTCCTAAACAGTGAATGTCAACAATGTAAATAGTATAAATAGAGGAATGTAACTTGAATAAATCAGTGTTTAATTAGACTTCACGTGTGTGTTATTCTCCCCAGTATCTCTTTTTTTTTAATGTTTTTGTGCCGAAGCTCATATAGGGGGATATATAACTTAGTACGCTAGGTTTAATAATTGTATGACGTAAGTAAAAATATAATTAATGCGATAGACTATTGAAACTTTTGTTCGGTTGCAGATTGATTGTCATGTACCACTACAACCCAAGAAGCGTCTTGGGTTCAGTACGTGGTAGAGACTGTAATGTTTCAAGGGACAATGGATGATCAGGGAGGTGATTTGTTCGAAATCACGATCAATCGTCAGATTTTCGCCCAATTATGCAGGCACCCACTATACAGGAGCTGGGTGAGCCCCAGAAATGTTTCTATATCCCACAGGGTCCATCAATAGCTGCTAAAAGATTTAACATTTTATCTGCAGGATTTTAACCCGGAACCTTCAGCAAAGCAATTTAGCGCTCTACCACTGTACTGCTCGCTGTGTCAGAATACATTAAAATATTTTCGGTCTGTCACAAGTTTTGGTGATTATTGTTGCTATTTTTACATAGTTTTCTAGTTACGGCAAGCCAAATTGTTTCAGGTGGCTTAATATTTCAGTTAAACGAAACTGACAATAATCTTGATGCTGATCTCTCTTCTGCTTCTCCTTTTGGGTCTCCTGGTATTTAGTAAACGCATCGGGAAACTTTAGCAGCACAAAGGATTCGGATGAACTATTAATTCTTGAACGAACAACAATAGTTCCATCCAATACGATGTTTTAAATTTACAATTTTACATAAAACCATCTTTGTCACTGTAGACGTTGCCGTGTCTAATAATACTCATAACCTTTAACAAGACGTTTGTCATGTTTCTAGAACAATCATCCTTCTGATGCCTATACTATCTTTGTTGTTGGTAAAATGTCCCATGCTTCAGAAGCTTATGGAATTCTTCGGGCGACGAAATAACTCACTATCAAATTCTCTAACCTGCTCTGTGGCAACTTCATAGGTACTTATAAATAGCTGATCCAAAAGTAATAAATCGCAAGAACTTTTATCATTTCTTGCCAACGAACAAAACAATGTACGACTATTATGTAACTTAATTTTTCCTCGTGAAGAAAGCAATGGTATTATGATACAGTGATGGTCTTATATAAATCCATGCTTGTAGTGTCTCGGATTCGCAAGGAGTTTGATAGTAGTACAGAATAAGCGAATTGATATGCTCCTCGATGTCAAACGCCTATAGTGAGTTGGTTCACACTTGACAGAAATTATATCTTTCTTCTATTTAGCATTCTGTATCATAGGCACAGCATGGTATTCGTTATCCTTATTCAGTTTGTTTTCAAAATTCATAGATAAAAATTTGTCAAATGAAAAAAACTAATAAAACTATATCTTCTCAACATTTTCTACATGTTTTACTGTGTAAACCTCACCAATATAACAAAGCAGCAGATTTTATTTCTCTTAATGCATTTGCTATATTAATTATTGGTCAGGGGGAGCAGTCAATAATCATACCAAATAAGAAAAACTTATTGTTTACATAATTATTAGGTGTTATTATTGATTTCACCCCCTGACCAATTCCTTCATTAGTATCTTCCAGTCAACTATTTTCCTCTCTATATTAATTTTTAATTATAAAAAGTGTGAGCTAAGTCGTTATTTGAAATTGACTTGTTATATTTGGCATTTTTACAATTAATTTTCAAATTGCTTTATTATATCAAAGAGAAATCATTCAGCATATCCACAATGCTGCCATATAAATTAGGGTTGAATTTCGAACTGATAGGTAAAGTGGGTTTGAAGAAAAAGATACCTAATATAAAAAAATCTGATAGAGGATAAAAATTAAAATAGAATTATAAATGATAATCTATAATTATATGAATATATATTTTAAAATACAAACTTATCATTTAAATGTTGATTAAAGAAACACATGATTTGGTAGTTTTAGTGTAAAACCTTTCCCATTAAAAATATAACGGCTTAGTTTGTTTTTGTTTAATTTATTAATGTATTAGTTGTAAGAATTGAGAATTTAATTCACATTCTTCTATAAAAGAATGAGGCTTGCACTGTCCACATAACAATACAGAACAATAATCTTATAAGGAATAAAAACGGAGGAAAAAAATTTAATAATTTTTCATTTTTTCCATCAGTGGCCTTCTTAATCAAGAGGAATCTGTTTATGGTTCTAATATATTTCTAATATAATAAAAATATGATTGTCGTTTAATGTGTGAAAAAAAAACCTTCGATAATCTTGAGGATTGAAGATTGTATCATTTCGAGGGTGTCGAGCAAAGATAATTCTTCTTATGGAATAATAATTGTTAAGAACAGAACAGTAAATAAAATAGTAGCTCCTAAGAAACCGTGATTCTAACCTAGAAATGATTTTTTAACCTAAAACTCTAAGGCCTCTATCAACTATTAACAAGGGATTTTTAGAACAATGTATAGCTATTGTTTAATTGTCGTGTATTTATATTATTTCTCTAAAATCAATAATGTATTAAGTGATTAAAAATTAAATTCAAGCATAAACTTACGCGGAGGGTAATCAAGTGGCATGTTAAAATGTTCTCACTGAGTTCAAGCATTCCATTATATCATGGTCATGAAAAACAACTGATGAAAATATTATAAGGATACTGAATTCCTTCGACTCTCTGGTGCGTTATATGAGGTTAGGACGGATAGAATTTGTACCTAACAGGAATTTACTGAGTAAATCGGTAAGTAAGGTACAGCGTTGTTATTTAAGAATTAGCATAACCTTCTTAAAGTATTTGGTTGTAAGATTCATTATCAATCAATATTTAGCAGTGTTAAGGCTAGATATACCAATGTTAGCTCTAAGATACTTACTTCATCTATGACATCCTGTTTTATCGCAGGTTCTACCCGTAGAGTCTAAACCATACATGGTTATCCTAACCTAACGTTTTCTGATTGCGAGGTTCTCTGTGTGGAGAATTCGAAATCTAAATGAAATGATTCATATTAATGTTTCCTAATGCAAACTGTTAGTTAGTAAAACCCTTAATTCGCAAACGCAATTTTCTAACGACCAGTATAGAGCACATGGTTCAAGTTTCCTTGTATTGAAATAACCATACCTTGCAAACCCGATCTATGTGTATCTGAGGTAATTCTAGATCAAAATAAAATTTAATGTCCACAACTAGAAAATAATACGTAACACATAGTTTCAACATTGTCAGTTTTTGAGTTATGCCAGTTATCATAACGTAGGTACTTAGTTCACGGGGGAAGAAGTCTAAATGGATTCAGTGGTTTCTTAGCTCAAGGATGTAAACAGCGTATGTTAGAACTTTCGTCTGAAATTTCTCCGAATCACTAATCCTTTTATAAACGTTTCCCTAATAAAAAATAGCATTGATAGAACTGAACACGTGAATTATAAATGGAAAATAAACATCAAATTTTATTCTGACAACCTAGAATATATAACCTACAATAAAAGAGAATAACCTAGAATATAATTGAATAACAGAGTTCACATAAAATTGCAATCAAATTAGTTATTTCCTTTTAGAACATTAAAGCGAAATGTGCTCTCTCTGGTTAACAATAATTAGGTCTAGAGTGGCTCGACCTTGGCTGATTAGAACTATATGTATATGGATAGACTTGGAATTATACGTTAAATATATCTCGCTGGTATTTTTAGACTGTATATGTGAGATACATATGCTATATGTGGTTCATATTTTATCTATCAATTTATCTCTAACGGCGCTATGATCCTTGCAGTACCTCTGCCTCCTCAAGAATGTTCCTCTCACATACCTATCTTCGGCTGCCCTTCATCTCTCGACACATAACTACCGGAGGTCGTCTTGAACATCTTGCAGCCAGCGAAGTACAGGTCTACCACTGATTCTTCTTCAGTGGCACACTCCTTCACCCATTTATCATGGCACACTCCTTCATCATCATTTTAGGGAGTCTACCAATCCCTATTCTTTCGAAATCTTCCAGCCATCTTATTCTGGCTTTATTTTTCTGCGGATTTTCCTCTCCCAAATATTTAATAACCTTTCATCAGTAAGTTTTTATTACTGTGATATAGTCAGTTTATATTCTGATGAACCCTGAATTAGTAAGTGTTTACAGCTGAATGAGAGACTTTTGCTTAATGGAATAATTATTGTAATTACTTAACTATCAAAAACAACAAGGCCATGTTACATACTGTTGAACTGCTTGGAGACGAACTCGCCAGCCTTGTTGGGATAGGCCTGGAGGATGTTGACACTCTGGTAGATGGGCTCGCCCTGGGGAGTGAGGGGGCCGGTGTAGTAGGGCCTGATGCCGGGGGTGGTGGGGCTCCCGCCTTTGGGGGTGTTGACGGGGATCTGGAGGGTGATCTGGGGCCGTGGCTTCCTCGGCGAGGTCAGCTCCTTCGCTTCCTCGTCCATCGAGAGCAACTTGATGAATCATGAAAAAGAACAAAACAAACATTAATAATATAACAATGAATACCAAATTTTATAAAATTGTAACATGTATAAAAATATGATTCAATAACGATCTGATAATTATCCCTTTTGTCAACAATGAAATATAATAAAACTTCCGGAGTGAAGGTCATTGGAATAATCCTTTCGTCCATCCGAAAATAAATCTTGAGTAAGAAAAGGATATTGCGATAAGAATATTATCCAACCCCATTAAATTTTTTCTTGGAGAAGGTTGTAAGAATTTAGAACGAGAGACTGGATAGTCGAGGAATATTGAATTATAATTTAATATTATCTTTGTCCACATGCAACTTCAAATCCTGATTGATTATTGTAATACGAAGGTCAGATTAGTGTGATAGATTTCAGATAAATATGATCTATAGTAATATGATAGATCAGATTAATATGAACAACATGGAGATTAGAAACAACATGGAGAAAGTAAAAGGATTTTAATGGAGGAAGGATTGGAGAAAGCAGCTGCTGGAGTTCGAATTCTAAAAACTATGGGCTTATATATTAAAAAGAAATATCAAAAACAACGAAATAACGGAATGCTTCTTTGCAAGTAAATGACTCTTGATAGGCTATAGTCTCAAAAAAACTGAAAGTCCTGAAAAAGGAATTCTAAGAAAAAGCAAGGGTGCAGTGCAATCTCGGATTCTATTCAGAAGAAAAATATGCCATTCCTAGAACATCTGTGGAGAATGAACAAGCATACATTGACCACGCAAATATTTGACTACTTTTGGAAAAAGAAGATTATCAGACAAATGAAGACAATGACCACTATAGCATCAGCCACAATGCCACATACATATTGTAATGTTGAATACGCTGATATGATTTTTGTGTATGGTTTCTGTCACGGTAATGCTTTAGAAGCGGTGCGGGAGTATGCGCGCCGATTTCCAAATAGAAGATTGCCTAATCGACGAGTCTTTTCGTTAACTTTTAATAGACTACGAGAGACTGGGTCACTCTTAATACGTAATGAAGACGACCAATTCCAGGCAGCAGTAAGAGCAGATTATCGGAGAAGAAATTGTGTCCAACGCCACTTCGATAACAATCCTGAGACCGAAGAGCATCTGCTGCATTAGCAATATTGCGGCAAGTATCGCTACCTCAAGATTATGTCAAGAGATTGAATTTTAGTAACTGGTTTCTTGAAAAAATTCGCAATAATAATTTATTTCCATTAAAAATTACATGGACCGATGAAGCTACCTTTACAAGAGGAGGAATTGTTATTCAAATAAATTATCATGTATGGGCTCTTGAAAATCCCAGAGCTATTAGAGAGCATAGGTTTCAATTCATTCATGAATTTGCTATTAACGTTTGGCTTGGAATTTATAAATAGAACGGATTACTGGTGGGACCATATTTTTTACCTGGAAGATTGAATGGTATCACATTTACACATTTTTTGGAGAAAGACTTTTCTAATTATTGACATACCCTTACAACAGCGGATTGAAATGTGGCTCCAACTCGATGGATGTCCAGCTCATTATAGCAGAGTTGCTCGAGCTTGGCTGGATATAAATTCATCCACAACGATGGATTGGACGTGGAGGAGTAGTACCTTGGCCACCCAAATCACCTGAAATGACACCCATGGATTTCTTCGTATGGGGAACCTTGAAGCAGAAAGTTTATTCGGTGTCAATCAACTCAAGAGAGCAATTAAGAGACCGAATCATAGATGCAGTGCACCAAATATCATCAGAACAATGTTTAGCTGCAATTTATCAAGTGAGTGCTAGATGCAATGCTTGCTTTGGTGCAAGAGGACAACATTTTGAGCAATGTGTACATTAAAAAGAACATAACATAAATATAAATGTAAATAAATAAGTATAAAAATGAAAACTTGTTTTGTTTCTTTTTTTGCGATTTTCTCTAAAACTAAGCAAAAAAGAGCAAATCTCTAAAGGACTTTTTGTCTTAGTTTTTCGGTCCCCTATAAGTTCCTGAAGTTTTGCCATTTACATTCGGAACACCCTGTATATTATTGTTGATACGATTTTATATATGTTATAATGATAAATAAATATATTCAAATACATTTTTAAATTTACAATTATTTAAATTCTATATTAAAAAATTAGATATCACATAATAAAATAAAATTAATTGTTTGACTATTAACCGACTGTAGATATCTAAACATTTAATATTATATCCAACATTGTAAATAGTTCTAAATTTAATTATTTTATGTTAAATAAACTAATTACCTTGTATCATTGTCATATAAAGTGACTTATAATTGTATAAAATAGGAGCTTCTTTATCTACAAATTGAAGAGAGCGGCGAAAGAGACTAAGAGGTTTGCCTTGACAAAGTCAATTATTTTCTTATTATGCCTAGTGACCGTAAAGTCATTTGGTTCGTCTAATTTAAGGACAATACTTTCTTTTCAAATCAATCATTTATTCATACTTGAGCTTTAAATTAACCTTATTATTCGTAAACAATAAACAATTAAATATAAATGTGGACGTAAAATTGTTGAATGTTATAAAAATATTTAAAATAATTAACATAGTAAGAAATAACAATCCTAAATAAAGAGATTCTATTTATTTTGCATATCAACTCAACCATATTGGAAGAATGTTAATGAAGTTGATGCCTATGAATGTAGATGGTAGATATATCACTTTGGTATAGACAGACCCCTTCGACACCCAAACGAAAATCAAGACTACTCAATACATAATACATAAATTACTTTATGCGCAAAGGAGTTTCGAGAATCACCAATGCATTGGAGGAATATACTTGCAAATGGACGTCATTTGCACACATGTGTTGTGCACAATAGTTATATGAGTAAATTGCCTTGTTTTAGGACAAATAGAGGTGGACTATAAAAATTGTATCTCTTTTTTTTTATAATACTAAATATTGCATTAAAAAAAAACTCTACCGCCACAACCCGTAAACGGGTCTGGGGTTTAGTACATGCTAGAGACTGTACTGTTTCATGGACAACGGTTGTGCAGGGAAGTGATTTGAATTGTCCTAGGATCATGCTAACCGCTAGATTTTCCCCCTTATTATGGATACCCACATTATACAGGCTGGGTGAGACCAAGGAGGGTTCTAGATCCCATATGATTCATCTCCGGCCGCTAACAGATTAAGCATTATTCTTGCCAGCAGCGGGATTTGACCCAGGACCTTCGGCATGGCGACTCAGAGCTCTATCAATGAGCCACTCCGCTCCCAAACATTCCCATTAACATTTTTATTTGTTTAAGTATTAACAAGTTGTCATTTGTTAACTTATAATCTTGAATTCAAACATAAAATATAATAAGAGACGTATTATTTATTCAATGCACGACTTCCTCGAACAGCTATCAAACAATAAAGTAGTGGATTAAAGAGTATTTCCCTTTATGTAGATATCATTTCCAGCCGGTCCTTCACTGTATTGTTTCCATTCAAAATTCAATATAAAACTGTTAAAAACAAAATTTAAAATGAATTTGTTTGTATTTAAATATATCTCTGAACCAAAATTTGTTTGATAACGGCTTCCAGATTATTGCTTGTTACTGATATATTAAATGTTATTATCATTAATTTAAACTTCTTCAATAGCAAATTTATACTTTTATTTGTATGTCCAAATTCCGTTTAGAGCTGGAACAGCAATTTCCAAATTTATATAAAAATCTATTGTTATCAGTAGATTAACGAGAAAGATTTATTTATTGCCGAAGTGATTAACCGGTACATATTAGAGGGGTAATTAGACATTAGACATTAGACAGAAGATTTTCACAATATAAAAATCGATTTCATATTCTTCTGTTAATATTGTGCTTAAATATGAGTATCTACGTCTCATATTCTTAATCAGGTTGATCGATTATGTTTAAATATGTATTCAAAGTTCATAACTTTAACCACGGTTTATCTTGAAAATCTTTATATGAATTATAGTGATAGTACTTTCTTAACTGTTGATCGTCTTGCCTCCAAAAGTAATGTGAGCAACCAACCTGTAAAAGTTAAGTAACGAACAGCATACCTTATTCTTCTTTACGACTGAACTATCGATTTCCATTTATAGTGGGTATGTATGGGTGTGTGTATATTTATACACATACTTGCATACATATACATATTTATATACACGTATATCTGTATCTTATTTTCTTTTCTGTTAATAAATAAGTCTAAAGTTCTTGATATTCAGTCTATTCGTTAAACTTTCTTTTGGCGATGTTTGGAGATTATATTGTTCTCATAATCATATCAAATCGATGGTGAAATATTACTACCACATCAATCGACCGTTAATTTTGGTATAGGACACGTATTAAAATCTATTATATGTTTACATTTTGTTAGAAAAAAGTATTATTAGCTGTTAAAACTGTCGTAAACTATTATTTAGTTATACTGTGAGTACAAAATAAATCAGCTAACAGCTTTTCTCGCTTAAAAGGATGACATAATAAAACAAATGGCAGAGGAATATTTTGTAGTGTTTCTTCTTTAGTTTTAATGGCTTTCGTCCTCAAGGTAGTATCCTTGGTCCAATCCTATATACAGTTTATACAGCTGACATCCCAACTCATCCTAATAATATCCTTACCACGTATGCTGATGATACATCTGTATTATCAGTCAACACCAATCCAGTTATTGCATCCCAATGCCTCCAATCCCATATCACTGATCTTGAAGAATGGTGTCAAAACTGGAGAATTAAAATAAATTCTCAAAAATCGCATCAAATCACTTTTACCTTACGTCGTAAACCAATGACTTCCTGCCCTACAGCATCCTTTAATAATATCCCTCTGGTGCCTGTAGAACAGATCCGATACTTAGGGTTACACCTTGACAAACGATTAACATGGAATCCTCATACAAGACTGAAAAGACAAGAAACCGCACGACGTTTCAGGCTACTTCAACACTTACTAGACAAACGCTCTAAGCTCCCAATTAACTACAAAAGACTCATCTACATGACCATCACACGACCTATTTGGACTTACGGAGTAGAGCTTCTCTACTTGTCATTATCATGTCATTATATATCACTTAGCCTATTTACTTGTTGTATTATTGTAATACAGTTGTAGATATCAATAAATAAATTAAAAAAAAAAAAAACTGGCTTTCTCTTTTTTATTATTCATCTTTTGGCTCATATTCATATCTTCGTGACGAATACGTAAAAAAAAGTAATCGTTGTTTACTTTCAAAAGATGAAGAAAGTAAACAATATAGTCCATCTTCAACTGACTTAGAAATTTTTCGAAATTTGATTTTCGTGTGAATGGATGTTTTGTTTTGTTTAAATCTCTCATTGCACCATACATATCTATTTTTTTTTTATTCTATTGCAACTATACAACTAACAACCTCCTAAATCTGAGCTGTTATTTTTGAGTGGTATAAGTGGTATTAGCCCATTTTATCATGTATGAGGTTTTACATTTGAATTAATTTATAAATAAGAGAAAATGCTATGTTTTTAACACTTAGCATTTACAAAGATTGATGTTTTAACTCTACTAAATTGTATTATGAAATAATAATTATTAAATTTTTTAAAAGAATAAACGATTTTTTTAAAACTCAAACGGACTTATACCACTTTCAAAAATAATAGTTAATAATATTACTATCACCCATTGATGTCTGGCATTCACTAAAAAAAGGAAGAGGATTTACTTGAGAAAAATACTTTCGGTGTAGAGGTTTAGATTCGGTAAAGGAAATCTTTTAGAAAATCCTAGATTGTAGATGAAATGAAATAGCAATTTCTTACAAACTATTAGTGCAGAGTTAAAATTTCTTCTACTATATCTTTAATTTCGGTTCACAAATATTCCGGAAAACTATAGTGATTGGCAAAAAACTATAATAAAATTGACGTTTTCCTTCCTGTGCATTAATGGTTGAATTAAAAATAGATAGTTCGTTTTAGTATAAATAGTTCATAACAAAATAATAAAATTCTGACAGAAAAACTCCCGGTTGCCCGATTTAGTGCTGAGCCATCACAAACATCCTACAAAATAAAAAGAACAAAAACAAGCCCAATCGACCAGAGACTTGGGCAGACTGTCAACGCAGTCAGAAGCAAATGGCCCAATTTTCGCTCTCTGCGGGCTATGAAACTATTATTAAAAATTTTGATGACAATAGTCTCGTTATCTGAAAGTATATAAAAATAAAAACTCTTTTAATAATTAATTATTATTACTAGTGATAAAGAAAATTACGATGTTGATGTTATCGAATAATACCGGAAAAATCCCCTTTACAATCTTTTAAAACAAATATAGTATATTTTAGTGTATGTTTATCTTATTCTCCAAAAGTGTTGATCTCCTTTAGATTTTGGCGATTATAACTACGATTATTACTATTATAGCGATTATTATGTTACTTTAATGAGCGCTGCACGGAACAAGCCTGTCCAAGTTAATCCTGTCGATTGCTTGAGGTTTTTCAACCAGGAGTAACTTGTACCTCTCCTTCTTTCAATCTTGCTCTGTATGATTAACTGCAGCTGGGGGTTGCTTTTCATTTCCCATCAACTGGCAAAAGTATTTATATCTTTATAAACACATACCAATTTATAACTCGATATGCTTTCGTTTCTAATATGGTTCACCCATGAAACTCTGAGCATGTACTTATATCATCACATCTCGAAATATCCGTAAGTATCCATGCCTCTGATTCGCATGATAACACTGAGAACACTTAACATCTGAGTACATTGTTATGTTATTCTAGTCGGAGATTCAAGTTATACACATGAAAATGTATATAATTGCATTATATTTTATTATAAAGGAGATCCATCTCAGATTATTGTATGGAAACAAGATATGAACTACATATGTTTTATTAATCTAGTTTATTATATTATATGGATTAAACTTTGAGAAACATTAAATTAAATATTCAGGTTTGGAAAAGACTCGGAAACTTTTGACAATAGAGCATTCACGACTTATACTTAGATATTATAGTATTTTTTCATTAAATTTTAATAAATATTTCTAAATCTTAACTTCAACATGCATCAATACAAATAAAAAAGAGTTTGGTGTAGAGAACTATTGTAGAAACTTAAATCGAACAGCAAATTTGTTTTGTAATCAGCAAGAGAAGGTTGAGTTATAACTTTAAGCCACGAAACTCCTGATGAGAGATAAGGCACACTTTCCAGAAGCGATCACGGGATATTGACTCTGTAAGGAAGCAATTAGCTAATTTCGACATCTTCGACGAAAGGGATGTTTGATTATTACATTATTACTGTCATAATGTGTTTTGGGTTGCCCACTTGAAGCTATCTAACGATTTTGTTTAACGAACAGTGCCACAGTCCACCAAGTTTGATGGAATTCTTGAATATTAAAAAAAAAATTGAGCTCAAAATTAAAACAAAAGACGTATTATACTTTAAGTATTCTCGACTTTTATTAATATATAACATCTTGTGTAAGGTAATGAAAAAAATAGGTTGGTAGGGAATCTAAAGGGTACGAGTTAAATTGATAAATATTTAAACGATCTTTAATAGAGCCATTATATAAGTTTGATCACATTAAAGGTCTACTTTGTAACTGCATAAAGCGTTATAAAGTAGACCCTTCCTAGGAAAAGTTATAAACATTTTCCAAATGTTTTAAAGTTAAAATGCGTCAGAAAATTATTAAGTTGTACCCGTTGGCTTCCCATTTCCTTAAATGTAATAACATTTTGAATTGCCGATCCTTTAATAACTAAAAACGTTAAATAAACTATATGTATATATCTTTTAACGGTCGGGGCAATAATTCTAGACACTCTATTGAACGGAATGAACTTTCGTTTCTACTTAAACTCCTTTAATGCTTGCTTGATCGCAGATGTCTGTGATCATTTTGAAAACTGATAAGGCTATGGAAAATTTCCAACGAAAAGCCTTTAAGTCTCCAAACTGAATCAGATATTTAAAATATCTGTCCAATATTTCGCCTATTCAGGCATCCTCAGGGTAGAAGGAGAATAACAGCAAAACAAAAAATGAATAATGCTCCCAAGAAACATCCCACCACCTCCAAGGCTCAAAGCAACTGATTTGAAATATCCACACAGTAATAAATCATCAAATATAACAGTAATAAATAAGTTGTATTTGAGCCTTGGAGGTGGTGGGATGTTTCTTGGGTGCATTATTCATTTTTTGTTTTGCTGTTATTCTCTTTCTACACTGAGGTGCCTGAGTAGGCGATATATTGGACAGATATTTTCAATTTCTGTTTTAGTTTGGAGACTTAAAGGCTTTTCGTTGGAAATTTTCTACGGTCTTAACATTTATGTAAGGTCTCTTTTTACCTTTCCCTTTTCAATGTTTGAAAACTGATATTTTTCGGATTCTTAAATATATATTCTATTTCTTATGTGAAAACATACAAATGCTCTTTTTTCTCATGTGGGTAAATATACAAACATAAATTAATATATTATTAAAAGAAGAGGGCTTTAAGGTACGAAACGCACTTAGAACGTTTTTGGTTCGATTTCCTATCGCTAGACAATCGTATTTCTTGTTGATATGTGCAAATGAATTTTGACGCTCCGATTATTTGTATTTAACACTAGCGACCAAACTGTTTCCTCAGTGTTCGACAAAAAAGACCGCAAGACCCACTTTAAGGGTTAATCATATGTTTGATCGATAATTATTTTTTAACGTATTTTGAAGTATATAAGTACAAAAGAATTTAATGTGTTAATTAATGAATTTAATTATATTTCATACCAGTGTATGATTTTCAAAAAAATCGTTTAAGTGTGCCAATGGTTTTAAATAAAAGAAAAACGATAACAATTACATTTTCCAAAATAAAGCGAATCTGCTTTTTGAAAATATACATAAGTACATCTAAAACATTTGCTTGGTCACTATAATTCTCAACTCTGATTCGTGGCACAAGCAGTCCTACTAAAAGGATTTCTAACACTCCAATGGCATTATGGGAAAATCGGGTGATTACGAAACCTATCTCTAACGTCGTTATACAATTTTCTTTTTCTCTTTTGATTAAAGTTTTCCATTGGAATATTCAAATAAATTTATAATACTTTATGTGGAATTGGTTGGGGTGTTCAACTAGAAAGAGATACCTACATCTATTTATACGAGGTGCATTCTCAATCCGAAATAGATGGAAGAAGAGTCCAGTCAAAATATCTTAGGTCCTGTGGCAGAAATAGTCACTGGACTGCTACATTTTAAACAGTAAACTCGAGAGTTTATATTCCTACTATTATTAAGGCCGATAACTAGAAATTTAAATTCAAGCTTTCTTGACGGCTTCTCAACATCAACAGTTTCGATGCCGCTTTTATTTTGTTGTGTGTTGTTTTACTAATTGACCTGAATAAGAGCTACATTTGTTTTTCAGCATCAGTTTAATCTTGAAGTTTAAATATCAATATTTCCTCTAATATTTTAGAAATAGGTTGTGCGTCACAAGGACTAAATAAATATACAACTCATTTCTACATCTCTGCATTATATAAAAAAATCCAAATAATTACTAATACAATCATACGAGTAGCAACTGAGATCCAAAACATACGCCACCCCTCTGTGCTTAGTTCTAACTAAAAAAAAATGTTTTTCTAGCTATCTAAGCCGTAAAATATGGATTTAATATTATTTTAAAAATGAAATTAAAGAATACGCTAAAAAGTAGAAAATAAATAATAGTTTTAAAAACATGCTTCAATGGGGGAAAAATAAAAAGCAAAAAATAACTTTCAACAAGTTTAAAACAAAAATAGAGCGATTAACAAAAAATTCATTTTATCTTAAAATAAACCATGGGACGGTTTTTAAGATATTTTCTTAGTGACTATACTTTTACCATAATCATACTTTTAAAATATTTACTACAGTTAACATTAAGCACCCATAGCTTTTTTACGATAAAGTGAATTTATTTATTCATGAGTCTATTCTTATTTCAAACAAATTAAAAATTCTCTTTTAGGTTTCCACGGCTACTATTATTACAAAAGACTTCGTTGATTTATTCTGGTTTAGACCGTGTTGATAAATTTTTCGCCAATGTTTCGCCAGCCATGCTGCTGACTTCTTCAATGCTGAAATGAGAATCTCCAAGTCTTTTGGTTTGAATAAGAGAGGAATTCGATGGCTAAGTGGAGTCCCAAAGCTCTGCTCCGTAAGATTGGTCTAATGATTGTCATGTATATGAGTCTTTTGTAATTAATGGGAAGATTAGAGTGTTTTTCAAGTAAATGTTGAAGTAGCCTGAAACGACGGATAATAGCTTTTTAAAAAGAAAAAATGAAACATCTCAATCCTGTCAGCTGATGAATAAAATACACCAAAATATTCCTCACGGTCATGTACGATCCAGCCGCGCCTGATATAAACACTATACTCAGCAGAAATGTCCATGATGGCTTTAGTTACACTTAAATAAATCAGGAAGACTTAGTTGAAGCTCTACACTGCCCGACCAATTACCCAGAAAGTCGCCAGAGCACTTGGTCGATTAACACTAATGGTTCTGGCCGCTGCAGTGAATAGATAATTTCCTTTTCATTAAACAAAATATATTACATAAACAATTAAATGAAACTAATGATTTTAATCTTTCATTTTTAAATGTAATCGTTTTCCGTGTTTATGAAGTGTCTGCATTTACCTAAATACAGGCATGTGCTTTTAAAGCTTTTTATCTTAAATGCAGAGCATAACTAAATTTCTTGAATCGCTTCCTAACGGCACAGTTTGATATTTTCAGTCTTGAAAACTAGTAGAAAAAATGATTTTGCCAGTTTTTTTTTTATGATGTTGTTACGTTGTGCACCGATGACAAGGAAGAATATATTTTAGAGTTTAATTAGTGGTAATGAATGAGGAGCATACCAAACATAAATGAAGCAATTTGTAAAGTCATGTGAGGTAATATACTATATATTTTGGCGAAAAAATGTCTTCATGTTGTTTATTTATTTTTTTCTATATTAATATTTACTTTATTGTGAAACTAATCTGTAATGGAATTCGTTAAATTAAAATTATCTTTAATAATTTCTTTTATACAAAATAAAAATAATTTTTAAATTATTTATTTATTTCTTTTTATATGCAATTTTATATATGAGAGGAAAATAGTTGACTGGATGATAAAATGAAGAACGGAGATAGTTGGGGGTTGCAGTAAAAAAATACCCAAATAAGTACCAGACTTATATTGTATAAGATATAATTTATACATATTTGGTGTTTATATTATATAATTGGTACTTATTTGATGTTTTTTTGACTAGACCCCCCAACTATCTTCGTTCTCCTTAATTTTATATAGATTTCTTATTTTATTTCTTCATCACGTTGGAATAGAAGTGATAAATAATTAAATCCGGCAATAAAAACAGCATATTGTGGTAATCGAATAAAGTTTTGCTTATGACACTATTTCAAAGAAATGTTGTTGATTTATAGTTTAATGCATAAAACAATTATAGCGTTATATCAAAACTGTCCCCTAGAAAATCTTTTTATCATAAGATAAATAAATATGATTTGTGTTGCTGTCATCCATAGAACATAACTGCACTTTAGTCCAATAAATTTAAAACTATGGTTTTAAAGCCGTTCTTGGGACTTCCACTGCTTTTATTCTACCTTAACGAAGTATTAAGCGTTGTCTTACTTTGCACTTACGTTGAAACAAAGAACAAAACATGAATGGAAAAAGTTAAGAAAAACTAAAATAATGAAAGAAGGTAAAACTTTGTAAGTGACAAAAGATTAATAAATGCGTTCAGGATCAAAAGCGGATGACTTTTTCTACTAAAAAAACTTGACTTTTTCTCATTTTTCGCTAGTTTAATCCCGGATTCAGCTCCCCATACTTCAGGTACAGAACCGAACTAAAAGCATGAGGAATAAGGTAGCAAAACACCATATTGGACCAAATTGCTTAACTAAACAAGAGAAAAAGTCGTGTTGAAATTATGATCCTGAATGTAGTTGTTATATTTGATAGTAGTATAAGTCGATTTGGATCTGAAAAATCGTTTATTCTTTTATAAGATTTTAATGATTATTATTTGTATAGAATTTATAAGGTGTATAATGGTTTAAAACGTCATGCTTTGCTAAGTGCTAAGTGATAAAATTATTTGCCCGTTACCACATATTGTTAAAGTAATTGAAATTGAAACCTCAAGTTATCGCGAATGTAAAATCTCATATAATAAACATAATATATAAATAACCAAATATATATGTTTAATTTCTTTAAACATTTACAATCTCCTATTTAAGCTATTCCATCTGTAGCAGAAGATTTATTAAAAAAAATGATGGAAAAAGATTTATTAAAAGAAAATATTAAATCATCACAAATAATGAAGATGAAAAGTTGGAATGTTCGGTGAGTAAATATAAGTAGGTATATAAAATTACTTGACTGCTTTTTCAGAAAATGCCCATTATTGTTGGGAAATCAATCCATAGCTGACTCCCACACCCTTAACCGATTTCATGGGCCAGTTATAACGAAAAACAACACTACATCTGAAATATCATAAAATAATTAATCACCCATTGGCTGGAGGTCGGCAAAACACACAATATTAAACTAATTGTCATTGATAATCGTATAAATAACTAAAATAAAACTTTAGCTAAGCAACAGACAAAAGGTAAATAGAAAATTAAAAAAGGAATAATACAGCTCGAAATATATTCAGTTAACGTATAAAAGAATTATGATTTTCAAAAGGCACACCAATGGACAACGATATACTGCTTTTGTGTTATTTTATTTATTTTTTGCTCAGAAGAGAATCGCATATATTCGTTGAAAACTGAGCAAAACAAAATTGTTACAAATTCATGTGTGTGGTTCTTAAAGTTCAATACGCTGTATTGATAATACGCTTCTAAAAATGTACCTTTTCACAATCTTTATCATATTTTATAGGTTATTTAATTATCATTATAATAAACGAAAAGTTTACACTTCTTTGAGTTAATTTTCAAAAAATTTCAGCCGCTTTAGTTTCCCGACAATGATCAGCGGCAATTGCTAGATATTGGTTTGTGCTCGATTAAACCAACACGATATTAAAAAAAAAATCATAGCAACAGTTGGTATATTTTGACTCTCAGATAAGTAAGAAAGAAAAAATATGATTGAATGATTCTATACACTGTATATCAGCTAATAGTCGTACGATTTAAATGTTTATTTATTATTTATTTCATTGTATTTTTCTTGGAAAATTATTTTTATAAATTAATAATATAATAGAATTAATCTAAGAAATCTTACCCAATAAATTTAATGAGGGAGGTGAAAAAATATTATTTGATCATAATAAAACTGAAAATAGGGATATTATAGGTATACTTTATATCTAACTCCTATTAATAAACTAACTACGACTATGTATACGCTCATAAATAATCTTAAACAAATTAGCTAAACAAAACAAAGCTGAAGAACAAAAACCATGACCAATTATAATAATCAAAGAACCCGAAAATCCATACATTCTGTAACTCGTAATACCACAAATTACTAAAGCAAGATATCTTATAGATATAACTAGATAATTTTGTATGATCAGCGAAAAATGTATCGTTTTTGAGCATTGGGCAAGTAGAATGTTCTTTTTTTCATAACTAATTTCATCTCTTTCTCAGAAACTTAGTCAATTGGCTTTTAATAGAATTAGCTTTGACTCAAACTTTTATAACTTTATAATTTAATTTAAATAGAATGAGCTTTAATAGATTCAAATAGGTTTAAGAGAATGGGATTAGTTAAAGTAGCATGAGCTGTAAGTCAAGCATTTATATTAACAGTTACAAATAATATTGTGCACATCTGCGCGACAAATTTATAAACGCCGGTTAATTTTCGATTTCAGGACGAGTACTCCTTACGAAAAAAAAATACTTGTCCTTTAATATATAACTTAGTAAGCCATTGAGCAGTACAAACTATTGCAATTTCGATTTAGAATTTCAAATATAATTATCACGAAACTATAAGATTTCAATTTTATTTTTCAAACCGACATGAATTTAGGACTATATTTAAATCTTAAATCATAATACCATTTCGTAAATAATCCAAGTGTTTCCAGTTGACTGAAACGTTTTATACAAAAAAAAAGGCACATTTATTTTTATTTATGTTTGATTTAAAAATTAAGAGATATATTTTTGAGAGAGAAGAAAACACTTTATTAAAGCATTACAATCTGCCTGTTGTGGGCAATAAAGAGATATATTAACAATATATATTAACGTCCGCAATCCTGTCTTTCTCTTAGATTCTTTTAAATCTTTTAAAATTGTGTTTTAATTTAATCTGATGAAAATAACGCATATTTTAAATAAAAATGTTGATTTTTACCATTTCTCATAAAAATTAACCTGCAAAAAGTTAAGTTTTGAAATAAGCAGTTAACAAGAGGTCGAGTATAAAGTAGTCATATATCATTTCATTTCAAACATTTATTTTTGAGAAGTCCAACATACATATTACTTTTCTTATAAATATACACATAATAATTATTTGATATTCCACTTATCGTCAAATTTAGATTAAAAAATTGAAATTTTAATTATGTATGTTATTTTAAAATAAAACTTTAAATTCAAAGATTTTAATTCAACTGTTTTTTTTTTTAAAATATTACGAGACACTTAAATTGATCGAATATAGCCTTGTATATTCCAATTTATTATACCGTCAAAAATAAAAACAAATTTCAAAAAAAGTATTATAGATAAATATAATATAAAAATGTATAATTGAACCCACTTGAACTTTTGGTAAAAAAACACCCAAAAAATTCATCGATTTTCTAAATTGGATTTAGGTGTTTTTACCACAAATAGGGAGAAATAAGCTCTACATATGTATGATGTATATCATTTTCAGAAAGATATGGACTTATTATTATGAAAATAAGATCAAATCTCAAGCCTACGACGCATAATTGTTTTTTCTTTGCCTTCCGATTCTATTTAATTATTTTAAAATCGACAATATATATTAATATGAAATAAATATTTGTAGCCCTTCAGCCCTCTTTTTACCATAATTTTAAGAATGATACGCCACTTATTTGGCACTATCACAATAATAAACTCTTATACGATTATTATTATGAAGCAGATTATGTCTTGGTTATTTAATTAAATTAATAAAATGGTTAAGAATAATTCTTTGTTAAAATACTCTTGTTCCTTAAACCCGGTAACATTAAATATAATTAAGATAAAATTATTGCTTTAAGTTCATAAATTTCATTTCATTTAAATTTTGAAAAATTTTAAGGGGAGAAATTATACTTTTAATATTCTGTTCTTTTTACTACTAGATAGTATTCGAATGGACCATAATGGTTATTTTATTTTTTTGTTTTTATTTCTATTACTTACTGTTGTATGGTTGTATATAATTAGTGTTTAATCCTTAAATTCCCCTACTGTTGTGGACTTTGAGCGTGCGATTGAGCGGCAATTTTGGAGGAGATGACTAGAGGGAGCGAACGAGAGGCGGCATGGCCGCAGACTGGGGGGGCAAATCCCCACCACCTCTATTCAGGGTATATTTGATTCAGCGTCGCCTACGCGGCTCCAGGGGGGCTACGGCCGGGCAGCAAGTAGGGCAGTCCTCTCCAGCCTCCCGTGTCCTAGGTTAGGAGGATCTAGGGGTAATGTCAGGGGGTTGTAATGAAAAATATAGGAGGGGGAGTGGAAAATAGAAAAAGTGAAAAAACCTGTAAGACTATACCCCATGATGGTTCTTGAGTTTAGTACGTGGTAGAGACGTGTATGTTTCTTAGAACAGTTGTGAAGGGAGTTGATTTGTTCTAGATCACGCTCAACCCTCAAATTTTCTTCATTTTTGGGTATACATCTTATACAGATTGGGTAAACTCCAGGAACTAGATCCAATAGGATCCATTTCCAGCTGCTAACAGATTAAATAAAGGTCTGCCAGCATCAGGATTTTAATCTTGAATTAGTACCTTTGGCAATGTAAATCAGTACTCTACCACTGAGCCACTCCACTCCCGTGTAAGAAATGAGGAAAAATCTAAATTTTGAAGAACGTATCGTTAAGTCAAATTATTTATTCGATGTGGAAAAATGGATATTCAAATTTGGGTCAGAGATGAGTTCAAATGGGACATTGAGGTCATTATGGCTGAATCTATTAGTAACAAAGTAAGGAGCATTGAGAATTTTACTAAGGATTTTGGATTGCAAGTATTGGACACTATAGGAATTCGATGGCTTAATGTACCCCCAAATTTCAAGTCCCAAGAGGTCTTTAATAGTCGTGTTTAAGAGTCTTTTATTATTAATTGGGAGCTTAGAACGTTTGCCTAGTAAGTGTTGACGTAGCCTGAAATGGCCACCTGTTTTTTGTCTTTTCAGTCTATAAAGAGGATTCCAAAATAGACGTTGTTTATTATTATTATTTTATTCATTTAACGCCACTTTATAGTGCTAAGGCTAATAGGACGATGCTATGGTAGGAGACCTAAGTTTTGCTTACCCAGGTATGATTAGGATGGAGATTTTAACAAGTACCCGACTTCACAGGCCGGGATCCTCATTTTACGTCTCTCAGGAAGGACGGCATAATCAAGGATTTTAACTCACTTTAAACAATACTAAGGTCACCTGCGGGACTGCGAACTCGTGATCTTGGGCATAGAATGTTGTTATGCTAACCCCTACACCACAGGTGGCTTTAAAACATGGACTAATTATATAAACTTGACATATTACAAATCAATTATGTGAAGAGGCAAAATATGACAAGCAACGGTAAATGAGTAACAAAAATAGATTTTTGTATACGATATACATATTATACAAAAATATATTTTTTTCTAGTACTTTTATTATAATATTTTAGGTGAAATACTATTACAAATGAGGATGATATGGCAGAGGACGTTGGAGGAGGGGAATGTTACAGAATGGCCTATTCCTATTTAATCTAATGAATCTATACATTTTGGTATAGATTCGAGTCCCACTTGAATTAGTTAATATTTATTTTAATAATAATGGATTAGTTAATATTGGTAATCCCGAATAATGGATCTTAACTATCCCACTCAAGTCAAGACAGAGATAAGAAGCTGCAAAGATTTTTTTAAAAAAGACCACAGAGCAAACCTAACTGAATAGTTATCCTACCATTACCGGTACAAGAACCAAGAGGTATATAATAGAGATGATAGTAATTACTAGTAGAATACCCTTCGATTCCTTAAGATCTGTCCAACTTTATTTCTTCGTTAATTTGTGATATTAAGAGTTTCGGAAAGGCAGCGAATCGGGCTGTCTTATCCTAGTTCAGTCGGGGGGGGCTGCCCCTTAATCCAGAAAGGAGATATTAGCGGCGGAGTCTATACTCGTATATATAGGAAAACAGGAATGTAGTCAAATTCTCTAACGAAAATCTCAAAAGAATTTGAGACATCTGCAAAGATTAGACAAAATTGCAGTCTTAGCACAGCACTGTTTATCTTGGTCCTGAATCAGCCATAAAAAATTGTAAGGAGAAATTCAAAAAGTTCCAATTAGGAAATTTCAATCTAACGGCTGTAAATCTATTTCTACTGGCGTTTGCCGATGATGTCATTGTGTTAGCAGATCATAATAAAGATCTTCAGTACAATATTAGGATACTCCAAGAAGAGCTGAAGTTTATCAACATGAGTATCAACCCGGCAAAAACAAAAGAAATAAGCATCGGAAGGAAGCAGAGCTATGAGCGTAATCAGAATTAACGGTGAAATTCTTGAACAGATAACTTATTTCATATATTTGGGAGCGCACCTGCAGGAGGGTGGCTACATCAATAGTGAAATAACAGAGCGTATTGGGGCAGCAAGCAGCATGTTGCATGTTCACCATGTTCAACGCCGTGAAAAGAGGCTTCTTGAACTCTCGCGAGATAACAAAAAAGACAAAGATGGCTAAATGGACTCTAACAACCAACCATAACTCAAGGCTTGAGGTTACCGAAATGAGGTTTCTTAGGAAGGTGGAAGGAGAAACCAGAAGAGACCGAGTGCGTAATAAAACGATAAGGATACATCTCGAGACAGTTCCAGTCATGGAACTAATAGAACGGATATGTGTATATAATGCAAGGATAGAGGACAAGAGAGGGAAAGGAAGACCAAGACTAAAGTAGGAATACAGAGTGAAGGAGGCTTTCAGGAAAAGAGGAATGGATTGGAATAAAAGAAATGTGCTGGTACAGTGGATGGACAGCTGGGTCAAGCTCTACAAAGGTTCTCCTCACACTGCCTAGGCGAAGATGAAAGATTATGATGATGATATTCTTCAAAGTAGCGTGACAAAATACTCATTACCCTCATTCTGCTTGTCACATTCTTGCTTCATATTTGTTATGGAAGTGCTATCGTCTATTGTAGATACAATGAAGGAGGAGTTGTTGGGCTATACAAAACAAAATACAACCTGCAGAAGATTTATTTTTTTAATGCATCTTTTTTTTGTTTAGACCTGAAGAATGATTAAAACCTAGATCGAAACCATCAATTGTACTGCTGGTAGGAGACACTTTAATTATCAGTAGTGAAGAATCAAGCGGATAACACCCCAACTTTATGAAAAAAGATGTGCTTCTCAAAAGTAATGGTTTTGAAAAAAAAAAAGTCAATATAATCAATCATTAAATATATTTAATGATGATGTATCATTGCAATTTCAGCTCAGAAAGTGCTTTCTCAAATTCACCCCTGTCCTAAGAACGGTTAAGGTAATTTTGTTGACTTTTTGCCCATCATTTTCAACGTTCTGTTTTAAAAATCAACTGAATTTTTTTAAATTGTATTATTTCCTTACCATTTAATATGTTATATTTATATAATGGACCCATTCATTTTTTTTTTAATTCATTTCGCCTAAGAAACGTTGGGCTTTATTTCATCAGCTGATTCATTCTATTTTCGACTCGAAATTTCGGTGACGTTACAAAATTTCCATTGATCTATTGGTTGATCTACCACATGAATTAAATAATTTTACCATGTAATTAGGAATCTTTAGATTGAGAGTATCCCTATTTTAAAATAATGTTGATATGGATAAAATCTGAAGGATATACAGATATATAACTCTGTGAGAAGGAAGAAGTGGTGGTGGAATGGTCATTTTTATTGACATCGGGTGCTTTTAGGAGGCTGCTATATGTCAACAGCACGGCACCCATTCAGTTGAAGAGTCGGATGGGAAAACTGAATTCCTCTAAGCAAACATGGTCAAAATAGAAAAAGTTTTATGATGAAATATATATTATTAGGGTATATATGATACTTTTAGCAATATTAGTTACTATCATTAACTTTAAGTCATAATACTTAAGCACGAGTTATTCTCAGAAAAAAAATTGAAATTATCCATACAATAAAACATTTTAAACACAACATTTTTTTTTATTATTTATTTTCATCTATTATATTCATTTCTCCTTCCGATTTGATGTCGGAAAAATAAATCTTATTTAGACACAGCCTCTTCAACTATGATTCGGTGGCTCAGAATGTGATGCTATGTCAAATTAAAACCTGTGACAAATGCATCGAGTAGTATTATAAATATCACTTATTACTTCTTACATAATACAGGAAAATGTAAAAAAATAATGTGTTAAATTACTTAAGAAAAAGGTTTTTACTATGATTCCTATTTTTCCTTTACTTTACTATAACCAAGACCGCAGGTTTGCAGTCCGTCAGGTGGCTTTACCATTTTTCTAAGGAATGAAAAAATCCGTTGTGTTGTTCTTTTAAGGGAACGTAAAGTAGCGGTCCTGAGCACGTGCGGTGGCAGGTACTCGTTAAAGAAACCACTCTTTGCCTCTCTTATACTGGATAAGTACTGTAGCATCGTCATAGTAGCATAAAGTGACGTTAAATGAATAAATAAATAATATTGCTCCTTTAAAATATGGCAGGGCATATTTTAAAGTTTCAACTAAAGCACCATTCTGGTTTATCGAATATATCTTTTACATCTTATTAAAACTGTTAAATATAATAAAACCATTGAATGGTTGAAATCCATTCAATGAATTCTAATATATTTAAATGCATTCTTTCGCCAAGATCCGTTCGATGTTTCAAGTAAAATCGTTTAATACCTGTGAGACGTAATGTAATACGTTATTTTCGCTAAAATAAAAGTCTTCATTAACAAGAAATTTTATCTTAAATCAGGTACTTTATTCGTATTAATAACTAAAAGACTCTTCTTTAGAAATCTGGAAAGTTTTGGATTATATTTCAAAATGATTCTTTGATACTTTTGATGATTAAATAGAGATCAAAAAGAGTGTTTGGTAGTTTTTTATACCCTAGAACACTTTGGATGGCAACCATAACATACACCCAAAGACAAATAATTGACTAAAGTGGTCAAATTCACATGGATCATTTGATATGATCTTTATATATTTTTATGATATGTCATAAAAATATGTTTATGACAGTTGAGAATCAAATCATTAAATTGATATGGGAATATTGGTTTGTTAAACTCCAATTTACTCTAATTTGGGACCGAATTACATATCTAGATTAAACCACAATTAGATGGTACAATACCACAACTAGGTGGTATAATACCACAATTAGATGGTACAAACGCGTAATTTCAACTCTGTACGGCTAAACGTTCATATGAGCCATTATGAGAAACATAATCATTTTTAAAAACTATTATAGAATGCTTTCATTAGTTTCGGCTATTGTATTCATATAACGGTATCACAACAATTGAGGGGTGTAGATGCAAAACTCCACTTTTCATAACTTTCGGTAAAACAATAAAATAACTAATCTGTAATAAATATATGAGATAAATGAGTGAGAACTTTTAGGAGAAGAGCAAAAACAACCCCTTCTCTTAAAAAATTCTGACTCATTTATTTCATATTATGAAATGTGAGAGTGAGTGAAAAGTGGAGAATGTGAGTTTTGCATCTACATCCCTCAATTATTACGTTGACTATGAATTTAGTTTTATTGTACAATTTAATTAATAACCTACATACCTAATAGATTCGTTTTATTATTAATAAATAGAATAAAAATCGAATTGAATCATAAATGAAATATTAACCCTTATACATCGGAACACTGTGCATTTAATTTTATGCAATAAAAAACATTGAAAACGGTAAGAGAAACCGGAGATTTGCTTTTGATAGTAATACCTACAATGCAAGTTATTGGGAACCCCTTAATTGGGAAAAAAATCTTTTCGGCGTTGATTCTAGTAGAGGAAGCTGTTGACTAAACTATTCGAGATACCTTTATTTATCTAACATGCCGACTTTATTGAATGGTAATTTTTTTTACGATTTGTGTTACCTTAACGTAGTCATTTTAAATTTTTAATTCACCAGGGACCACAAGACAATGTCAATTTGTACGTTTCTAATATAGCTCGTATGGAATGAAAAACACTTTAGCATTATCGACATGTGACAAATAATTCATGTAACGTAAATGGTTCCGACCATGTCTACGATAAATTTCTTTAAATCGTGAGAATTATTATTTCCATCCAAGTAACCCGAATACTGAAAAAAATAACCTGAAAGATAAATAAACAAATCAACACCATTCTCACAAGTTTAGTGAATTAGTGATATTCCCTAAGTCCTCTGTGGTTTTGCTTAGCCCTAGCACCTTTAAGTCATATCCTCCAAAGCAGAAACATTAGTTACCGGTTGAAAGTAGGCGATAAAGAATCGACCATTAGCCATGGTCTCTACATGTATGACCTCAAGTTACATGCCAAAAATAAGAATCAGCTACAATACGTGATAGAGCTTGTCTCAAGATTCAGCAACTCCATCTGTATGTCTTTCGGCATCGAAAAGTGCGCTACCGTCAACGTTACAAAAGGAAATATTGTTGTATTGTTATACAATATTGAAATATTGTTTATTATTAGCTGTTCCTCATGTGTTAAATTTCATTTAGCCACTAAAGTACGTAATTTCCCTATAATAATAATAATCAATAACTCACAAGTTTAGTGAATTATTGATTATTATTATTATAGGTAAATTATTAAATTAGTGGCTGAATCAAATTTACCACACGAGGAACAGCTAATAATACAAAATATATTTAAAACATGAGTGACGTAAGCTGGGGGGAAGGCGATCAAGACGAAATAACTCCCTCTCCCAAAATTTAAGAAGAAAATATTATTTTCACTTCCACTACCGTTAGTATTGTATTTATAGTAATGCTTTTCTAAGACAATAGTAGCTAACGAAAAAAATTTATTTTATTCGACATAAAAAGCCTTAAAATATATTAGGTAATTAACAACACGCTTTCTTAAGATTGATTGTTAAAATTACTTAGGACTACACCTTGACAAACTTAAAATCCTCATACTAGACTGAAACGACAAGAAACAGCTCGCCTTTCAGGCTACTTCATCATTTACTTGACAAATGATCTAATTTCCCAATCAATTACAAAAGATTTGTCGTTTAATGATCATCATATAGGTATATGAAAATCATTAGATCCATCTGGACTTACGGAGTAGAGCTTTGGGGCTAAAGTTAGCTATAAAAATTCTCTCGTATTCAATCTTTACAATCCAAAATCCTTCGTAAAATCCTCATCAATGCAAATTGCGAACAAAGTAATCCATAATGACCTTAATGTCCCATTTGTTACAGATTTGTCCCGAATCCGACTTCAATCTTTTCATGACAAACTTTATTCACACTCAAACCCACTAGCAACCTCTTCAATTCCTGATAATCATCCTAGACGTTTGATAAGAATAATGCCTCGTGACCTTCCAAGTTGAATTTTTTAATTGAGTACTATCTCGATATTATATTATTATATATGCCATTATGTATCATTCCTGCTATTTACTTTCTGTATTGTTATAATACAGTTGTGAATTCCTATGAATAAATTAATAAAAATATGAGGCGATACAAGATATGCGATATATCCTAACGAATATATATACGAAGATTCGATAACAGCAGCCAATAAAGCGGCGTGGCCTGAACGATAAAAATCTGTGGGTACACAATGTTCAGCGCTTCAGAAATATGCTGATGAGGAAGACATTGTAGTGGTTTATTATTTCAGACGTGGTATGAGAATACAGGGTTCATTAAGAAAAATGAAATACATATTTTACCTGTATTCGACAATGGAATGGCTCCAGGTGCGTTAAAGAGTTATCCCTAAAAAATTAAAATAATTATCTTCTGTTCTACCAGTCATTTTCACAGCTCGAAATATCGGACGATACGAATCGCTGAGGAGATCAAGTGATATATTACTTACAGTATGTATGTATGGGAGGATGAACGTTTTTTATCGTATCCCTTTAAATTTCAAGGAACTGTCTGTCCTGCGTGTCGCGCCTAATCGTACATCGCCTACAATATATCTCTTATTTTATATCCCCTTGGTATGAACACGTCCTAAAACAGCAGGTGAAGTGTTCCTATAGCTAATTAATTTTGTATCTGTGAAATTGAAATTGTGAAATCCATTCTACATTACCCTCATTCCTCAAAATGTTTTTTTAGTCATTGTGAGTTCGATTCCACAGGATTTGTATCTTTTGATACAGTTTCATTGTTTGCTGTAGTGAAACACTATTTACTCGTAATAAAGTAAAATTGAAGATAAATAAACTTAAAAACTTGGAAAAACCAACAGAGCATGATGTTTTCAAACAGAAGGTTGTTGTGAAGATTATAAGGCCTCAGGATGCTGCCAACATTGTTTTTTCAGACGGCCTCAATTGGCATTTTAGACAATATTTTATATTTACTTACAGTCTGTGAGAAATTTTGTTCATTTTGTTTTAATAAAGGTAGCAAAGAATGTTAAAACTCTCTCCCATAAAAAAGTACTAGAGATGTTGACAACAGGAAAATGATGCTGCCAACAAATGTCACTCATGAAGTTCTATAAATACCAACAAAACAGTTCCAGAAGACATTTCTTTTAAAAATAAATGGTATTTGTTCCACAGGTTATCACTTGGAGTTGATTTATAATAAATTTAAGCTGTTTATTTGTTCAAGAGAAATAATTTTTAAAAAAATACCATGCTAAATAAACAGGCCAAAATAATTATTTTAGTTTTCTTCATAATAGCTAGATATAAAATAAATGAGGAAAAAATAAAATTTTGGTGAATCTATACATCTTTCATGGGGCTTTCAAGTCAGTATGGGAGTTTGAGTAGTATTACTCCACCTTCCTCAATGAAAAGTTACCTTTTCCTTGGAAATTTATAGGTTTATCCTCCAACTAAGGGTATCCACTTTATAGCAGCTGGATGAGCTTCAGGAGGATCTCCAGATCCCACAGGATGGCTGTTAACAGAATAAAAAGTTTATCTGACACAGCAAGAATTGAACATGTGACCTTCGACACAGCAATATCTCTAAGCTACACCACTCCCTATATTATAATTTTAAAAGTAAAATATAATGAAAAACTACAAATTGTGTGCACGATTTTTGAGGAGGTGCAAAAGAAAAAAGTAGTAAGTGTTTATGAGGGAGAAGGCACAAGCAATGTTATTTCTGGGTTTTTTGATGTGCTAAGACATACAGAAGAACTAATACACTGTGATACAAACATAAGTTCAAAAGATTACTTTTAACATCTTCCCATTACAACAAAAGTCAGGTATCACAATTCTTATTATGAAGCATACGAGGTGTGGCTATTAAATAGCGAAACTGAAGTTGCAATAACATTTATTTTTATTTTATACATAATTACCTACTATCACCACACCCCTTCTCTATCCCTACAACGCTCCATGCGAATTTTCCATTGTTGGAAACAGTGCTGGAAATCATCTTCTGTCAGCTCCTTCAGGATGCGTGCCGCTTTCTCTTTTACAGCTTCCACGGACTCAAATCTCGTCCCTTTTAATGAAGATTTCACCTTATGGAACAGATAGAAGTCACATGGTGCAAGATCTGGTGAATAAGGTGGATGTTCTAACACTGGGATGCTGTACTGGGTTAGGAATGTCTTGACAGATAGCGTGGAATGAACTGGCACATTGTCTTGGTGGAGAACCCATGATTTGTCCTTCCACATTTCGGGTTGTTTTTTCCTTACTCTTTCACTTAGTTTTGCAAATACCTTAAGGTAGTAGTATTGATTAATAGTTTGATCTTCAGGAACCCAGTGAAGGTACACAATCCCAAGAATATCAAAAGCAACATCAGTCTTGTTATTTAATAGCCACGCCTCGTATATTGTGATATTTTTACTATTCACACATAATACCATCAATAAAAGCAACTTTGTTGTCACATATATGTAACTTTAAATTTTAAAACTTTAAAAATTGTCTTTTTTAATTTACTAACAGTAAATATTGCTTTAAAAACCTTTCTTTCGTATAAAAACAATTCTCAAATCCAAACATTGTAACTTCAGTTCAATTTTCAGTTTTTTTGACATTATTTATTATAGGCCCTTAACTACAGTATACAATAATACTGTGAGTGATCTACTGAGTTGTATGTTGAACGTCTTGGTGGTGGGGTGCTGGCTCATGTTTGGAGCCTGTTTGGGCTGTTGATCGTTGGGATGTATTGCACCTTTTTCTTCGAGATGCGATTCACATAACCCTCTTTTTGATTTTGGTGTCTTGATAATGCCTGAATAGGCGAAACGTCGACTGGTACGTAGCTGTATTTTTGAAAATAAGGCTTTGCATTGTGGTTCTTTCCAATTGCATTATATTAAATTTTAATGTTTTACGCTCATTGAAAAAATGTAGAAAACTGGTTATTAGAAATAATAGAAGAAAATATTGTACCTTTCATCAAATATATTCAATAAGATGTCTTTTTAAAATATTATAGAAAATATCATAATATCATTTAAATAAAATCAAAAGTTTTTAAAAATATATATTGGCACATAAGCATATCATATTTTTGTTGGATTGAAGTATAACAAAAATATACATAATTTAATTTATCATTTGTGTTTCAAAATGAGGCTGACTGCTTCCTGAAGATTGTCAACAATTGCATCAGGGACAACTGATTCATGAGGTTCATCTCTATCTCGCAAATATTTTCCTGTCAAAAACAAATTGAAATTACATAAATAAATATCACATGTTTATATTTGTATATATATCGTTACTCTAATTTTAAAACCTCATTATTCCATATTTTATTTAATACTTGTTTTGAAAAAAATAATTTAAGTAAAATCTTTCAGTAAATACTACTGACAGTCAGGCAGCATTCAATGCATTACAAAATGCAGTAATAAACTCTAGATTAGTGGAGAAATGCTGTTTAAGACTTGACGAATTAGCTGTACATAACAGAGTTAACATATTTTGGATCCCTGGGCACAGTAATATTCCAGGAAATGAAAGGGCCGACAAGTTGGCAAAGAAAGAAGCATTTATCACTCCAATTGGACCAGAACCATGGTGTGGGGTTCCCCTTCCCCTGGCTAATACAATCTACACAATACAATTACCAATACAATTAAATACAATACAATTAACAATCTAGCCAAGAAGAAGATAAAAACACGTTGGGATAGAGCCAAGATAAGATATACTAAACTTTTTATAAAGGATCCCAATGATAATCTTTCTGATAAAATCAAGAAAGAAGCCGCTCACATGTCGAGAACCGACCTCAAAAGTATGGTTGAAACCATCACTGGGCACTGTAAACTCAGGAAACACATGCATCGCTTGGGCATTGAACAAGAATCTCGGTGCAGATGGTGCACAGAGGAGGAGGAAACCCCCTGGCACGTTCTCTTTGAATGTATAGCACTAAGTCGAAAGAGGACATTTGATCTTGGCTCTGGAGGACACAAGGAACTCCAAGAACTGAGATTTAAAGACTATCTAAAATTTCTCAGAGGTCTAGACCTATGTTAGGGATCTTTAGGACTCAAGCACAATGTGCCTTTTTAGGCCGACGTGCATGGTAATCAAGAGTCAAACATAAATAATAATAATTCAATAAATACTGAAAGAATGTAAAATTAACACTCTCATAGTAATAAAAAATGATCCAAACATTTATAACAGAATAGATGTATTTCAATTTATATCTATGCCATTTAGGCTAAAAATTTTATCTAGGATTCATTAGTAATTAACCATTTTATGGCATTAGCAATAACAATATAACTCCTCAAGCTCAAAAGCCTTATTATCACTACTTTTAACTAATGTAGTTTACTAAAAAAAAAGATAAGAAAATAATTTAAAAATTAAACCAAGGATACAGATCTTCACATGTCCTTCATATACATTTATATTACTAATAAAATAGTAAAAAAAAGAGAAAAGAAATATCTAACCTGTCCTAACCAAAACTCCTCTTAAACCACATTTCTGTGCACCACCCACATCAGATACTATATCATCTCCAATCATCACAACCTGTAAATCAACTTTTATCAGATCCTTTTTAAACAACATTAGAATAGAGATATTAAAAAAGAATTTTTTTACTTAGAAAATTTGAGGACACAAAAAATATTTTTTTTATTTGCATTGACAATTTAAGTTCGATGTTTTGGGAACATATCATTCAATCTTATAATCCATTGCATTAAAAAAAAAATTGAATGCATGAGTGTGAATATTTTAACTTTCACACTCAGAAGTATTGTGCATATCATTTCTGGCAAGACTATTTTTGTTGCCATCTTCTCTAATCACTTATAAGATGGGTCTTATGGCAAAAAATCCACACATTGAGAAACTATGTTTTTCATTTCCATCATGTGAAATAGTAAAAAGCTATTAATATTTATTATTTTTATAATACTAATGAATTAACTGAAATATGCTTATTTTCCATTTATTCATAAAGAAGATTAATTCAAATGAATTCCCATGCCTTTAATTAGACTATTATAGGCCACCTATCGAGGGTTAACAAATATGAAAAACAAATCAAAATGAACTGATAAATATAGTCAAATCTATTAGCAAATGAATGTTATTTATATTAATATATTAAAATTAGATTTATATTTTATAAACAATCATGGAATTCATATATTAGATAGCTGGGTGAAGGTTCTGAAATAAAATGAAACCTAAACACTAATATAACTTTAACCAAAAATATTTATAATTTTAATTCGATGCTAATTAACCCTCCTAATAACGGGTGAAAAAAGTTATACATAATACCAGATGGGGGTCCCTGGAGGACCCCATTTTTTCTACCATCACCTACGATGATATCATCCATCTAAGAATCATTCCTTATAATTCTGATAGAATGGGAATGTAGAAAAGTAATAGCTATCATTTTTGAATAATCAAAATGTATAATTTTATTTATTTTGAAAATAACTCAATTTAATTAACAACAAACATGTTCCAAGAGAACCTAAATTAGCTACTTACAATGAATGTGGGTATGTGTTCTTTACAAATATATTTATTGCAAATATTACAGAAATAAATATTGTCATTTTTTCTTGAGCATAAGTAATACTTGCCCTCTTTCCACGTAACCTTTTCTGAATTATGAATGCAGCGAATTTTTTTCTGAGTTCAAGTAAAAAAAATTGTTAAGCCTTTTTCCACTTCAGATGTAGATCAATCAAATGATGAATGCATTTACTGCAACAATATCTATCAGATTCATAAAAAGTGCAAAAGGCCACCTTTTAGTTTTCCGCACTTATCATTATGCCAAGATTGTCCGCTCCTCATTGCATGTCATTGTAATGGGCAACGATGTCAGGCTTTTGCTCAATATCATTTTCAAGGATATTCCCGCTGTGATAATAAGTAAATGACAGAAATTTTGCAAGTAGAGTTCTGAAAAATATAGCCCCCACCTTTTCTCTATTTCGATTAGTAGGTACCTAGTTAATCTAAGAAATATCAAGGAACTGACACACGTCAAAGAATTTGTAGCATCTGAACAAAGGATACGAAAGAGAGAGAATTCCAACAGAAGAACACCAAAGCTTGAACATCAAGAAAATATTTACTTGATTATAATAATAAAAATTTACGGTGGTAATTGGAGCCCACACCGGCAAGCTGAAACTGTAACTGCAAATATTCTTCTAGGAAATTATATCAAGAGCCTGAAAAGGCACAGTCTGTGACTTCAGTGATCTGAAATAAGGCTAACAATAACTACTAGGTGGGGTCGTTCCGGGGCACCATCCTCGTTTTTCAGAATAAAATTAACCCACAGTGATTTATTTTGTACATGAAATTCGTTAGGGCTCAACTCTTCGTGTTGCAGATGGCCTGGGATAAATGTCCTAGACTCTCGTGAGCATAACTTTGTTTTTGACTTAAGGAGAGTCAAAAATATGAGCTTGGGGTCGTTGGGGGATCCCACCCGGTATTAGGAGGGTTAAAGATATGTATACATATACAAATAATCTATTATCCATTCAAATATCTACTTAGTTTACATACATAAAATAATGAAAAAAAATTTGGTTTAGATTCTATAGATCTCTCAGAAAGGCACAAATAATGGTCGTTTCTTATGTGTAAATAAATACATATCTGTTATCTATTCACAAATCTGATAGATTTATACACCAAAAATATGAAATGAAAAATATTTTGGTTCAAATTTCTTAGAAAAAAAGGATGCTTATGTTACAATTTTTAAGACAGTAAAAAAAAATGTTGAAGGGAAGTAATAAGTCAAAAAAAGAAGTTAGTTATATTTCCAAAGGAGTGCAATAACAAAATCGATAAAAGATTCTTAGTTGGTACTTACTTATATAATGTAATATTTAGTAAACTACTTTTATTTAATTATTGCATTATCATAGACATTTTTAATCTTATCTATAGAGGTTAAAATATTAACAAACAATGTTATCTAAAAACAATTTAAAATACCTCGTTAGGCTGCAGTTTAAGTTCACTAACAGCATCCAAAAAGTATTGAGGGTCCGGTTTACCGACAACAGTTGCTTTGACCCCAGTGGCATATTCTAATGCCTTACAGAAAGGACCAACATCAAGCGCAAGCCCATCACTATCAAGGAAATATTTTCTAAAAAGGAAGATTTGATTTTTACTGATATAAAATAAAAAATTACTCAACATAGAATATATTGAAACATTCTAAATGGCTAATAACACAAAATAGAATTTTTCATACCCTAGGCCTAGTGAAAATAAGATGGGATTTTCCATTCCCATCAGTATCCTGAAACATTCATTTAAAAATTCATACTGAAAATATTCGGCAGCATCGCCCATTACAACACAATTAGGATTTGAAGTATCAATACCACCAAAATCAGGAATCACCTATAGAAATCAAAAGCAGAATGGCCTAAACACACTAATACAATTCATTTTGTTATTAGCATTTTTCATTTGTAATGCTTTTAACTAATGAATATTTTAATGTGCTAGATAAATAAAATAATCTACAATTAAAATACGATATCAATTTTTTGGTCTTGAATTAAGTATTTATAATTTACAGAAAATTAAGTATATCAGAACGGCCATGAGATCTTGAACAATCATGATTTGTCAAATAATTTGATTAAAATTTATCAAAAAATACATAATAAGTCAATACATAAAATGGAGTAAATAAAATCCTTTCCTCTTCAAGGCAATGTAAATAACAATACTACTTATGAAATAGGGTTGATATAATAACTAAATTTACAATGCTTACATTGGGATATGTTTTTGTCATTTTTATGTGACCCTGATCATGGAAATGTTAAAAATGCTCCAAATTTCTTCAGAAAAACTGGATTGATTAATTTTTAAAAATACATTATTTCTTCTATAGTTTCTTTCATTCTAATATATTTTCAAAAAGACTTGTTTTTTTTTCCTACTAATGTCATTCTTTTGATTAAATTAACAATTTAGTTCATAGAATTAAGATAATTTTACCTCAGGATGAATCATGAGATAGGGTCTTAGGTTTTTATTCTTTAAAATTTTAACAACTGCAGGAACAGGACAAATCAAGTCTCGCTCAGTAACTTCATAACCTTGTATATTTAAATTACTCAAGATTTTATTGATTGGACGTGATGTTTCATTTGTAAGAAGTTGAAAGGGTATATTTGCTGTCCGTAAACTGTAAAAATTGCAATATACGTTAAGAACACAATAAATGTTAATAAAAGTATAGTAGAAAAAAAATGATAAATAAATTTTATCAAAAGTAAATAAAATAAATGGGAATAACAAAAGTATACTATTTACCACTTTATTGCTTCAACCGAACCAGGAATAGATTTATTCCCATCCTTCAAAACACCAGAAATGTCTAACAACAACCCTTTAATAGGGGCTTGAAGCATTTTCTCCAATGCCATTATAGTTTTATTGGCAAAAGAAGTTATGATTTGAGACATTCAATGTTCATCAAAAAATCCCAGCCTAAGCTGGTTGGAAAATTAAAAAAAAGGTTTTGTAATTTTCATATATGTCTTAAGAAATTACAGTCATAACAGACTTCCCATTCACTAATTACTCCTCCAAAGGTTCCTTATCTACTTAACCTTTTTAAGTAAACCAGTGATAGATAATAAAATAATCCATAGAGACGAAAAATGTGGCAAAACATAGAGGTAAAAATAAAAGATGCAACGTTGATCTTTGAGATTATTAATGCAGAAACTTATAATAGAAGTTCTTTTTGGAATAACATATTTTAATAATAATATGGGCAATAGAAGTTTTTCAGTACAAGAATAACAATGAAAACTGGAGCAAGTTTTAAAAAACATTATGAGATTTTCAAAAGTGGCGTAGGGAGTGGGCGGCCCCATTGTCAGTCATCTGACTACAATCAGCCACTGGTCCTCCAAGTTGGGGGAAACCCAATATCGAGGGGGGGGGGGGTAAAGCCCGGTCACCCTTTCTCCTGAGGGTACATAAATATTCAGGAGACCAGTTGTCCCGAGGATAAGGGGTCTCCAACGGTGGTCTATTAACCCACATGGTAGTTCTAATGAAAGGAAACAAAATGGCCTCAGATATGGACGAATCTCAAGGGAACGACCTGGCTCTCTTAGGAGTTTAAGATTTAGATACTGGAACATAAAAACTCCGAATAAAGTTGATGTACTTGGCATTAGCGGGATTAAGAAGAATGGGATTGGAGAATTAAGACTGAACGATGCCTATGCTCTTACATACACTGGAGTTCCTCAAGGAAGCATTGCAATTTGGTGCAGGCATATCCACCGACAGAGGATGCAGGGATTATGAATAAGGAAGCTTTCTACTCAGACTTACAAGGACTAATTAATAACATTAATTCTAAGAGAACGATTAATTATAACGAAAGTTATAAGAGAAGCAGAAATCGGTAGTGATCATCTGCTACTAATAGCCGATTCTAAAATTCCACAAAATGGCAAAGAAAATAAAAGAGTTATCAAGCATTGAACATACGAGCTCTAGACGGCCCAGAAAAAGAGAACCTCCTATACAAATAAAATAGAAAAACAATTAAGACACGTGAGTTAAGACGGTGATGTAGAACAACAATGGTGTCGCTTAAAGGAAAAAGCCTCTACGAAGACCACCGTGAAAGCATCAAGAATTTCTGGCGTAAAGTGAAGATATTGAGAGGGAATTGAAATGCCAAAGGCTCAAGCCTCAATAGAAAATATTGGAACGATGGAGGTAGATGCACTTTTCTGGCAGAGAGGCTATTAACTCAGGAGAACATCCGATAGGAAATAATATTCTTGAGAGTCTAAAAGTCATGGGGGAGGATGAGGTTGAATACGCCATCGTAAAAATTAAAGTGGGTGAACAGCATTCGAGTATGCCCCTCGACAAGAAATATTGGATGCTTTTATGGCTAAAAATGTGACAGAAGATCTTATCGCTGCGATTAAATCAGCATATGAGGCAGCGAAAGGAGTAGTGAGGATCGACGGAAGGGATTTCAAGCTTTTTCCCGTAGAGAGAGATGTGAGGTAGAACGAAAGCTTGAGTCCTCTTCTATTTATATTGTTTATGGATGAAATCCAGAAAAACGGTTAGCACTAGAGATAAATGGAACTTAAGAAATGTTATGTTTCAAAGCCCATTTTATACCGATAACATAGTATTGATTGCGAACACGAAAGACAAGCTGCAGCATGCCCTATTGGGATGGGAGGAAGAACTCATCCGCAAAGGAATGTCAATAGATAGCAAGAAAAGCAAAGTGTTAATGGTATATTATAATAGTTGAGCATAGGGTGGATGGTAAGGAAACAGGAATGCACATTTACAAATCAATTTACCTACTAAACCTCACGTATGGAAGCGAAAGCTCGGTTATAGTGATACAAGCAAGCTAGCCGTGTGACTGCTGCGGAGATGAAATTCTTGCGGAGAGTCGTTGGAAAGATCAGGAGGGCCCGCATCAGGAATGAGATGGTTAGAGAAGAACTAAAAGTGACCGAGCTAAGGGATTCCATAAAAAAAAAGACAGCAAAAGTGGTTAGACCACGTCTGTCGGATGGATGAAGAGAGAGAGTCAAGGAAGGTCATGGAAGCTAGACCTACTGAGGGAGCCAAGAAGCTGTCCCAGAGTTTCCTATCAGGAATACATTCAGCGCATCGGAGAGGAGAGAGGAACTCCAAGGAAATGAAGCAGCTGAGTAGGGACAGAGAGGTATGACTGCATTATGTAGAGGCACGTCGACGCTAGCAATGGCATAAGAGGAAGTAAAAGAAAAGAAAAAGCTTTTTTATGTTCTTAAACTATAACATCCTCTGGTTTACATAATTGTTACTTAACGATGAAAGAATCGAGGCAGCCCATTTCCACTATGGGAGTTGGGGCCACCTGTTGGGTAGTTGTTGCATAGCTACCTGCTAAACCCACGCATATCAGCCCAGCAGATGGTTATAGTATTTTTTAAAGGGAGTGAAAAACCCTTTGTTATACCTTCCTTCGAAAGGGACGTAAAATGGGAGTCCAAGAATGTGCGGTCAGGTACTCATAGAAAAATCCTCATCCTAATTATATCTAGATAGTCAAAGTTTAGGGCTTCCGGTATATCCATCTTCCGAATAGACATATCAGCATGAAGTACCGATGAAAAAACAAATAACACTGCGGGGCTACCGCGGTAGTCAAGTCCAGATCAACTTTGGTGCAGTAACTACAACATGGCCTTTGATGCTCTGAAGATTAAGGGAAAGCGATGGTTCTCAAGAACAAAAATAGGTTGAGAAACAACTTGACAACGGATCTTGACACCAAATATACGTATTAGGATCCGTATCCGCGTATATACTTTATTAAAGATCCAGCCCATCACTAATTATAATTGCTTAGTTAAATCATGGCAACTGAGTTTCGCTCGCTAGTCTTGCTCCAGTGATGCACATATCCTCAAAGTGTTCTTCCAATCAAGTTATTACCCCTTACACGATTAGTATTCTCCAATCTCTTCCGATTTCCACCAATATATTACCCATCTGAAATTGTATTGTTAAAATAATATTGAAATCAATAACGTTATCTGGAATTAAAATCATTTTATTTTTATTATAATTCTTTACACGTTTTTGAAGGATTGTCAATATCATTAAACGTCTAGGGGGTATATTGAGTACTGTTGCATTAGCTATTGGTATCAACAATTCAATACGACTGGATTTTTTTGGTTCGGTTACTCCATTGTATATGAGAAAACTGGTTTTGGAGATTAAAAAATTTAAAACCATGGGTCTTAAATCTTGCGTTTCACAACATAATAGCACGTTAGCACGTAGTCGTCGGCAATTTCCCCACCATTCTTTCACTTATACCTGTACAAGTATAATTTGATACCAACAATAATCAATGGAGTTACAAAGTGAAAATAAAAAGAGCTAAGAGGAAATGAGCAAATTATAGATATTCTTCATAGTGAAGAGGATGAGTACCCGTTAATAATGTACTTTCACCTCAAGGCTTACTGGGTTAGCATCAGTACAACATGTGGGGTATTTCGCCCACAGAACTATGTATCATTGTTTCAACGTTGGATTTTATGTAGAGATGGTCCTTGGACTTGTTCTAGAGTTTTTATTTAAAGTCACAGGTGACTAAGCTCTTCCTGTGGACATGGAAGGCATCAAAGTCTGAGAGGTGTCCCCTCTCATAATAAATGTTTGACAACTTGGTATATGCAAGGCTGTTGAGGTAGAATTATTTCTTGCGGCTGGTTGGAGAATTTTTTTAGTGCTTGTACCTTTTCTCAAATGCTTCATTATCGCACCTTTTAAGGTGAATTTCAAATTTATAGAGTATATATTATTTTTACTGATTCAAAATAATCAGGATTTTAAGTGGTGGGGAATAAGATTTCATATTTGAGAAAACAGCCAATGCAGGACTTAATGCACACAATAATTGATAGTAATGATGTTGATGGCAGTTGCATAAATTTGTTCCAAGTCATCTTTTCACTTTACATTAAAAAAAAAAATTAACAATATAGAATTAGGAATTTCTGTCTCAGTTTATAAAATGAGAAAAATAATTGAAGTGAAATATTTTGCAGGACACTTTACTGAACTTTTGCTTCAATCCGCTTACTTACATCAAACACAATGTACAAAAAACAAAAACAACCCTGATTACTGAATTTTCAATTCTACAATGCTTGATGATTGAGTTACAGGTACCTAGAATGTCACATTCATAATGTTGCCACTCCTCCCTCTAGCCCAAAGCTATTTCAGGTGCTAACTTGCAGTTTTCAAGATGGAAGGGCTATCTGGGCAAGATTAGAAGAGAAACCATGGTGTGCAGCTTTTGCAATCTACCTGGTCTACTTAGGATAGATGTTTTTTCAAGGCAAAGTATAAAAAAACATAAACCACTTTATTTCAAATAAAGTAATTTAAAATTTTCTAGAATTCCCTGATAGAAGAAATCTTTAATTAATTGAATAAAAAAAATAAGAAACTTTTCAAACCTCATCAGATCACCCCCTTCAATTTCATTTATCGTAATTAGAATAATAAGTTTTTCCTGAAATGGCACGCTTTACTTTAAAAATCCCTTGATTATGACTGCTTTGAAATAGTACATAATACATTGAAAATACCTCAACACTTAATATACCTACTGGTAAAAACAAGTAAAAAATTGTTCTTTTGATGATGATCTCACACTATGTAATGTGTCTAGCATATTTCAATCATTTTTATTCTTAAATCTCAAAATTTTACACATGAATCCTGAATCATTGGTTTATGTAATATTTATTAATATAAATTCTAATCTGATAGCATTAATTGACAGACAGATAATGAGTACTTGTAAAACTTTAATTGAAAGAGATTCTTAAGGAGTTCAATTATTAAAACTGGATATCAGATGATTCTAAATTATAATTAATTGTTAAAAAACCTCAAGAATTACACAAAGAACACAGTAAACTGTCATACTGTCCAGGGAGAAAATTTTGGATTATAAAAAAAAAATTCAAATAATAATTTCTCTTTTTATTTATTAGATTATCATAAATTAATTTATAGCAATAAAAATATGATAATGATAAGAGAAAGGCATAGCATTATACATCAATATAAAAGTTACCATCATTCAATTATACATACAAAATCAGTAATAAAAACATTCAACATTTGCACTTTATATCACAATATTTTGAAAATATAAACTTTTAGAAAATAATAATGGATCTATGAATTTTTCTCTGGTACAGCAATGTAGGTTGTTTTTACTTCTGTATATGATTTAAGGCCATATTCTCCCAATTCTCGCCCATTTCCAGACATTTTATATCCTCCAAAAGGTGCCTGTGCAGTTATGGTGTTATAGGTATTAACCCTAGTAAACAATAACAGATTAGTAAAACTTTAATTTCCATATTTATATATTATATTATTATATATCAATTATATATTATTCTAGGGGCTGTAATAAAATACAAGTTAGCTTATTAACACATTAAAGGCGGGGTATCTTGACGAAAGTATGCTAGGTAACGTGGCGACCGCCCCGCAACCGTACTAATACGACTCCTGTCTTTAAGCTACAGTCAAGATAAATCGTAGTACTACGACTCCCGCCTTGAATGTGTTAATCTCGCAATTAATAAAATTTGGCTACTACTATAAATATTAAAAAAAATATATAAATGAAAATAACTTTATCACTCTGGGAAATTGCTATTTCAGGTATAGAGAACACTCCAGTAATACAAAAAAAGAAAAGGAAGGTGATCAGACCTACAGAATAACAAGCCCTGTAAGTTTGAACAATATAAGACAAGGGAATGATTTTGTGGAAAAAAAAAAAAAAGTTGGTAGAAACAGAAAAAAACTATTTTAAAATCACAATTTTAAATTTGCATTTGCATTGGGAGAGAGGGGGGAAGAAGGTTTAAAAGAACAGACATAGGTAAAATAAAAAATACTAAGATCACAAAATCGACAAAAGTACTGTGATTTGATAACAAACTGTATGAATTAAAACAACAATGATTATGTAATAATATGTAAATGTTTGGACGCAACAAAATATTCTTTGATATCCACTTTGATCATAGCTAGGAATATTTTGGATGTTTAAGTAGTATAAATAAATATTTTGTTGTAGAAGTATATTTAAATAAAAATTAATTTCAAAATAAAATAAGATATAAAACTTACCAGACAGTTCCTGCCCTAAGGCCTTGGATGACAGTGTTTATACTATTAATATTGTTCGAAAATACTGCGGCTGCTAAGCCATATTCGGAATCATTTGCCCTGTGAATAACCTCATCAAGAGTTTTGAACCTTAAAATTTGTTGAACTGGTCCAAAAATCTAAAATTCATAATATTAAATGAGGAATATTAAAAAAAAAATGAATAGTTTAATTTTTTGGTTAAAAACGGGGAAATTAATCTGTAGAATAAACCGATTAGAAGTAAAGTTATTTCAAAGGATATGCTTAATAAAACAATGACCTCCTCCCGCGCGATTTTCATGTTGTCGGTTACTTCTGAAAAGATAGTTGGTGCAACAAAGTAGCCTGCATTGCCAACTCTTGAACCGCCAGTAACTAAGTTTGCACCTTCTTTTTGTCCAATTTGAATGTAACCCAAAATCTTATTTAATTGCTCTTCATCAATCTAAAAAAAAATAAAATATATATATATATATATATATATATATATATATATATAGAGGTATATTTATATATAATAAATAAATGTCATTAATATTTAAAAAAAGTATAAGGTAATCACTGAAAAATAAGATTGCCACATATTGCAGAAACACTTTCATAATTTCATTTTTAAAAAATTGAGTTGTAATTGATTTATTACCTGGGGTCCTTGCTCAGTATCAAATTGAAACGGATTGCCAACCACTCGTTTCTGTGCACGCTGCTTACTTTTTTCTACAAATCTAAAACACATCATTTTAAACATAAATAATAAATGATAAACTGTATAGATTTGAATCCTGTAATAAAACATTACTTTTCATAAATCCCTTCTTGAACATAGACTCTTGTTCCTGCACAGCACGTTTGTCCCATGTTAAAAAAAGTACCTAGATGTGCTCCTTCAACAGCAAGATCAAGATCACAGTCATTTAAAATGATATTAGGTGACTTCCCACCAAGTTCCAATGTGACACGCTTTAAATTTGACTTTCCTGCTCCTTGCTGTATCAATTTACCAACCTAAAAAAATATAAGCGCAATGGTATATTAGTAATACATAACAGCATAGCAATATGATAATTTTGTCATTAGATTAACAGTATTAATTATAACAGTTATATTCATTGTGAAGCTAATACATGCTAATAAGATGTCAGGTAGGAGCATTGGCTTAAAGAAAATATTACATTATGTATTTCCTTTAAATTATGATTAATCATTGACCATTTTATTATAGAAAGTGAGGAAAAGACTTAAATAATTTAATAAGATCAGTTATCAAGGAACACCCAAAAACCTACAGTAGGAAAAGTATTTCAATCAATCTTAAAAGAAATTAATGTTATTTCAATAAATCTTAAAAGAAATTAATGTATTTCGATTGACAAACTAATCATCCTTACTAATATTATAAATGCGAAAGTTTGTATGTTTGTCTCTCTTTCATGCAAAAACTACTGAACGGATTTAGATGAAACTTTACAGTAATGTAGGTTATACATAAGAATAACACATAGGCTACAACAAGGGTTTAAGGGGGGATACGGGGGCACATGCCCCCTCCCCCAGACAGTTTTTTGTTAGCTATGGAGATTCCATTCTAGTACATAATTATAGGCAAATCACATGATCATAGTTGTTCAAATAACAGAAAGAACATGAGTGAAATTATTGTTTTGATATTTTTATAAACTTTTGGAATCTTTGTATAGATACTACAAGTTTATTTGTAAGTTATTGTTGATTTTGTTTCCCGTCTGCCTGTTGTGCCCCGCCAAGGATTATAATATAATAATAATAATATTTATCCTTGGCCACAATTTACAATGATGTTGTGTAATTTGGTCATAATAAAATGATTAATATCAAGTAAGTCGGATAAAATTCTGCCCCCTGAGTAGCTTCCTCACGTGTTTCTTACTCGCAGAATCTACATATTTTCACTGAACGAAACAAATCAAGTAACATATTTTTCAGGAGTATATTGCTGTAGGTGTAGGACCGCCAAAACTGAAAACACATCGATAAATTACCTACATATGTAGAATTATTCTAATTCTTTTAGTTTTAATTTCTCGCTGCTGCCGTACGACAAGTGAAACCGTTATACTAAGTAATCCTTTTCAATAAATTCAATAACATTACATAATAATCCTTTACTGACAGGAACAACAGTAAACTTCTGTCCGTCCCGTTTGTTAATCAGTGTAATGTATGTTTCTCGGCTGTGCTGATCCGTCTGTGATGAAATTTATATGGATAATCTCAATCCTGGTGAGGGACATAAGCTACTTTTTATCAACACACCACACAGGCGAAGTTTATATAAAACTGTAACCTGATTGACTAACACAACCAGCGGTCAAGGAACAGCAGAAACCACTGAACTTAGCATCTTAAAATTCGCAGATAGGTTCTTTGTATAGCTTAACTGAGCACTAAGAAAGGAGTTTGGGTAATTCAACCCCCAAGGGTTTCCCCCTTAATATAATAGGGGTTCAAAGATTGTATGGAATCTGTAAGTTTCGAAGTTATACATCTGAAAGTTTGGATGTACGAGTAACTTATAGTCACAAAAAATTTAATTATTTATTTAAAATGATCTGTCACGAAACTTTATGTGGCAGACCAAATACCACGCGAGCGAAGCCGTGGGAAAAAGCTAGTTAACTATAAGTAAATAAAACAAAGTTCTTTTATAAAACCAGCACTGGAATAGAACAGAATATAAAAATAAATTAAATTGAAATTACCTCAGTTGAACCAGTAAACGCGACCTTGTCGACTTCAGGATGTTCAACGATCGCTGCACCAGCATCTCCAAAACCAGGAACAATATTAATAACCCCTGCTGGGAAGCCAGCTTCCCTTACTAGTTCTGCCATATATAAAGCTGTCAATGGAGTCTGTTCGGCAGGCTTCATGACAACTGTATTACCTGAAACATGAGACCTCTAATTTTAATTTTTTTAAAAATGATTTCTTTTGTCTTCAATATCAAATCACATTCAATGTTCATGAATGTGTGAATATATATGTAAATATATATATAACATAAATTGAGATATATTTTTAAAAGATTGTCTAATGAGAACAAGATCTTTTGATGATGCAACATTCCAGACATGATGTAACATTTTGGGGTATAAATCCCTTTCTTATTCAGGATTATGTACATGATAATTGATCAAAGATAACTTAATTATCACGAACCTCCAACAGTTAATAATAGTTATTAGTTACACTGATCACAGTTTGAATGTAGTTGTAGGTTATCTGAAAATGTATCTCAAATATGCTGTGTAGTATAAAATTAGCAACTAGAAAGGAATCTCAATATAGCAGTTGATCAAAATGGAAGAGTGAAAAAAAATGACTGACAGGCAAAGAGTTATCGGTATGAACAGAAAAGATGCCATCCTGGTATCGGAGAAAGAATCTTGAACCTAAAAATAAAGAACTTATTGTAACCAAGACTCTCAAACCATGTAATTAACCAATTCAAGAAGAAATACACAATCAATTACTTTCTAATCCAAAGAAGTTATTTGATATTAGGGTTAACCAGTAACATAAAACAGGAAGAGACCATTATCAAGTAACTTTGGACAAGAAGTGGTGGGACTAGGATAGGAATAATATAAAAAACAAGAAAGTACTCCTACTGAAAAATAAAATCAAAATGTAATTTTTTAACTTCAATGGAGCGAAAACTGCAAAAAGATACTGAAAAGATGTTGAAACATTAATGAAAGACATACAAGCTCAATTAAAGTCAGGTAGTGTCGAGGACTGCAGGTATATAGTAATGACAGTTTTATAAATAAAAACACCATGGTTATCAAAGGAACTTAAGGAAGGAGTAAATTGCCATAAAAAAAAAAAAAAAACTGGCAGCTATGATTGTGTAGGTAATATTGTGATCCAAAATTGTGTCATGAATTATTATAAAAGGAAAATCTAGGGAAATAAAAGTTGTACGGAAAATTAAAAAATTTAAGATTATTCATCAGAAGTTTTAAATCTAAAAAAAAAAATAAAGAAGAAATTGGTCAGGGGTGCGGTCATTGAAAAATCAACACACAAATAAGTACAATCAGCTGTACTTATTAGTGTTTAGTAATTATTTATATTTATACTTACTATTACTATAACTAAATAAAATAAATTAATAAATAAAATAAAATTTTGGCTGTCTATTCTTCAATAAAATTAAAGGAAACCCCTTTAATTATCTACAATGTTATTTTTCAGAGCATTTTGCAGACTATTAAAAGCCAAAGAATTAGTTTCTACATAATCTAATTAATAATATAAAAACTCTAGGGATTTCATGTAATCAGCACTCAGACAGATAACAATTGAGAGGTTGAGAGCAAAACCACTAATAGTCACAAAAAATGAGTTAGAAATGGAATCAAGTTGATACACTAGCTACTAATATACTATGGAAAACTAATTCAGCAAAACCTCACATTGTTCCTAAAAATAGCAAAACTTCAGTGATTAGATGGATGGTGAAAATCGATTCTCCTTCTCCAAAAATTGGGTTCTGCAACTAGTGGTATTTTTGCTATCAACCTCTCAACTATGTTTATTAGATTGTTTAATGCAATTCAATATCATGTCCTCATCTTAAAACTAAAAAGCCAGGCTCTTGCTGCCAGGCTGAAAATAAAAGTTGTACTCTATTTCTAAAACAGAACAATATTTAATTAATCTCTTACAGATTCAGCAAGAATCTTAATTGAGGCGAGAGAAAACTGAAGAGTAATACCAGTAGCAATTGCAGGTCCGATTTTCCAAGTCCACATAGCTAGTGGGAAATTCCATGGAATTATCTGACCACAAACACCAACTGGCTCATGTCGGGTAAAACAAAAGAAGTTTCCATCAGTTGGTATTGTTTTCCCCTGGTTTTTGTCTGCCCATCCAGCGTAATACCTGAGGACTGAAATACTCATGGGTACATCAACACTGTATGACACTGCATAAGGCTTTCCGTTGTCCAATGTTTCTAAACTCTGCAATAATTTATAAAAAAATGAAGATTATAAACATTTTAAAATATACAAAAAATAGCACTTCTTATAAAAGATTTCATTTATGAGGATTTGAATAATTCAGTGTCAGTCAAAAATGGTATTAATTTTATTTTTCAACAGGAGAACAGTTAAAGCTAATTGAATTCAGAAATCGAGATAAGTAATAATAAAGATTTTATAAATAAAATAGAAACTTTGAAAATAGTTTAGGATCCATTGAATTTAGGATATAATTTAAAAATTAATAAAGGAAATCTGCAGGAACTAGGTATGTGCTTAAAATTTCCACTCCCCAACTAAAACACTGGTCCAGGGATCTTCCCTCAGAAATTTTACAAGAACAAGGTGAAAAATTGTATAGTAGGTTTAAAGCTTTTCGATCTAAGAATTTTTTTTCTTTAAAATGCAAATTTTGTACCATTTATATACAAAATGCACTCATCTAAAAAAAAAATCTGTAGATGAGTAGGCCCTGGAAACCTGTAGAAAACACCTATTGTAATAAAATATCAGTTAATGCATAATTGTGTAAGGCCACAACAACTCTAAAATTGTTCATAATTTTTTTTCTTTCATTAAAATTGAAAGGCATAAATGGTATTTATAAAAAATTATTTTCATATCTTTAAAACTTACTGCTAAATAAGTGAGATCTCTTTCCATGAGATCAGCAAGTCGATACAACAAGAGACCTCTTCTTGATGCGTCCATTCTCCTCCATTCTGAGCCAAGCTCAAAAGCCTTCTTTGCGGCTTTGACAGCATTATTTATATCGTTCTAAAAAAATAATAGAAAATAACAGCACCAAAAAAATTAAAATTTGTCACACAATTATTTGAATGCATTCAAAATCACCATTAACATTCAGAATAGGCAAATACATATGACTGAAATATTTATGATATCACTATGATAATAATCATAAAATGCATACATTTATATCAGTTTGTAGTAAAAAGATGTAAAACTGATCGAAACATAATCTTTCAACATGCCAAGGAGATTATACTATGTAGTCTAACTATTCCTGTTATAGATTTTTCACAATATTGCTAATTTGAGCAGAATTGGTATGAGAAACTCTTTGCTTATAACTAGTAGTGAATAATTGATTAAATTTATTTTGTTGTTGTTTTATTTTAAGGGCAAACAACTAAAAATGGCTATTATTGCCCTCACCACTAGAAATTAAATTTATTTTTGATTTAATAATGGAGAAGGCACTGTTGTCTATAAAAGTAATTCCAAGAAATTTTTTTTAGTAGGTGTTGTTGGAAAAACAAAGGGTGCAGAGAAGAAAAATCACAAATAAGTTTAAAATTATTTTTAATGTGCTAATGCATTGGCCTTCATGAAACAAAATAATTAAAAAAAATAATCATACATCTTTTTTAAGTTAATTAGTTTTTGCTCATAATCATACACGGGGTCACCTTTGTTCTAGTGATTAGCATAACAACCTACTATACCCAAGTTAACGGGTTCGCAGGCTGACAGGTGGCCCTAGTTTTTTTTTAAGGGAGTAAAAAATCCTTGGTTATGCTGTCCTTCGGAAAGGATGTAAAATGGGGGGTCCCGAGCCTTTGGAGAGACCCCAATCCTCCTGTTCTAATTTAACTCAGATAGGCAAAATTTAGGACTCACCCTTAATGTAAATGTGTGAAGATAAAAAAAAAATTAAATTAAAATAGTCTAAAAAATTATTAGAATAGTCTAGATCAGAGTACTTAAATATCAAATTAAAAGTTATGATAAAAACAATGAATCAGTTTAAAATTTCCTTTATCTTGAGGTGATAACTTACTTCTTTGATAAGCTTAATACAATGTAAGATAATAAGCTACTTCTTTGATAACCTTAATACAATGTAAGATAATAAAGTTACCACCACTTATTCTCAAAAAATTGCTTGATAATAAACGGTTAACAATCAATAATTTTAACAAGTGAAAATAGATTAAAATATAAAATATCCTCATTGTTATCCAGTAAAATATTTATACACACACACACACACACACACAAAATTTAATGAACAATAAAAAGGCAACAGATAAGTGAAAGGAATGACCTTGAAAACAAATTTAGCACCAGTGTTGGTTTACACATCCAGAATAGAATAAATTATACGAATTTGATAAAAATGATTATAAATTCAAAAAAAGTTTCACTTTTAAAATTAGGTGAATGTTAGCTTTAAAATAATAAATTGTTGACCAGAAATGTTAAAACATTTCAATTATTGAGTTATGATGTATCTACTTTCTATTAATGATAAATTCGCAAGCTATTAAATTTTTATTATATGTAAATCCCCAAAAAACCTATAATGAATGTCTAACATTAGGTTTAATTCAATCCATTGTTGTAAACTAACATACTTAAATATTTACCACATTATTATGCAATGTTTAATGTCTTCAACATAAAAACAAAACAAAAAACATTAACATGATTGATACATCACAATAATTTGACTAATAAACCAATGATTTGATTAATAATAGAATAATTTCATTACTAAACTAAAAACATTCAAATATAATTTAATTTTTTTTCATTAAATAAAAGATAAATTAGTTACTTTTCAAAACAGTTATCAAAATAAAACTACCATATATAGTTGTAAATGTGGTTAATAAAAATAAAAAAGTAGATCATGAAAGTAACAGTTTTATGTTAACTAAATTTAAATTCCTTAAGGTAGGATATTAAAGCATAATTATTTGAATTCATAAAGTAAAGAAATTTAACAACTTTTGCAAAATACTTGGACTGTGGAAGAAAAGTAACTAAAAAGTTTAAGGCATTCCATTATATTTTAGGCAATAGGATGATTAAGACCTTTATAAGGAAATAAAATAAAAGAAAGATAAATACAAAACAGAAAGAAAAATACAAATAAAATTTACTTCTCAAAAATATTCTCAGAAACATATCTTTTTTAGCATTTTTTTTTTTATAAGATGTATATTTATATCCAATACCTATATATTTGATAAAATCAAAACAAAATGATAAGATGGAATATAATTTGCTTGTGGATTTTATTTTATTGCAATTAACATTAACCTCAAAAGGGTCTACATTTTATTTTTCTCTTTATACTTGTATCTACACCTGCCAATACAAACAGTAAGGGTCTAAATTAAATTTATCTTTAATTTTTTACTGTTGTTTATCCACAAATTTATATCCATAATGAACTGTCTTCTATCCACACCTAACTTCTGTATGTGATTAATAAAAAAAAAACTTTCTGAAGTCATGAATAGTCAGGTACATTTAATTCCAAATAAAATGAGATAAATTTATGAATATTGATATTCAAATAATGTTTTTAATTATAAATTTACAATCATTACCTTATCTCCACGACTGACTTCTGTAATCACTTTCCCAGTAGAAGGATCAATAGTTTCGAATGTTTTTCCAGAACTCGAATTGCACCATTCATTGTTAATAAATATCTAATTATAAAAAAAAAGAATGGTAATAACAATTTCATATGCTATGGTTTTATAAAAAAAAAGTTTAAAAACTATTATTTGCCAGTATATTACATTAAATTTAATGATCCACTGAATTTCAGGGTAACTATTACAAAAAAAATAACTTTATAGATAACAATGTATAAATTATAAAATTGAGGTTTTATCTTATTGTTATATATTATGAGCTCCAATTTTGAAGCCATTTTGAAGTTCCAAGATGTTAGAACAGTCTAAAACCACAGTTAGTTGATTACATCTTACATAACTTGTTCAAATCTGAATTTAACATTGACAATTCTTAAAGGATTTAAATAGGCCTTTAATAAGTAAGTTATCATTAAAAAAACACCTTAAAGAGCCATTTTAAGACATACTTGGTAACTTTATTTACTAGGAAAGAAACCCAAAAAGATTAATGTTCATCTTGTCTCTCATATACTACTCTGTGTTAATAAAATGGCTATGTTTTATGGAATTAAAATGATGGTTTGTGGAATGAACCATCAAAATAGAAATATGAATTAAGTTGAAAACTGATATTGCCTCATTAAAAAGAAACAATTTGAACGATTATTCTCACTATATCAACTATTTTAAGTCCAACAGGTTGATAAAATAAGCTTCACCAAGAGGAAACATGCTTAAAAAAATGTCAATAAAACTATATATGTATTTTTTAAAATTACTAATGAGAAAAATAAATATTTAAGTAATAAATTGATTAATGTATATTTTAATTTACCCCAGTGTGTTTGATAGAAGGTTGAGTTTGTGGCTTAGGAAGAGCTGACATAAACCTAAGGCTAGTCAGCGAATTTGCCTTAAGAAGGCCGGTTTTTGTTAACTTAAGCATGATCTTGTCAATGGGGACCAATCAAGGGTTGGACGCTGACTGGCGTGATTCCTTTATCTGGGAATTCAAATCATATAAAAACCAAATAGGATGAAGAGGGAGGGGTAACCATGGACCATAAAATTAGCCATTTAGGAAAGAAAAAATAACAATGTATTTCGACAATTTTATTTAAATAAACGAAATTAGAACAGTATATACAAAATTATACAACCTAAGTAAAAAATGTATGTAGAAATAAATATATTTTTTTGTTGACCAATTAAGTCATTACATTTTTATACAAAGAGGAAGAATTAGATTTGGCGGTAAGAAGGTTATATTGAGTAAGGTTATCTATTTTGAATGTGACATTATTGAGTTTTTAACTTTTAGTATTAGCTGTTTTTTGTCGGTGTTTTCATAAATACAGATTTGACTTCAGTAAATGCTTCCATGCCATAGGGTCCTCCCTCACGTCCAAGACCAGACATTTTATAGCCTCCAAATGGTGTTTGAGGTGTGATTATGAAGTAACAATTCACCCTGTAATAATTCAAATATAGTATAGCTGAGGTATTTGTAAGTTCTTTACATTATTGGTTATAAATCTTTACATTATTAGTTATAAATGTAGAATACTAAGGAAGTTACTTGTTACTTTTAGATATATATCATGATTTTTATTCTATTCTAAAATGAAGAGTGTTGTAAGTTATGCAGGCAGTTTGGATTTCTTAAAACTTAAAACAAATTAAATGTAAATTAAGATTATAACCACATTGGTAGAGGGTATTGGCTGTCATTCATTAACTCTTTGTTGTTTACTCATACTTTAATTCATGTTTCTACAGTATAAACCTGGAATATTGAGCTCATGAGAGAGAATATGTTGTGTTTTGAATAAGTTAATTTTTAGAAGAAATGATTACCGAAATACACATTCCCCACAATTACAATTCTCTTATTCACATTAAAGCTCATGATAACTTGAATTTTTGAAAAATATTAAAGGGAAATGAATAAACAGTTAAAACTTGTTGTAACTCAAGTCAAAGCGACAAACTGCGGAACAGATACCATTTATTTTAAAGTTGTTTTATATAGAGTTATACTAAACAACTTTTATTTAAAATAAGAAGTGAATTGTAAAAACTGTTTTCTTGCACATCGACTTTGGTTTTCCAATTTTCAATAGTTTTAAATTGTATTAAGCATTTTTTAATGTCAGTCAGATAAAATGTATTACTTAACTTAAATTACATTTTTTCTATTATAAATTAATCTGATAGGTGTTTTTAAACATACCAAACTGAGCCTGCTCGTAGACCTTGCATGATGGTATTGATTTGGTCTATATTTTGTCCGTAAATAGAGGATGCAAGACCATATTCAGTATTATTGGCCCTCTCTATAACTTCATCAATAGTTTTGTAAGGTGAGATTTGTTGAACTGGTCCAAAAATCTATAAGCAAAAATTTAATTAGGAAGATATATGTCGTGTTTAACTTTTACGATGCTAAATCTCTATTTTCTTACTTCTTCTCTAGCTATAGTCATATCATCTTTTACATTGGTGAACAATGTTGGTTCTACGAAGAATCCAGGCCTGTCTACTCTGTTTCCTCCAATTTCAATATTAGCACCTTCTTTCTTTCCCAACTCTATCATCTTCATAACAGTCTCCAATTGTTCTTTGGTTGCCTACACAAATATTTATTATTTTATTTAAAAGGTCAAACTGTTTATTTGAATAATTGAGATTTTCAAGTTCAAAAGTGGATAACTACAAATTGCAAAAAATGACTTTCGCATTTACCGTTGGTTTAGTCAAGCAATGATTTATGCTCCCTGAAGCTTCAGTTTCAGAACAGGTCTAAAACCATGAGAAATAAGGCAGCAAAAAAGTTTGAAATAGTAAATTTTTGAAATTTTAGAGATATCCACTTCTTATCCTGAACGCCTCTAATAGGCTTTAGCCCTTTATAATTATAAAAATTATGCCACCATTAAAGAGTACATTTGGTGTATTTTTTACTTTATCTTTCTATCAAAGAAATATACCTATTGGGGAAGTATTGCATTAAACAAAAATTTTCAATTTTCAATAGACATACATGCTTTAAAGTCTCCCAGATCCAAAAAAACATGTTAAGCGAAGTATGTTCTGAAATGTGGGTTTTATAATTGATTTTACAATTTTTGTGAAAACAGCTGTAATTATTTTGAGGAATTTTTTTGAAAATCTTCTCCTTAAAGCTCTTAATGTTTTATAGTAGTTCACAAAAAGTGAAGGAAAAAAAATATACATGTAGTTCACAAAAAAAGAAGGAAAAAAATATACAGGTAGTTCACAAAAAATGAAGGAAAAAAAATATGATTTTCATAACTATGTGAATGTTTGCATGAAAGGTAATAAAATTCTCTTTCAAAATATGTGAACTAGACTAAGATTAACAGAATTATAATGTCTCTGACTTGCTAGAAATGCAACTTGATGTAATTGACTACAATAATTATTTTTTACTATTTACTAAAAAAATGACTTATGATTTTATTTTTACTTGATATGTAAAAGTTCAATTTAGGTCTTTAATGTTTTAGAGCTTGAACGCTTAAATTTTCAATACCTTTCACTTGAGGGCATTTATTTTGATAATTTGAAATAATTAACCCTCCTCCATTGTTTATCATAATAAAAAAAGACGACAATAAAGTATGACAGGATTTGGTAATTGACTAAAGGAGGTAATAGTTGAAATATTTTACCAAGTTTACATCAAAGTGACAGAATTAAGGTGTGCCATAGTAATTAATAAGTGTATAGTTCAAACGGAATTATAGGAGGTAATGAAAACTCATTTACTCCTTCTTTAGTTGATTTAATCCTTATTGAGAGATTTATGTTACCTGTGGTCCGTGGTCAACGTTCAAATAAGGCTTAGCGATTATACATTATATATCCTTCTAGGCTTTGGTTGAGAACTAGAACTAAAAAAACCTTCCACTGAATGACCATCACTTTTAAATTTCATCAGAAAAACTAGGAGGATCAACAAGGAGAAAAAATAGATTCCATTTATTTTCATTTATTATTTTGCTGTAGGCAAAAAGGGAATGTTTTGTATTCTGTGTATAGTTCAAACGGAATTATAGGAGGTAATAAAAACTCATTTACTCCTTCTTTAGTTGATTTAATCCTTATTGAGAGATTTATGTTACCTGTGGTCCGTGGTCAACGTTCAAATCAAATGGATCCCCAACACGTTTAGCCTTTATTCTCTCCTTTGTTTTTTCAAGAAATTTTTCATAAACAGATTCATGAACAAATGTTCTTGAACCAGCACAGCAGCACTGTCCCTGCAATGATTCGAAATAATTTACATTAGCAATATTTTTTATTTGAAAATTAATCATTGAAAGTAATAAGAATAGTAACCATGTTGTGGAAAGCTGCATAATGAGCATGTTCAACTGCTTTGTCCAAGTCGGCATCTGGCAGTATGATATTGGGTGACTTTCCTCCCAGCTCCAAAGTAAGTCTTTTCATGTTTTCTGCCCCATTTTTATATATTTGTTTTCCAACCTGTTAAATAAACAAAAAAATCATCAAAAGAAAACTATTTATCAGTAATATCTTAAGTTTTATTACTTATGAAATGATTGATTAAAATAAATGAAAATATTTTCTCTTGTGGAGTAAAGTTGATGATTTCCTACTTTTAGTTATAAACTGGTTAAATTAACTTTGAAGTACTGAATTAGATTACATAAATGAGAATCAATTTTGCTGTGTTATACTTATAATATATTTATGAAGACGTGAGGAGTTTTATACCCAAAATTTAAAATATATCCACTTTTGGAAAATCAATAATTTGTTTGTGATAACAGAAAAGGCTATTGTCAGCCTTGTTTTTTCGAGTTCAAAAACATTTTAGAATAGAAATAAAACATGAACAGCTGCAACAAAAAAAACATACATTACTCTTCAATCAATGGTGGAAAATTTTAATTCATACATGGAAAAGGGAATGGATTAATCCACAGTAAAGTAAATAACTTCTTAATCCATCAGCTTTTGTGAAGGATCCAATTGATTTTATAATGCATGACTAAAAAGTTTATTTTAATGACTCAGATTGCACATACAATGTTGTCTTTATTCGAAGTGAAAAAATTGGGGATTTACTCTAGAGTTTTCAGTCTTTTGATAATCTCAAGTTTTAAACATGTCTTTTATTTGATAAGCTTGATAATAATAGTTATATTTTTATATGCATGAATTATTTTGGTTGCTAAATAAAACTATGTTACACAAATTAATGTTAATTGAGTGCTAACATTCAATAATCTAGGGTTATATGTATTTTTGTTTTACCTCAGTAGAACCTGTAAATGAAATTTTGTCAACATCTGGATGGTTCACCATGGTACTGCCAACTTCCCCAAAACCTGGTACAAAATTAACCACACCTGGAGGAAACCCAGCTTCCTTGACTAACTCAGCTACATGAAGGGCAGCCAGGCTTGTATGCTGTGATGGTTTCAGCACCATTGTACAACCTAGGCATACATTGTACGATTGATTGTATCATTGTTTTTCTTTATCATGCATGAAATCTGCTTATTTCAATAACTGAAGTATATAGTATATAGATAAACTGTTTAAAATCCATACTTCATGCCCTAATTCCTATTTTATTTTATCCGATAAGAGATTTTACACTGACTTATAAAATCTGTTACCTGCTGCAAGTGCTGGGGCGAGCTTCCAAGACACCATGAGGATTGAGAAATTCCATGCAGTTATCAGTCCACAAACTCCTACTGGCTCATGACGAGTATAGGTGACGAAGTTTCCATCTATTGAAGCTGTAATCCCATTATTTTTATCTGCATACCCGGCAAAGTATCGGAGGTTTCTCACAGCCCATGGCAAGTCCCCTTTAAGAGTGGCGCTATACACCTTACCACATTCCAGTGCTTCTAAACTCTGAAATGTTTAGAAGTAAAAGCACACTGATATTTCTACTCAGCAATGTATATTAAATTATTTTTAAAATTAGATATTTGTAAACTTACTGAAAGGTATACTGAGTCTCGTTCCATTAAATCTGCTAACTTGTTTATGAGCTTGCCCCTCTTGGCTGCGTCCATCTTCCTCCACGGAGAACCGAGCTTGAAAGCCTCCTTTGCCGCTTGAACTGCTCTGTCCACATCTGCCTGAAATTAACAACATTCATGATATAATTGCTTAAATATAACTGTTTGAAGTAAATAGAATGATTTATTTTGAAAGAATATTAATTTTAATGTGGTTTAGATTTAAATATACAGCAATTTTTACCTTGCCTCCTTTTTGTACTTCCGTTATGACTTCATTGGTGGTTGGATTGACTGTTTTAAATGTCTCTCCAGAAAGTGAATCCACCCACTCATTGTTAATGAATAACTAAAAATATAAATAATAACATTTTTTATTGATTATGGTTTCATTTATTAAATCAATTCAAAGGAAATTTTAAAAAAGTTATAAATTATCAATTCTCCTTAGATTACCTCTTTCTTCTTTTTATATTTCAATTGTTAAAAATAAGCCCTGAATTTGAGGGGCGACCTGTGGTCTAGTTGTCAAACTAGAAGGTGCTAAATCAAACTTCACATATTTTTCATGGGTAAGTGATAATAAAAGAAACTGTTCGGGAACAATGTTACTTCTTGGCTAGTTTTTCTTTTTTGATTTTTTGTACATGCTAAATTTCTAGATTGATATTTTTCTATAAAAAAATTCAATTTTAAGAAAAATATTATTTTTCACAGTTAAATTGTCTTTGTATTCAATATTTATTGCACATATCCATTAACCAAAAGAATTTCATATTTTTTATTTATTTATTATGTTCAGAAAAGGTGTTTGGCTGATAGTAAAAAAAAATAATAAAGTGGCCGACATCATTATTTTTTTACCAATGAATCATTTAAAATATATTTTTTCTTATGGCATACTGTTTTTATTTTATTTTTTAAAAGAAATGATTTTACATCTTTTATGTGAAAAAAAAATTATGTTACGTTAATGAATTTTATTCACCAGATCGATACTTACTGATTTTACCTTTATAATGCTCTATCTGTTTTTACTATTTCCCCCCTAATGTTGAGAATTTTACTTAGAAATTATTTTTAAAAATAAACTATTCCGCGTGGACTAGAGATACGCAAAACTATAGGGATAGGAATAAACAATTGAGGCCTCTCATAAAGGATTTAGGTAACACTGAGTTCAAATACTAATTTTAAACGGAGGGACAGTAGAGTTGTACACAGCCTAAAAAACACCACATTTAAGTATAAAGAAATTTCGTCTTAAATTTCTGCCGTCTTTATCCGTACTTGCGAATTTAACTCAATTGATCCAAAATGCAAGAACCCTTATCCAGCGGAGAATATTTATTTATAAAATACCTTTTAAGAATCTTAGGTCACATTAGGTTACTTGGTATGGTGTACTTTTTCTTAGGCAACAGTAGTGTAGGGATGTGGTTTGTTCGAGATCAGGCTCAACGCGGTTCCCCTACCCCACATCAAGGGTATCCAATTTATAGAGTTTGAGTGAGCCCCCTCTGCGTTTGGCCAAGGTCCATCCTTAGGTGTTGACAGATTCAATAATTTATTTGCTACTGCTGGGACCTTCAGCCCAGCAACTCAGCGTTCTACCCCGCTCCTTTATACACATATATCCTTTAAATTACTAAACCGGAGTTTCATCTTGGGATTAAATTATTGAACGGATATAAAACGCGCTCTTTCATCCACCACACCTTGGATACAGTTCATACATCATATACTTTCGGAAAAAAATACGCCTAAATTTTGTATTTATTAATAAAACTATCAAGAGTTAGTGTGTTTTTTAAACGTTTACACTTAGGGAATAAAGATATTGTTATCAAAGTCCTTGTTCTTTCCCTTGGCTACGGTTAACCCATTTTCAATAGCGACCTTCTTAGATTTGTAAAAAGTAGGTTTACTTCATCTATTATCATTGTCTTTTTAAATATTTTTGTTTTGAAGAGAAAAGATTTGTCCTGGCCGGGATTCGAACCCGGGTCTTCTGCATCTCCGGTGCTGTGCTCTAATTGCAGAAGCAGGGCAGACGACCCGGGTTCGAATCTCGGTCAGGACAAACCCTTTCTCTTCAAAAGAATAATAGTTTAAAATAATCACCATCAAAATAACAATTAATAAAAATAAATTACTATCATTGTCATTCATCTCTTGAAAAATAAATAAAAACTTATGATACCATTCTTTTATCGATTAGTATTACAAAATCGTGCAATCTACCTCGTATTATTTAAAAATAAATCCTCAAATATAATTTTGCTTTTATGAACGAATAATTTTCTTAAGAACACTGTAGTAGGTGTATCCTGAAAATTAAGCAACCAACTGTGTTTTTTTATGTTTGGATCGGAAAGGATCCTTCATAGAACAAAATTATTGAATGCAGTTTCAGAATTTTTTTCGGTAATTGAAATTATTGCTATGGAGTTAATTTTCTTTAATGATCATGTATAATATCGTCGCTTTAGTGACGACCTATCTACCACCTATCTACCAACTTCTAAATCTAGAACTTTCACTAAAACTTTCTATCTAAAAACCTATCTACAAAATTGATATTTTTCAGAAATGAATAAAATAGTGGTTGGATGGAAACAACTTAAATCCAGGCAACGCAGATATCTACAACCCCGGTGAAAGAGAGAGTTGACTGCATTCTAATAACCGAAATCGTATCATTCTCTTAGTTTTTGGCTTTAAATTGAGTTGTAACATAATAAATGACTCCTTTGCAAGTCAATGCCTTAGCCCCTTATTCACCACGAAAATGACTCGATTCCACTTACTAACGTGCAAGAAACTCATTTTGGAGAAAATTAGACTTAACCACTTATTCATCGGGGCTGTAGATATAACCTCAATACAAAGGCAAATCATCGAATATTAAAAAATACAAAACATTTTTCGTTTTCGATCAAAACCGATTGCTTTTAGGATTGATAACTAATATAAAATCCATATAAAGCCATCTATATGTCATCAAACAATTAAATTTAATAGCCACGAATAATGACATAAGTAAGTAAACTACGTTTGACGGTACGTATTGATTTTGAGTGAACCTTGGAACAGTTTTTTCTCTCTTGTGAAAAGTGGTATTTTGCATTTGTATCGACGATAAGAACTTCAGATCTTAAAGTAGAACATGAAAATATTGTTACATAATCGTAGTTCAAAAAAGTCAATTTTGTTGAACTTTTTGTGTCGCAAATGCGAGGATACTTAAGTTAGACATAATTGTATGCGTAATACAATTACGTATCCGTCCACCGATTAATTACCGCCTAAATCCAAATCTGTGAAATAATTCCTAACGCAATCTTCCCACCTTCGTTGTGGTCTTTGGTACTTACTATCCGTTAGATATTAAGCCCAACATTACTTGTTCGTCTCATCCTTCTGGATGTTATCATATCATTTATATTAAACGGGTGCATAATTCCACGTTTTGAAATCTTTTAAATTTACCAATGGACTCTTTTTTTTCTGATCGAATAGTCAACATAATTCCTTTTTTCGATTTGTTTTCCACATTAATAATGAGTGTACCTACTAATTGATATAACTTGTGCATACTTATGTGTCTTTTTCCCACAAAATACTTAGCTAAACTAAGGAACAGTTTATGCTTTTTTCTTCACAAAAAGGGGCTTTTTTACATTATTGTTAATGTAATTACATTACTATATTATATATCTTACATTATTTTTTCAATTGAAAGTGTAATTATTGGAAGGTGGAGTTTTTTCATTCTTTAAACTATCTTGAAAGCTGAATATTTTTCTTTAAATTTGCCTTCGTATTTTCCACCATGTTCTTTTGACCGAACTTAAAATTGCCTAATTTCCGATCTTCCGATTTAATGATAGTATTATAATTATTTTATATTATGGACTAAATATGCAAAATGTAGTTTTAAAAAATCTTAAATAAATAATTAATATTTTATTTAAATTATTAATGGTGGCGATCGTTCCGTGATAAAAAGTATATTGTATGGAAATATGTCGATCATAAGATAGGATTTGATTTTAAGGAAATATCTTGCATGGTATCTGATTACTACTACTAATAATAATAATTAATGATTGGAAATCTAAAGAGCTCCACGGAATACCTACGTAGAGGGACATTATTTCCTGAAACCGAAGGTTTTGTTCTAGCCATTCATGATCAGGTGATTACTAGGAAGATCTATAGGCGCCGTATATGCGGAAAGGAAATTTCAGATATGTGTCGACTGTGCAAAACAACCACATAATCAATCCAACATATTACAATCGGGTGTCAGGTTCTTGCTGGCAAGGAGTATTTGCTGAGACACAACAATGTGGCAAAAATTGTACATCAAGAATTGGCTATGAAATTTAATTTTGTGGACAAAACCTACCCTTATTACAGGTACAGCCCTCAACCGATAATTGATAAAGGACACGTCAAGCTTTATTGGGACCATGCCATCATAACTGATCACACAGTTCCTCACAACAGGCCTGATATTTTGCTGATTCTAAAAGAAGAAAAATGTGTAAATATAATTGAAATATGAGCACCGGCAGATGATAACCTCCACAAGGTGGCCTTCGAAAAAATTAGGAAATATCAGGACCTGGAAGAGGAATTGAAGCAGTTATACAAGCTTGATAAAGCAAAATATCCTCGAATGGACTGATTCCAGAAATGACATTAAACGGCATAAAGGAATTAGACCTTAATTCCAATATTATGGATGAAATGCAGAAAGGGGTCTTACTCGGAGCTGCGAGTATTGTTCGAAAAATTATGAATATTTCTAATTACTTTTTCTAGCCTAATCCTTGACTTATGTCCGGGTAGGATCATTCTCCGGTAGAAACCGAGAAAAAGATCAAAATAAAAATAATAAAGCTTTTATTTACTGTTGTACAAGAACGGAAATTTCTTTAAGTGTATTTTTTATCTGTTGTTAACAAAAATGTTGCATTTCAGCTTGGTAGTTTCCATTTAGTAAAAAGTATACAATAATTCAGCTTTTCGTAGTATTTCGTCAAACTTCAAGAAAAATTAATTTGTGATTCAAGTAACCACGGCAAAAATTAAATATTTAAGGAATGTGACGGGATAAAACAGACGGATAGATATAAAATATGATACTGAAATGATTTAGTCATGTTAGTATAGTATAGTATGAATAGTATGATTTGATCGAGAAAATTGGCCATTGTAAGTAGAACATGACTAAAACACATTGACGTTAGTCACGAGAAAAAGTAAGAGAAACGACTAACACATAACAACTAGGACATGTTTAGTTAATTGAAACTTGCGTCAACAGTCATGCTTTTAAAATTTCGTCTGCATAAAAATCGTCATTGATAAAATGTCGGACACTTGCCAAGGACTTTTAGGTCTAAGTATTCGAGATAAAGGTCCAATCTCCCGTTTAAGGACATTGATGATGCAGTAAAACTCCGTTTCTATGATAAACTGGAAGTTGTATTTGATAAAAAATAAAAGGACCGGCACTGAGGAAAAGAAACTAAAAACCTAGGCGTTTTTTAAAATAATCATTTTAAATTTGTAACGTAATTGAACAATGAATCTTAAACTTATGCATTCAATTATTTTTTATTTAGTAACTTTTTAATTAATAAAAAAATTACCTATACCAATACCACCCGTGAAGGGTCTAGGGTTCAGTACATGGTAGAAACTGTATTGTTTCTTGGTCAGCGGTGGTGCAGAGAGGTGATTTGTCCTAGATCACGCTCAACCGCCAGATTTCCACCTTATTTAGGGTACCCATTTTATAGAGCCTGGTTGACCCTGGTCCTCGATCCCATAGGATCTCCTGCCGCTAACAGAAGGATTCAATGGATTCCATTTTATTGAGTTTCTTATATCAAGTAACGTATTCACCTAAAAGTATCCCGTTATTTTTTAAAATATAAGTTTAATTTATTTTGTGTTTTCTTCTGCACCCCTGACCAATTCAATCCATCATCATACTTATTTAATAGATTTCGTTGAAGAATTATTTTTAAATTACCCGCCCTCACCTGGAAAATTAAGAAGAAACCTGGCCTGGAAGCTAAAGAATCGATACCGTTGTCCGAACAATCTGGGCATTTAGTTGTAAGTTACTCTAAATCTTAGTAAATTACACTAATCCATTTGGTAGCTGGTGAAATTGACTAAATTGGCTAATGACAATCTTGGGTAAATAACGAGAAAAAACTTGGACAACGATGATAAGGCACGTGAAGGAAAACCTCGGAATGGCTTTTCCTCGAAACATATTATTAAGAGAAAATATTCGACTATCACCTGCTAAATTATTAAGTATGGATTAAGTAAAGGAATTGAGAATAGATCTTGTACGTAAGTATCCATTCGCATATCACGCGTTCACACTTAAAAATCTTTCTTCGATGGTTGAATTTAAATTATTCTTTTTCCATTGCGTTTCATACATCAAGAAGTAAAATGTTTACACATTAAACGTTTAATTTTTTTTAAATAAATACATTTTTCCAGCTTGGAAATAGGTATTGTAATGCTTAAATAATTGATTTTAATACAGAAAATACTTTAAAATTTCGCTCGATAGGTGAGAACGGATCAAAAACCATTGAAAAAATATTTTTTTAAATTAGGCTTTTTTTTCAAAATTGGACTCCTAATAGAGAACTAATTTACGTTTATTAATTCCCTCAATAATGCTTTTGTAAAAACGAAAACAATATTTTTAATTTCTTTTCATGAATATCATGGAAACTGATTTTTTTAAAAGATAAAAACTACTTCACGAAGGATTTAACTTGTTCCAATATGAGCCATCTGTACGTCAAGCAGCTTAGAGATTTAATTTAATTTTATATACGTTAAAAAACAAAACTTATATTAAATAAATAATAAAAAAAAAATTATTCACAGTTTTGTAAATTTGAAAAAGATCATGGAACTGTTCTTCTAACAAAGATAATCATAATTAGAGACAGGATTTCGGTGCAGTAAAACAGACGAAAACGTGTCATTAAAAATAGAAAATAAGCAGGCAAAACCCCAAAAGCTTAAAATAATGTATGTACTACCGAAGAATAACAATATTTTTTATTTAATTTATAGTATTAGTACATGGAAAGTTTATCTAAATTGCTGGCTGTGGAATGATAACGATAAATATCGTGAAATGAATTGTTAAATAAAACTATAAATTATGATAAAAGTTCTGTCAAGTCATCCAGAAACGTGTGTAACCCCAACGTGCTTCACATTTTTTTTGTAGAATCCTGTATTATTGTTGTATCTATAATTTTTTTTTTTCTAAATCCAAAAGAACACTATTTTTGAATCGATAGGGGTTGGATTTATGTTAATAGGAACTGTTATAACCTAGTAGGATCATAAACATGCAGTCATGTTTCATGAAATTTAGTTTCAAAATAAACACGATTTGACTCACAAATTGATAATTATTCTATCTTTTAAAGGCATTTTCTCCCAGAACATCAGGCTGATATTGGTGATTTTAGACTTATACGGGATACTTTTAGGTGGACATTTTACTTGATATAAGAAACTCAATAAAATGGAATCCTTCGAATGCCACTGGATTTATTATTTTAAAACAAATCATAGCATTTTTAAATTAAAACTTTCACTTTTGAATGAGTTGGTATTTTTGAATTTGGATTTTAAAAAAATGTTTATTCTCTTAAATAATTTTAATAATTTTTATTTTTTAAAGAGAAAAGATAGGCCCTCGACCGGGATTTGAACCCGGAACCTTTGTCTCACCGTGACATGTCACGGTGAGACAAAGGTTCCGGGTTCAAATCCCGGTCGAGGGCCTATCTTTTCTCTTTAAAAAATAAAAATATTTATTACTCATAAAAAATGACCAATAATTATAAAAAAATTTAATAATTATTTGATAATAATACACTTTTAAGTGTATAGTGTTAAAAACATTACATTTGCTCATATCTTCATATGAATTCAAAAGTAAACCCTGAAATACCTAAATACATATGGACTTTTACCACTTTCAAAATTAACAGCTCAAATAATTAAGATATATATTTTTTCGGGTGCCGTGTTTATTTTTTAGATATATATATATTTTTTAGTTATAGTTTTGTTTATGCCTTTGTCTTGTTATTTTATTTGAAATGAACAAAACATGGAATAGTATTAATGTACATTAAATTACTGTTATATTATCTATCTCACGTAAAACTATTTCGTGAAGTTGAATCATGAAAACTCGCGTTTTGCTTTCTTTTTGAAAGAGCTATGACTTCATGTCTCCATATTAAAAGAAATAATAGACTTATTAACTTAGCCCTGATATGCTTCGTTAAACCATTGAGAGCAAAAGAATGAAATAGATTAAAAATATAAACAGTTAGCAGTAAGTGACCAGCCAATCTTTCACAATTTTAGGCATCTTGACTGAAAACACAAATAAACTTACTGAAATTGGTAATATGAGTAGGCTCCTAAACATTTAGGCTTGCTCATGTAGTTCATTGAAAAAAGTGTAAATGTATGTACAGAAAGTCAAAAGCCCATCCTTTTACGCCAAAAATATTAGGAGACGTGTTTGTGAAATTAACTTCATTTCGGACTTACTTGGGTCTTAGGGATCCTCGGCGTCCTGTGAGGCTCCGGTAGTTGGCTGCAGAAGTACCTCCTGGCAAATTCCCCCGTGGACCTCCTCAACATGTTCATGCTTGGACTGGGACCTTGCTGCTGATAGAAGCACCTGCTGTTATACCACAGATAAGGGCTACAACCGCCCCACTTTTCATTTGAAGGACTTCGAAAAAAAAAAGAACTAAGTAAAGGTCACTAAAATAAACGGCTTTACTCCGCAGTAGTTTATTCCCATTGTGAAGTTTTGTAGTTTTTAATTTAGATATTTTGAAGAGGGAAAATATTTTAGCGTTAATAATACAAGATCGCCAGCTCCATCGAGTTGTTTATACATTAATGTTTTCAAGATTCTATTAGATTACTCATTGCCATAACGTACTAAGTATTGAATAAAGATAATACAAATATTTTAATTATTAATAGTTTATTGTACTACAGGTTATAATTATAATTTTGTCGGTAGCTCACACTTTTTACTATTATCAGCCATCTCTTTATAATACCGATCGTTGTTACCTGAAAATTATTGAAGAAGTTATTAAAAAAAAATATATTATTTTTTCATGCCATGAAAACCATTAATATTTTTTTTTAATCGAATTTTACTGAATATTGTTTTCATCAGTGTATACTTTTTTGGTAAGCGCTTGAAAATCATTAACATTAATAGAATGAATTATAATATTCATTTTATATTGAATTGAAGAAAAGTAAGTTCTCTGAAGTTTGGTTTTTATATTTTTTTGTTTTGCCTCTCCATTTGAAAGCATGCCCGTGTCGAAGTCAAGCGATATGTTATTCAAATTAGTTTCGTTTTTGTCGTAACAAAAAAAAAAAAAAAATGAAATGAGCGAATTTAAAGAACCTATTAAGAATTATCCAACGGAACAGTTTTGTTGTTTTGCACAGAAAATTAATACGGATATTCCACTCGGTACATTCACTTAATAAGCGCTAGCTTTAAAACAGCGAGGATTATAAAAAAAAAAAAGCATTTTTATTAAGAGACAAAATATCCGAATTCATTTTCTGAGCAAAAGTTTCTTGAAAGTTTTGAGCAAGTTCTGAAAATTTGTTCATTTAAGTTTTTCTTGTATTGTTATAGCATAAACTCTTTCCTATTTCATTATTAACTAAATATTAGAATTTATTTGATTAAAACATTATTTTTAGATATCAATAATAACAACAATTTTTTTTCCACTTTCAAGGAAAGTTAAAATTATACAACAGTTGAAGTATTTCCGTGTTTTTACGTGGGTGAATATAAACGAGACTTATTTTTTAATTTTTTTATTTTTACTTTGAACACAAAGAAAAGTACACCTCATTTTTCTACATAGTCTCCTGATTTGGAAATACATTTTTCCCAGCGCATAGGTATTTTTCCAATCCCGTCCTCATAGAATGAAGTAGGTTGTGTCTTCAGCCAATTGAGCACGTAGGCTTCAACCTCATCGTCACTAACGAATCTCTGACCTCCCAAAGCATCCTTGAGTGGGCCAAACAGGTGAAAGTCACATGGTCATAAGTCTGGACTGTAGGGAGGGTGTTCTAGCGTCTCCCAGCCCAGTTGCTCCAATTTTTCTCTCGTCAGGGCCGCAGTATGCGGGCGAGCATTGTCCTGAAGAAGAATCACTTCTCTCATCGGTAGATCCCTTCTTTTGCGGTGATATGCAAGTCTGACTTCATTCAAAATGTCGCAGTAGTATGCGGCATTGATAGTCCTGCGTTCCTGCAAAAAATCAAGATGCAGCAAGCCACGCTGGTCAAAAAACACGGTAGCCAAAACCTTCCCAGCTGACAGCCGTGACTTGGCTTTCACTGGTCCAGGTTCCCCTTTCAGTCTCCACTCCATACTCGCTTGTTTTGATTCAGGGGTGTAATGGTGCACCCATGTTTCATCACAGGTGATAATGTGAGTGAGAAATGAGGCTCCCTCAGCCTGAAATCTTGCAAGAAGACCTTCACAGACCTGCAAACGGTTCAGCTTATGCTCAGCTGTGAGAAGTCGAGGAACCCACCTGGCACACACCTTACGAAACCCTAGCTCCTCTGTGAGTATGGAAAAAGTGCTTCCATAGCTTATCCCAACCTCACTTGCAATGGCACTGGTGGTTAGACGTCTGTCACCTTCAATAAGCTGTCGAACACGGCTGATGTTGTCTGCTGTGATGCTGGAGCGGGGTCTGCAGTCATAGCTTTCATTCTGAACACGATCACGACCCTCCACAAACTGTTTATGCCATGCAAACACTCTGGCACGAGAAAGTGTCTCTTCCCCAAACTGTACAGTCAACCTTCTCAAGATTTCAGCCGATTTTACACCTTCAGCAGCAAGAAATTTGATGATAATACGTTGCGCAATCGAGGGGGATACATCCTGCTCAGACATCGTCACCACGGTAACTGGTGAGTTCGAGCGCATCCGCCCGCCTGCTTCCCCCACTCCTGGCATCCCTACCCAACACCCCTAAACGCGGGAACGTTCCCGCACCTTCGCTGGGCTTCCAGGACAAAAAGTCTCGTTTATATTTGATTCACCCACGTACATTACACTTACTTTATATTTTGTGTCTAAGATTTACTTTAAGCACTAATGGTGACTGGTCCACAGTTTTGGTTTGATACATCGGTTTTAGGAATAATAGATATCGACTAAGTCCTGAATAGTTCTTTCCAACTACTTAGTTATTAATTTAATATATTTCACTTTAATTATTGTTATGAACTAAGTTCAGATCTAGATAAAATAGAAAATACTTCAGGACCTAATAAATATTATGAATAAATTCTATGTCAATAATATTACTTTTTTTACAGGTGCATAATGAGTACACCTGAGTCCAAGTATCAATTAGGACTAACCAAAAGTGCAAGCAAGTACTTGACTCCTTGTAGAACCTTAGGTCTAAAGAGAAAATCTTCATCACCTCGCACTCCATGTAAGTTTGTTTGATAGCTATTATTATATTTAAAATTCTTTTTTAAATTTGATTAAATTTAATTTTAGATTTGCTGTTCTTAATTCTAATATTTTTTTGTGATCTGTATTTTTATGAAAGATTTCATATATCTAAAACATTATACCTGCAGCTCCAGTGAATAAGTGGTTAAGTAAAATTTTGTCCAAGGAAAGTTAATTATTGAGGAATGCGACGTTGTGTCTTTGTCATAGTTTTTTTAATGAAATTGAGTTGTACCAGGTCTGCAAGTTTAAAATGTCGTTTTAATTCCAATAGAATGCGCCCTTAGCCTATTGAAGGATTTGCTTATCTCTAAACGCTATTTTGTTTGTTAGTCATTTGTTTACAAAAGTCAGTTGTTTTTAAGTCGTTTACGTGGACGTATCATACCTTTCTTTGGTGTTAAAAATGTCTAATTTTAAGCCAAATAAAGAGCATTTGCGGCATGTCATGATTTTCTTATTCAATCAAAAGAAAAAGGCATCTGAATGTCATCGAATTCTTGTTGAGACTTATGGCGATCTTGCTCCAACCGTCAAGACATGTGAACGTTGGTTTCAAAGTTTCAAACGTGGTGATTTTGATGTTACTCATAAAAAACGAGAAAATCGACCAAAAAAGTTTGAGGACATCGAATTGCAATCTTTATTAGACGAAGACAATACCCAAACCCAACAAATGATGGCAGAACAGTTGAATGTCACTAGACAAGCCATTTCCGATCGCCTGAGAGCTATGGGAAAAATTCAAAAGGTTGGAAAATGGGTTCCACATGAATTGGACGAACGACAGATGGAAAAACGAAAAATTGTGTGCGAAATGCTGCTTTTACGCCACGAAAGAAAGGGTTTTTTGCATCGAGTTGTAACTGGCGATGAAAAATGGATTTATTTTCAGAATCCCAAACGAATAAAATCATGGGTAACGCCAGGACAACCATCCACATCGAGTGCAAGACCGGATCGTTTTGGGAAGAAGACAATGCTGTGTGTGTGGTGGGATCAGAAGGGAGTAGTCTACTACGAGCTTCTCAAACCCGGCGAAACAGTCAATACCGACCGCTACCGACAACAAATGATCAATTTGAGTCACGCATTGATCGAAAAACGCCCAGAATGGGCTCATAGGCACGCCAAAGTCATTCTTCAGCATGATAACGCTCCTGCACATTCAGCCAGATTGACTAAGGAAACGATTTCTTCGCTTGGTTGGGAACTCCTACCCCACCCGCCGTATTCACCTGACCTGGCGCCTTCTGATTATCACCTATTCTCATCGATGGGACATTCATTGGCTGAGCAACACTTTAACAATTTGGAGGATGTAAGAAAATGGCTCGATGAATGGATTTCAAATAAAGATGAAGCATTCTTTTGGAATGGTATCCATAAATTGCCAGAGAGATGGACAAAATGTGTAGAAAGCGAGGGCCAGTACTTTGAATAAAATATATTATACTTTTTTTTTTAAATTAAATTATATTTTAAGAAATAAACGACATTTTAAACTTGCAGACCTGGTAAATAAGCAATAACTCCATTTCAAGCCAATTCCTGACTTTATTCTTAACTTGACTTCCCCCTTTTTAAGTTTACTTTTATCTCTTTATGTCTCCCCCACTACAAAAATGGCAAGAGTCTCCTTCCCTAAGTACATGGAACTCTTTTTGTAGAAAATTTGAATTAACCGTTTATTCACCGGGACTGTAGACTGTACTATAGATATATAGTATTTACCATTATATAAACATTATTTATTATTATTAACTTGCAGGTTCAAAAATTGTATGCCGAGATGAAATTAAAGATTCTCCTGCATTATCTGTCGACCATGGATCCAAATTACCTCTCAAAAATATTCAAAATAAAATCACCGACAACAGTTGTTCCCAAAATGAGAAATTAGCTCAGAAGGAAAATTTTTCACCAAAAATAACGGACAAAGCAACTGTCAGTGATAATTTTATTTCCAAATCCACTGAATCTTCTCTCAGAGTAATTGATAAATCAATTTCAAAATCCAATGAAACTCTTCTCAGAGTAAAAGATAAATCAATTTCAAAATCCAATGAAACTCCTCTCAGAGTAAAAGATAAATCAATTTCAAAATCCAATGAAACTCCTCTCAGAGTAAAAGATAAATCAATTTCAAGTGAAAAATTATTGGATACTATCAACAATATCAATAATAAGATAGAAAAGATAAACAATTTAAAGAGAAATGAAGTTTATACTAGAAGGGTAAATATGCTTGTGATGTTTTAACTATTTTTTATCCTTGTGATTCTTTATAAGCAATGGTATTCAATTTTTAGATGGTGTGTCAGTAAATTTTAATTACCAATGTTAACTTAAAATATTTGTTTGTTAGTTTATCCTTGTTTATTTTGTAATGAAATTATAAAAAGTTATGTTGGTCATTCTAAACAAAAACTCAAAGGCTTTTAAAAAGTGAGTCAGTGAACTCTTTCCTAAAATATGAAAAGCAAATTTATGTGTGTTCTAGAAATACTAATCGATCTGTTTTAGTACTATGTTGAACTGAATTCCAAATTTTGAGCCAAAAATTATAAATTCTCAATTTTTCATATGAGTAGTATTGAAAAAAAATTTGTTGGCTTGTGGTATGTTAGGAAGAACAAATTTTGCAAACATTTAATAAGGACTTATTCCTTACCTGAAACATCTTGTATGTTGACAAGTTTTTTTGAAATTTGAGTGTTTAGGAAATAATTAAAATTAATTTCAACTCACTAGGAACATATACATCACGAGTAATAAACTGGAGACGTCATTTCAATTTATTTAATAATAATAATATAGACACAGTCATCAAATTTCTAAAAAAATATAATCTTTTAAACAAAATTTATAAAATGGTAAAAAATATAAAGAAATAATATAGATTGAAGGACAGACACTGAAGACCCTTGATGTTGAGTGTCCATAAGCAATTCTACCTAACCTAACCTCAATTTATTTTTATCTTGGATGAAATCTATTATGTTATTAATTGTCAATTAGCATTAACTCTTCACCATCTTAAAACAAAATTACGAAAGCTGGGAGAAGATCGGTAATGAGAATTATAAACTTGAAAATCATTTTAATTCTTATCTAATATACTGGACTCTATTTCTATGTAAATTTTATCTTCGAAAAAGATAAATAGTAATAATAAATAGTAGTGGACAATTGACCATGGGAGGATAGTGAATCCCCAGGAAAATGAGGAAAAAAAATAATTTTTAAATATATCTTTATTGAGAATTTTTGACTTATAACTTTTTTTAAAGTTATTGTTTAGAATGTTGATGTATTTTAATATTGAAAATGGCATTTAAGTTGTCGAAACGTCTGGTTTATGAAAGAATAAAATAAATTGACTGGAAGCTGGTTTTTTTCGAAGATAAAATTTACTTGAAAATCAATCACAGAAAAATAAATAGAGTTTTTAAAAGACCAAAATGCCATTATTTTTAGGATTTTATAGAGATAAATACTAATTGATTTTAAAAACTTCAAATTGATACTTTTGGAGAAATTTTTTAGAGCAGTAATAATAAGAATAAAAATATCTTATCTACAAAAACATTTAAGAACCAGGGTTAATTTTAAGGTAAAGTTAAACTAATTCCTAGGATTAAAAATCTTCAAATAAAACTCAAAAGACTTCAATTTTGAATAATAAATTGGTAGTAAACAACCTTTTGCTAACAGAACACATTTAGGAAAACAATGAACTAATTCTATTTCATTATTTGTTAAACAAAAAAAAATTAAAAATATCTGTCAGCGACATGTGATGGTAATGAGAATTGAGATGTTTGATTTAAAAAAAAAAATGTTGATCTACTTATCAGTTTTGTTTTTGTTATTAAATCAGAAAACAAAATGAACTTAAGGGAAAACAATCATATGTTTATCATAATAAATGATTTTGATCATCAGAATTTACAATTATTTATTATTATATTTTTTATAATTCCCTTATTTTCTTGGTATAATATTAATTTTTAGTGTTTTGGTTTTTAGCATAATATTATTGAATTGAGGGAATCAACAGAGAAATGGAAAAAAGCTTGCAAAGATGTTATATTAACAATTTACGAAACCATAAAATCTACGGGCCATGATGTATCTATTAAGAATATTTTAGATGAGCACAATATACCTTATGAACAAATAGGGTTTAATGAAGATACTATGGAATTTGACTGATGTACTGTTTCTACTGTAAATAATGTATTGTATATAAATAAATAAGATAAATTATAAAAAGTTGTATTATATTTATTTTTTTTATTAAAAATTCCTTTTTAGGATAATATTGTTTTTTATTGTTTCTGCTCTAGTTCAAGAAAAGTAAAGTAATAAAAACATTTGTCAACTGTAAGTTGACTTTAATTATGTGCTAACAATCTCAACTGTATATATAATTTACATTTATAAATATACTGTTTATAACTATTTACTCCAGTAGCATTCGTGGTTTTTAATATATCTTCCCTTTTTTATAATATGCTTGCTTTCCTTTTATTAAAGTGAAACTTTTTTTCTATCGCCCCAAAATTTTTCGTTCATCTATCACATGTCGCATTACATTACCTTCTCGCATTACTTATTTCATATGAATATTTGATGAAGTATTTTAATTTTTTATCCTGTTCATTCTTGTATTATATTGTAAATAAAAATTTGGAGGATGTGAAAAAAAAAAAAAAATATCCGGTTCATTCAATATATTGTTAGGAGAAAAATTGAATTCAATAGAAAACGAACTTAGGTTAAGAGTAGAAGCTCTCGAGGGACGTATGACCAACCCACCGACGATCGCCACCGACCGTTCCACCGATGGCAGCCTTCATAGCACCATTATGCCCGCCAATGCTGGGACGCCACCAAATCACAACACCATTCCAGTATTCGACGGAAAGACGCCGTGGGAGGACTACATGACTCTCTTCGAGACAGCGGCTTCGATCCACGGGTGGTCAAAAGAGACACAAGCTTCAGCGTTGTGCCTGGCCTTGCGTGGAGACGCCTTGGGAGTACTGCAGGGGATGCCCATGTCGGAGCGGTCTAACTACGGGGAGCTGGTTAGAAGACTGGAGATGCGTTTCGGCCACTGCCACATGGACCAGCTATATCGCTCACAGCTGAGAAGCAGGATCCAGAAGACCAACGAGACGCTACAGGAATTTGAGGCAGACATTGCACGGCTGGTGAGGAATGCTTACCCATCGGTCACCGATGATGTCTACGAGAGCCTGGCTGTCGACAAATTCCTGGACGGACTTCGGGACCCCGAGACGCAACAGGCAGTGAAGCTCGCTCGGCCAAAGACTTTGGGAGACGCATTATCTCAGGCCATGGAGTTCGAGGCTATCAGGCAGTCAGTACGGGGCCATGCACGAGTTCGAGCAGCAGAAGCGCAGCCTAATAAGGTCCCTAGCGTCGAAGATATTCTGACAAAGGTCTTGGAGGCTCTAAGGACCGGTAAGAAGGAGATACGCTGTTGGAGCTGCGGCCAACTTGGACACCCTAGAAGCAAGTGTCCATCCAAGAAGCAAGAAAAGCCACAGGAACGAAGTAGGGTTGATGGAGAGGAACAACTATCAGCCCGCTACGTCAGAGGCCCGAGGAAGACCAGTAGAGTTGCATCTTTAGGGAGCAGAACGAACAGCTTCTACGTTGATGGGAAGGTGAACGGGCAGCTGCGAAGTCTGCTGCTGGATACCGGCGCAACCAAGACAATCTTGAGCTCAAAGACAGTTCCTGCTGAGAAGATGTTGCCATCGATTTGGACATTACGGACTGCCACAGGAGAGCCAGCGAAGGTCTACGGGGAGACAGTTGCCTACTTCATCATCGGGGGTCAACATCTGAAGCACCGCGCTCTCGTGGCAGATATTGATGAAGATGTCATATTAGGCACGGACTTGATGATCACATGCGGGATCAAGCTGGATATGGCAAGAGGGGTGATGACGCTGGGAGACGAAGAAGTCATCCTGCGGCAGGGAAAGGACATCTACGCACGAGTGCGCTTACTGGAAGACACCACTTTACCTGCACGGAGCCAAATCATAGCGCATGGGACGATCGAAGGGTCTCTACCTGAGGGTCAATGTGTGCTACTTGAACCGGGAAGGCAAGAAGAACAGGAGATCGGACGCGGCGTAATGATTGCAAGGTCTCCCTTCAAGGTCGGACGTACCACTCCGATTCGGCTAATGAACCTGAACAGCTTCCCAGTAACGCTGAACAAAGGAACACCGGTCGGGGAATGTGCAACCGCAACCGCAGTGGTACGTCAGCTGCAACATCATCCCACCGAGCTGCAAGGACTGCCGGAAGAACTAACTGGATTTGTGGACGAATCATGCCGGGACCTCTCGCCTGAACAAAGCGAGGAAGTGAAGAAGATGATTACCCGATGGCAGGACGTTTTCGAGATCAGCCCAGGGCCACGGGGTAGAACGGATATCGTCCAGCATAGGATTGACACCAGGGATGCTAAGCCCATCCGACAGGTCCCGCGGAGGCTGCCGTTAGCCAAACGGGAGGACGCCGAGAAGATCATCAAGGAGATGGCGGCTGATGGTGTCATTGAGCCTTCGAGTAGCCCCTGGATGTCTCCTGTTGTATTGGTGAAGAAGAAGGACGGCACAACGAGATTCTGTGTAGACTACCGCCTTCTGAACAACGTCACCAAGAAAGATAGTTATCCGCTCCCCAGGATTGATGATACGCTGGACACCCTAGAGGGGTGTGAACTTTTCTCTACCTTGGATCTCCGCAGTGGATATTGGCAGGTTGGATTGAAACCTGAAGATAAAGAGAAGACAGCGTTCTCGGTTGGGACTGGACTCTGGCAATTTACGGTAATGCCATTCGGGCTTTGCAATGCTCCTGCAACATTTGAGAGACTGATGGAAAGCGTGTTAAGAGGTCTCTCTTGGGAAATTTGCCTGGTATACCTAGATGACATCATTGTGCTGGGAAAGTCCTTCGCTCACCATCTGAAGAATCTGGAGAAGGTCTTCGAACGACTGCGTGCAGCGAACCTTAAACTGAACCCGAAGAAGTGTCATCTCTTCCGAAGGCAAGTCAACTATCTGGGGCATGTTGTGTCGGACAACGTTGCCGTTGACCCAGAGAAGATTGCAGCGATCACCGACTGGCCAGTACCTCGAGATAAGCACCAAATAAGAAGTTTTCTCGGCCTCTGCACCTACTACAGGAGGTACGTGAAAGGATTTGCAAACATTGCAAAACCTCTTACCAGGCTCACCGAGGAAAAACGGACGTTCCTTTGGGATCACGAGTGTCAGGCATCCTTTGAGGAGTTGAAGAAGAAATTGAGTAGTGCTCCTATTCTGAGCTATCCCCGTCCCGAGGGCAAGTTCATACTTGATACAGACGCCAGCAACACCGCTATTGGGAGCGTCCTCTCTCAGCTCCAAGATGGAGAAGAAAGAGTCATTGGATATTTCAGTAAAGCGCTCTCAGCTCCGGAACGCAAATACTGTGTCACAAGGAAGGAGCTTCTGGCAGCGGTGAAATCTATAGAGCATTTTCACAAATACCTATACGGCAGAAGATTCCTCCTGAGAACGGACCACGCGGCTCTATTGTGGCTGCTACGATTCAAGTCACCAGAAGGACAAGTGGCGAGGTGGATAGAGCGCCTTCAAGAATATGACTTTGAATCTGCTCATCGTGCTGGAACGAGTCACAGAAATGCGGATGCGCTCTCAAGGAGGCCTTGTGGCGAAGATTGCGGGCATTGTTCTCGACAAGAAGAGAAGCAGGCATCATTGTTGAGGACAACGGTGGTCATGGATAGTTGGCAGGATGCAGAGGTGTCAAAGGAACAGGACGAGGACCCGGACTTGAAGCAAATAAAACAATGGAAACTATCGGGGCAAGGAAGACCAACCTGGCAGGATGTTGCTCCAATGTCGAAGAATGTTAAGACTTACTGGGCCCAATGGGACTCCATTCTAGTGGACAACGGGCTGCTGAAACGGGCATTGGAGAACACGGAAGGAGATCAGCGCAGACTTCAGCTCATCGTTCCGAAGAGTAAAGTGCCCGAAGTACTCAGGGAACTTCATGACGGAGTATCTGGCGGCCACCTTGGAGTTCACCGTACATTGGAAAAGATACGTGAACGCTTTTACTGGGCAAACCTTAAGGACGATGTGTTGGACTGGTGCAGGCGTTGTGCGACTTGTGCGGCTTCTAACGGACCCATAAGAAGAAAGAAGGCCCCAATGAGGAAGTACAACGTGGGAGCACCGTTTGAGAGAATAGCAATTGACATCGCTGGCCCTTTCCCTGTGACGGATGAAGGTAACCGGTATATTCTCGTGGTCATGGACTACTTTTCCAAGTGGGTGGAAGCTTACGCCCTTCCGAATCAGGAGGCAGTCACGGTTGCGGACGTACTGGTGAAGCAGCTCGTCAGTAGGTTTAGAGTACCCATGGAACTTCACTCTGACCAGGGACGAAACTTCGAGTCTGCAGTCTTCTCCGGGATGTGCGAAGCACTGGGAATACGGAAGACCAGGACGACACCTCTTCACCCTCAATCCGATGGCATGGTGGAGCGCATGAACAGGACTATGGGTCGATATTTGTCCAAAGTGGTCTCCGACCACCAGCGAGACTGGGACCAGTATCTTCACCTGTTCCTGCTGGCCTACCGCAGTTCAGTCAGTGAGACAACGGGGCAGACTCCCGCATATGTGGTGTTCGGCAGAGAACTTCGGTTGCCTTGTGATCTGAAATTCGGTTTCAAGCCTGATGAGGAAATTGCCGGAGAGGAGTACGTCTCGGATCTACGGAAGCGACTGGATAATATCCACGAGAAGGTTCGCACAAACATCCTGGGAGCCAGTGACAGAATGAAGGAGCGTTACGACATCAGGGCTGAGAAGGGTGGCTACCAACCTGGAGACTTGGTCTGGCTACATGATCCTCGAAGAAGGCGAGGCTACTCACCTAAACTTCAGAACTCCTGGGACGGCCCGTTTGAGATCGTCAAGAGGATCAATGACGTCGTATATAGGATCAGGAAGCAGCATAAAGGAAAACCCAAGGTAGTCCATTTCAATAGACTGGCGCCGTACAAAGGAGACCATGGCCCGGCAGAAGACCAGCAGGTTAGGAACCTAAACAATGTGGAGACAAATAATGACCCAGTTGCAAATACTAAGGTACCAGGGTTTCGAGGAGGAACTCAGGTAATCTACAGGGATATCTTCTCGTTACCAGTGGAGTATTCTCTGGCCCATTGCGTTGCCGAAGATCTGAGGACTTCTCGAGGGATTGCAACGGTCTTCAGGAAGAAGTTCGGCGGAACTGAGGAGCTGGAACGCCAAGAACCAAGTGTCGGGAAGGCACTCCACCTGCCGCACGAAGGACGACACCTGTTTTACTTGGTTACCAAGCGGGCCACTGATCAGAAGCCGACATATGACGCACTGCGGCGAAGCCTCGACGACCTTCGGAGTAAGCTTCTGAGACTGCGTGTCACTAAGCTCGCTATTCCGAAGTTGGGCTGTGGATACGACGGCTTGGAGTGGAAGATTGTCAGGGACATGATCGAACAGACATTCGCCAACTCTGGAGTTGCCATATTGGTGTGCACGTTCAACCCCTGGAAAGAAAGTTCGTCTCCATCAGTAGAAGCTCATAAATGCCCGATTTCTCCGGACTTGCTCTGGGGCAGAGCACTTTAAAGGAGGGGGCAGTGTTACGGGCGCCGGCAGGAAGACGGAAGTAAGAGGATTAGCGGCTTAAATCCGTCGGCGGGAGAAGTTAAAATAGGATTAGGACGGTTCTAGATCGTCTCCTTTTGTCGGCAAAGGATTAAGAATATTCCAGAATTGTCTGGCCCCTCCGTGTTCTAGAATGTTCGGCCTTGCCTATAAAAAGACTTCCCTCACCTCGAGTCAGTCAGTCTTAGCCTGAGAGTAGACCATGCAAGATCTGTGATAAGTGAGTGTCAGTGTGATAAACTAGTCAGTGTTGAACCGGCCCGTGTAATAAGTGTATCAGTGAACCGTGACAGTCTCGCGAGTGTAATAAACTGTTTCTGTTTGTTACTGTGTGTCAGTTTGTGATACTTGGAGAATCTTACGGTCGGTGGACTAGTGAACTATAAGTGTTAATTAATAGTTATAAATTGTAGTGTAATTTTATAATATTCATAGAAACTATTGTAACTAGTTAAGCTATCTAGAATAAGTAGTCTTATATTATTGTAATAATTAAATTGGAGTTAGGCCTAGATTATAATATTTAGAATATTGTCATTATAAATTTATATTAGTTTAATAATTTAATTGTTAATAGTTTAATTGTATCCTTCTTATCAGTTTTGTTAATAATTATAAATATCTTTAATTAAGGAATTGTTTAATTCTTTTTAATACCCAGTAGCCCGTAACAATATTTAATTTTATTTAGGGCTTCAGTCATCTTCACAAGCTGAACTACACTCAGAGCCACCGGAAAAAAATAGTAGACTGTCGAAAGATGCCATGCTGAATACTAGTAGGGGTCCAGAGCCGAGTGTTGGATTTAATACGTTTATCGTTCAAAGTGGCGAACCTATATTCGAATATATTGTTATAGAAAAAAAATCTGCATCGAAAGTGACTAAATGCGGAAAGATGTCGCAGATTTCGTCAGAAATGCAAGCGGCTAAAATCGCGTTCTAATCAAGGCATGATCGGCAGTGATATGAGTACGAGTCGAGATACAAACATTTACTTATTTTAGTTACCATAAAATGTTAATTACATTTATAAACTGCGAGACTCGAGACGAAGATGAAGTTATTGATAGAATAATTGAAGTTGATTGAATGATTTAAATAAATAATGCTGTTACTTTTTAATCTGTGGTTATCATCTAAATGTATGGATGGATGTATTCCGTAGTCTAATACGCAAATTGAAATTAAATTTTATAATTGAACATTTTGTCTAATATTGATTTCCCATTATCATTCTCATTTTTCAATAATAACGTTAAGATTAAAAACGCAATTTTCATACTCTAAATCGAATAATTTTCCAAATTTTTTTTAGTCAAATGCCTAAAAAATAAAAAAAAACGAAAAAAAAGTTTCATTAGCATCCTGGTTTCATAAAATCACACAGCTTTTTTTATTGCAATGAGATTTCTAAAGTAATAATAATAATTTAAGTATTTATTTTTTTCAATAAAACATATAAATATAGAAAATAATAACAAACCAAACCATCCAACATTCCTATTTAGTAACTTATAAGCAGCAAACCAAGAAAATTCATTGATTTTTGGTTAAGTAAAACAAAAAGTTAACAGCTTGAACCTAAAATAGATAAAAAATGCATGAGGCAAATATTTTGCTCTACAGAGACATGATGATTTTCACTTTCCATATTCGTATATTGTTAGTTAGATGTGGTTAATGCCAAGAATAAATATATAAAAATATTTTTATCAATAAAAAACATTTTATTCAAAACTTATTAATGTTATTAATATCTAAAAACAAAGTTTCACTTATCGACACCAAATTCAAATTATTTGAACTTTCCTACATAAAATATAATGAGATTCATGAAATAAAATATTACTGCATTTATGAAGAATATAAAAATTTCAAAGAGTCTACAAATGTAATTCAACTGTTGATGACATTCACAAAAACTATTATTAAATACAAACAAGAAATGACTTGTTTTTTATTTTCTAATATTATTTATTTAAATACACAAATACAGATAAATCACACATAAATGGAAAAGGAATACAATATTCTTCTAATTATTTAATCTTAACATACTAAAAATTAATGTCACAAGCACACACGAAAAATACATATCCATAAAACATTGTATAGCAAAATTTATTACTGAAGAATCACATAAATCACAGTAATTACTGAAGTCGAAAAAATATTCCTTAACTATTTATTTTTTCACTGTTTCTTATATTGTAACAAATTTTACTAGAAAAACATACATCACATATATTTCTTTATTGGGTAAACCCTCCTTGGTCTGGTTTGGATGAATTAGCACACTCTTATTTATGATTAAGATAACATTGAAACTATATTGGTGACAACTAACTCCTCAATATTTACTGGACAGGGAAAATAGTCAAGTAATAAGTGATGCCGCCTCAGAGGAGTAAGGCCATTAGGAAAATATTAATGAAGAAAATGATAATGGGGATTAAGAACTTGTCGAAGCTATACAAAAGTGATAAAGAAACTTCAAAACTAATTCTTACGAGATAATATCTATTTCATCAACAGTGGGGTGTGTCTAGCAATTCTATACTAGACCAATAGATCCCAAGCTACTTGAGACAACAAGAAGGTGGAACTATGCTATATCATCGCCAGAAGAAAGACAATGTTTTAAAAATATTTATATATTTATAATATTGCTTAAACTATCTTTAGAAACTTATCATAAATTAATTAGTATTTTATAAAACACCAAGGAGGGGTTCTAGAAGGGTTTAAATACAAATGAGATCAATACAATTTATAATAAATACAATATATCTCGTAATTAACTAAATTATTATACTAAAACTTAAGACTTTAGAGAAATCTAGCAATTAAATTTCTCAGGTGGACCAACTTAATCATATTTAAAATTTAATGGAAGAATTCAAAGTGTTATATATAAATAGTTAGAAACATAACTATATTAAAAACAAGTCGGTAACTCCTTAGAACATAAAACATATATTCTGTCTTTTATAACATCATATATATAAACTATAAATACTTCTTCGAAATAAGAGAAAACCTTTTAGAAATACTTATAAAAATAATAAAAATTTCATAACAAATGATGTAATATAAATTAGTCAGATCTGAAACAGGACCTCCTCAACCAATAGTTGTAAATAGATCATTCCAGGAACAAAATGTAGTGGTTAATAAAATTAAAAACAATGTACATATACACAACTAATCAGAACGGCTATCAATCATTATACTTTATCCCATATTGCAAAATAGGGTTCAATTTCAAACAAATTGTATGAAGAGTAAAATAAAAAAAATTAAAGCATCATTTATTTATCTCCTACTAAAACTTACCAGGACATTATTATATTCTTTTAAATTGAGAAGCATCCTTCTTAATAAAAAATAATTTATGTAAGTAATTTTGGACAGGAGTTCTTGGAAATCAAAAATAATAATTAAATTATGAAACTGGAAGCCTTATATGCACTGGAAATATTATCTATCACCAACTAGGGCCTAACTGAAAGGTTGTAGATTAAAGAACAAAAGATACTTAGAAAAATTTTAAGCCCTAAATTCTGAAATGAAAAATTAGCCCCTCACATGAAATAAGATCCTTCCCTCCGACACAATGAGGGAAAGAAGGATTAATTTATATGTACATATTCTTCAAATAAATGAAAGTAGGCTAAGAAATAGAATATTACAGTTCTTTAGAAGTAAAGAAACTAAACCCCAAATGTTTAAGGAATAAAGAGAACTCACGCTCATTGAGGATATGGTCTGGAATAGAACTGCCAATATCAATTTCATATTTTGCTGTATGGTGCATAAGCATAGACATTGACAGGTACATAAATGAGAAGACTGGAGGAAGCCTTTTAGGTGTGGATAAACTGGTGCATTCTGAAAATATCATGTACTGAATATTTCATCAATATTGAATTACTACGGTAGATAAGAAAGGAGGGAAATAGCATTCAAAATTAAAAAGAGAAAGATTGAATAGCTCGGACATCTAATGACGCCTGACATATCTGTGTGTTAAACCATTATCATGACTACTACAAATAATTGTCAAGGAGAAGATAGAGAGCAAACTTGTATCTGGAAAAAGAAGACATTTGTAGCTCCACAACTCATGCCAATGGTTAGGACTGACCATTTATTACTGACAATTATTTAGATATGGGGAAAACAGAATAAAATTGCAGTAATGATTAAAATAGCCAACATTTGTAACGGACATGGCACATGCAGAAGAATAGAACTGCCAAGAGCAGAACCCGAGACATAAGGAAGAGGTTTCAGATGAGAACAAAGAAATAATCAAAATCTCTGACGAGGAAAGGAGGATACCAAAGAGGATGAAGTAATACTGGGCAGAGAGAAAGGCATGGGACGTACACTGATGATTGATACAGAGCAAAAAAAAAACTAAAATAAAAAAAACATAGCTACTTGAGCCAGCGAATAGCTTATCAAGATCAATATCTACAAGACTATTATGAGCTAAGATTTAGAACTAATCCGTAGGAAGCATACAACTATTTTGATAATTTTTCATATAGCAGTGGAAGACTGCATTCTTGTTGAAGATGAAGAACTAAAAAAATAAATTCAGTTTAAATGATAATCTTGTTAAAAGAGGTGTTATATTAAGACAATCGACTGTTTTAATTTAGTAAAATTAATTAATTATCAGTATAATTTCAACTATAAGGAAGATCTTAAAACATCTGGAATGGCAATTAGAGAATTGGCTAACTGAATGCTATGTTGGAGCAGATTCAGATTCTCAAAATATGAAACTGTAAAGAGTTAGTACTAATGGTAGAGACATCCGACTGAGGTACCAGGGGGAGGTAGTCGAGTTTGTTAAAACAGCAACTTGGAATGCTTCAGCTAATTATATAATACAAGGAGCAAAAAACAAGGTTATCTCTGCAATTACAAAATACGAATATTAAACAAAAATTGTTTACTATTCAAAACAATAAATATCTATCTATACATATAATTTTTTAAAATATACTCCATCATTTTAACTATAATATTTAAGATCAGTCTTAGAGAACCATTACCCATCAAACAGTCTGCTGAATACTGCCATTGACACTGTTTTGGAAGAACAGTGTAGAAACAATAATTTTATAAATAAACAATGTTACTTTTAATTGCTATTGATAATTGAAACTAAATCATTCTTAAAAAAATACCTCTTATTAAACATTTAATTGGTTTATAATGTTACCTTGCAATATAATTACATTTTTTATTATGTTCCACTTAGTGAAAAAAAACGTAGGAATCAATAAAATTCAAAAATTTTATTTCTTCCCTCATAGCATGACATCCCATAAATGCCTGACTAAATAGAAAAAATTAAAAAAATGGTCTTTTGGGCCATGATTCCTTTGATAGAATTTTATTCCTGGAGTCAATAGCAATTCTAAGTTCTTCCTTAATAGGACTAACGTAAGTGAAAACCCATTCTTCAACAGTTGAATTGTCATAGATATTGTCCATACACTGACGAATGTCCCTTTCGATGTCATTTAACTCTGCATAAATACTCAAAAAATTATTGGTAGCAAATTCAACCTGAAAAAAGGAAAAAAAAAAATCATTTTAATCTTAGCCAGAAGTGAGAGAAGTGGTTATGGTTAACAGTTAAACAAATTCTAACCATTGCTTATGCTTTGAAGACCCTGATTTAAGATTTAAAGTTAATACTAAATATTTTTTGAAGGAAAAATAAGTTAATGATAATACTTACATGAGATGGATTTGAAAATGAAAATCTCATGTTATAGTTAGACATCCAACCTTTAAAATGAGAACGATCTTTTTCTCTTTGAAGAGCAAATCCAATCTGCGGTAGTCGAGTCACTGCAATATAGAGGCAAGCACCAGGGAACGTACAAGACCCATGGGGTGCTGTAGCCATTACTGGGTTGGCATCGCATCCACACACTCTTTGAGTTTTAACCGAAAGCTCAATCAAAGCTGAAATGAAAAATGAACTTAATAAACAGAGTTTTATTTTTGTGTCTGTATTCAAATTAGTGCATTGAGATACACTATCACCGAATGTAAAAAAAAAATCGTAGGAAACAAAACTTCATTGTGAAATAGTAAACAGTTTCTAAATGTATTAACTTACTTTTAATGTCTGTTGATAGATAGATCAAATTTAGTGCCAGGGAAGGAATAGAGACAGGTAGAAGTTCACAAAGTACAGCAAAGTGATCATATCTTTGCCAGCCTGTTAGTATACCACCGCGAAAGAATATTTTGTCTGAATATTTATATAATAAATTCATCCATGATTTGTGGTTTTCAAAGTAATAATCTGTTAAAAAACATTTTAAAAATTAGCGTCTTAAAATTAGGTATCAAGGTAGAGTGGTTTGATTTATAATTTTAACTTACTACTATATGTTGTGTATGCATTTGGGTGTCTGGCTCCTTTAAAGGCAGAAGCAAACCAAACTGCTTTAAAAATTACACTATATCTGCAATAACGTTAACAATGGAAATTCATTTAATTAAAAACAAAAACAGATTATCAATCAAAGAAACAATGCTAAAAAGATGTTTGGATTTGTGTAATTTTATTTTAATGAAAATCTATAAGATAATTGAGATTGCAGTGTAAAACTAAACAGAATCTACTAAGTTAAAACCCATTTTCTAAATCTGACAACTATGCCATTCGTTTATTTATCATTACTAGCCAGAATGCATGTACTTTCAGATTCAATAAACGAAGCTCTAAATACCTCTAGTATTTAAAATAAATGACCTTAGCAATTTGAGGGATCATTTGAAGTGAGAAAGTGATAACACTAATCAGAGAATTGTGTTTAACTTTAACTACTTTTCATAAATTAACCAATGCTTAGCATTATGTCTAGTTAGGAAAGTAAACCATAATAAATATTCTTACTTTTGCCATAATTCGTCAACAAGATAGTTCTCAACATCAGCTGTGTACTTCCAAATCACAGGTTCGACCAAGTTACCGATTTCCCACTGCTGTAATTCATTTAGGGGTATCAATCTTAACTCATCATCCCAAATAAGTGGTTTAACATTACCTTCTGTTTTTTTGTTTATATACCTGAAATAGTGTGAATGAAAGGATAAGAAACACAAATGAATACTTAGTTAAAATATAGTTTCCTGGTTACCTGGTTAGTTGGAACATCTGTCTTACAACCGTACAAGCAGTCACAGATCCTATTATTATTGCTAGGGATTTTAATAGTAAAACATTTATCTCTCTATGACTCTCGTCACCTACTTCCATTTGAAACTCGTAGACTCCTAGTTACTTCATTAGTATTCCCCCACTTTGACTACTGCTGCGCCGTATATGGTGGTGTCTCTGTGGAGCTTGAGGCCAAAATAAAACGATTGATGAATTGCTTTGTACGATTTTTCTTCGGGATCCCCAGGGACACCTCTGTCTCCCGATTTTATATAGAGTTGAGGTGGTTGTATCCTTCCTATCGCTGTAAGTATTTCCTTGCATCCTTCCTCTATCACGTTATCCAATCCCGCCGTCCATTATACATATATGAGCTCCTCAAATTTAAATCCTCCATCCATTCCCGTGATACCCGTTCACACCCTTCCGATTTGTAAATAGAGGCCTATCGAACCGCTGCTTCCGACAGATCGTTCCTGTTCCCTGTGGAATTCTATCCATTCTTCTATCCGCTGTTCCAAGACCCTTCCTACCTTCATATCCCGCTTATTTGATTACTTTCTGTCCCTCCAGTTCCCCGAAGTGCATACATAAAATTATCGATAGAATATTATTTATTTTGTTTATTTATTTTTATTTTTAATGTGAAATCTTCATCTTTTCATTATCATAAGAAGCTATTTTTTATTTATTATTATTTAATCAGCTTTATAGATTGTCTTTTCTACTTGTTTTTTTTCTTTGCACTCTAAGGCTCTAAAGCCCACAATAATGTACAGTTACGTTATTCAAAAGGGACTTGTCCCAGAATAAATAAAGAACTTATTATTATTATTATGACTCAGTATTATTCTAATCTATAAAAGGAGTGGATTATCTAAGTTAGATATACCAAGATTCAGGATAATATATATGGATGAATTTTAGTGCCATCTGTTTTTAAAGGGGATGAGGAAAAATGTGGTAAAAACTAACATAAAATTATGAAAGATGAAAGAAAACATTTCCTACAAAATGGTATTGCTTTTAAGGCTACTGAAACTTGAAATAAATGAACTGATTGGATTATTCGTTCTATGTTTATTATTGAATTTTTCCTAAGAATCGTTAAACTCTTTTCAGTATTTAACATAGGACTAAACCCATTTTAAATAATAACATTTATAATAAAAAGAAGTTAAGAAGTTTATTAAAGAAGTTTTGATTCTATGATTTATAGTGTTTGCTATAGTTGTTCACAATGTCTGTTTCAGGCAGATATTACCTTAGGAAGAGCAGAAGTGAAGGATGATCCAACTAGAGGATTAAACTTAATAGCAGCCATATATATAACAATTAATTATTAATAATAAAGGTACAACTCTAGAGTCTTATCAATACAGCAGAATTCATTGTAAAAAATCTTTTTTGAAATCAACAGTAACGTTTGTAATCATTGTAATTATTAAAAATTATTACTGTTTAAATTATATTAGAGAAGAATTGGTCGACTGTATCTTCTAATTTAAGGAAGAAATAGTTGGGGGTGCAGTCAAAGAAAACACCAAAATAAGCAAAACTTACTTAATCAATACTAAATGTACCATTCAAGGGTCAGGGTCTTATTGTAAATTCCACTCCTGTCAAGTGGGGTTCGGGTCCGGCTAATGTAAATTATTGCTGTGGTGCGTTCTACTTACCCAAACCAGCAGTTGTGGACAGCACCAATGATTTCGAATAATATATAATTTAAACAATTTAAGGAAGAAATAGTTGGGGGTGCAGTCAAAGAAAACACCAAAATAAGCAAAACTTATTTATTATGTGCCGACGTTTCGGCCTACAATGTAGGCCATCTTCAGGGCTAAGAGAGAGAAACAAACAAAAATATATAAAAACGTGGCAGTAACAAGAATATATAAAGTGGTACAGGAGTGAAAATAAAAATAGTGACTAGATATGATGAAATAGTGAAAAGATAAAATAGTGAATAGATAAAAATAGTGACTAGATATGATGAAATAGTGAATATATATATGATAAATAAGAAAGAATATAAGACTGGTTACAGAATATAATAAACTTAAAAAAGTGATAGATAAAAATAAAATGTAGATGATGAAAAGAAATTCTAATGGTGACAGATATAATAATACAAGAATACGAAAATAAAATAAAAAAAATACATGTCAAGAAAGGATAAAATGTAAACAATAATATAAAGGGAAAGAAAAATGAGGAGGTAAACGGAAAGATACAAAAAGAGAAGATTAAAAATATAGAAAAAGGGGTTACATAGGTATGAGGGGTTACATAGGTAAAGTGTAATAATATAAGCATATATAGAAATAAAAGCTTGATAAATTTCAAAAATAAAACATTGAAAATAGTGGTATTTATAACTATGAACTATGAGGAATGAAAAGAAAAAGAAAATATAAGTAAGGGAAGTTAATATGTAACTGTATACAGTAGAAAGAAGTGGCATTAATGCAAAATAAGATGTGAATATAACATAAACATGTAGAAAATAGGTAAAGAAATACAGTGGATGAAAAATATGAGGCTAAATAATAATGAACTCTATACATTAACAAATGATGGATGCCAAAAGAAGGTGTGAGAAAAGGTGCGAAGAAAGGTGAATGTGAAAAGGATGGAGATAAGATAAATACCAAGGTATGTACTAACCGAATAAAACACGAGGCAGCTAGGCGAGCTCAGAATGAAGTGAGAGAAATACGTTAGGCCGGCTGGCGGAAGCGATACAGGCGATCTCTGACGGCCAAAAAAATAATGACAAAGAAGGGGGAAGGAGAAATGCAGATGCAGAGGAAATAAGAGACCGTAAATAATGTAAATCGCGTGAAAAATTAAAAATTAAATAAAATTAAAAAGGAGAAATGCAGATGCCTGGATATAAGTGACCGTAAATAATGTAAAATGCGTGAAAAATTAAAAGTCAATGCTCAACATGTAATTAATAAAAGAATGGTATAATAAATTAAGAATGTAAGGTTATTTTAGTAAATTAAAAATTTGGGAGTAGGTTAGGGATAGGTGATGGGAGTCGGTCTTGGCATTAACGGTAGAGGAATCTAAATTGATGTGAATGGTTTCTGAGAGGATGCGTTTATTATAATTAGGAACGGAGGCTAGGATCGACATATTTTCGAAGTCAAAAATGTGGTTAAAGGATAGGGCGTGTTCGGAGAGTTTAGAAGCGGTTGGGTTGTGGGAGGAGATGGAATATTTGTGTTGGATAATGCGGTCTTTAAGTAGTTTTTGGTTTCGCCGATGTAGGAAGAGTTGCAGTTGGGAGTAGAGCAAGGAATGCGATAGACGACCTGAGAGCGATGTTTTAGAGGAATGGGATCTTTGACTCGGGTATAAATATTGGAGAGTTTGTTGTGGGATTTAAAGGCGATGCGTAAATTGGGGATCGCGGAACGTAGGGATTTTTGAATGTTATTAGAGAGGGAGGGTATATATGGCAAGGATCTGTATATAGGGATAGAAGGCGGATGTGGAGATCGGGTGCGGGTGGGTGGGTTATAATGATGATGGATGAGTTTATTGATAACATAGGGAGGAAAATTGTTTTTTAATAGGATTTCTTTGATGCGTTGGGTGTTGGTGTTATGGAAGCAAGCGTCGGAGAGGGATAGGCCACGGTGGATGATATTTTTGGCGACATTGATTTTTTGGTGGTGCGGATGTTGGGAGTAATAATTGAGGAGTCTGCCAGAATAGGTGGGTTTAGTATACCAATCAGTGGATAAGGTGTGATCGGGATTTCTAATGATACGGAGGTCAAGGAAAGGTAGTGATTTGTTATGTTCAAGTTCAACAGTGAAATGTAGGCGGGGATGGTATGCATTTAAGGATGATAAGAAACCTGGAATGATGTTAGGATTTAGGATAAGGAGGAGGTCGTCCACATATTTTTTAATGAAAATGACATCGTCACGGAACTGGGGTAGGATGGAGTCTAGAAGGTCATTTAGGACAATATTGGAGAGGTCAGGAGCGAGGGGATTTCCCATGGCCAGTCCATAAATTTGGTTAAAGAACTGTCCATGGAAAGTGAGGTAGCCAGATTCGCAGCAGAGTTTAAGGGATTGGAGATATGAGGACCGGTTGAGAGAGGTATGGGGTTCTATTAGTGACCAGTGGTTATCTATAATGACAAGGGCTTTATCTAAGGGTATGTTGGTAAAAAGACTTTCGACATCGAAGGAAGTGAGGATGTAATGATCAGGAATGGTGAGGGATGTTAAAAGATCACGTAGATGAAAAGAATTTTGGATATCATATGGGTTGTTACGGCTGAGGACTTGTAAGGATGAAAGTAAGAAATTGCTAAGTTTTGTAGATGGTGAATTGACGTTAGCTGTAATAGGACGGAGGGGGTTGTTGGGTTTGTGGATTTTGGGAAGACCATAAAAACGGGGGGCTAAGGAATTATAGGAAATGAGGTTTCTGTAAACAGGATAAGTAATTAATTTAGAATTGACAAGGCTTTTTAGGTGGAGGTTGAATTGTTTTTGGAGAGATGTAGTAGGATCACGAGGTATGGGTTGGTAGGTGGACGTATCAGAAAGAAGGGAATTAATTTTGAGGTTATAATCAGAAAGGTCCATGATTACAGTAGAGTTACCTTTGTCAGCTTTGGTGACAATTAAGTCGTCATGCGATTGAAGAAAAGAGCGTGTGGACGCAAGGTCTTTGAAAAATTGCGGGGAGAAATTAGAAGGGGTGGAATGGGGGTGCTGAAGGAAGTTGGAAATGATATTAGCTACAGAGACGCGTGAAAGATCAGGTTGAACATGTGAATGGTTGAGGAGGGGGTCATTATGGATATATTCTAAGTCGGTCAATAGGTCAGGTATAATTTTTTTGAAGGAGGAGGAGGGTGCAGAAAAGTTAGGTCCTAGGGAAAGAATGTTGTTGACATGGGTGGGGATGTTGGTGGAAGAAATGTTAAGTACCCAGTTATCATCTCCTTTTCATCTCCTTGTCATTATAGATAACCACTGGTCACTAATAGAACCCCATACCTCTCTCAACCGGTCCTCATATCTCCAATCCCTTAAACTCTGCTGCGAATCTGGCTACCTCACTTTCCATGGACAGTTCTTTAACCAAATTTATGGACTGGCCATGGGAAATCCCCTCGCTCCTGACCTCTCCAATATTGTCCTAAATGACCTTCTAGACTCCATCCTACCCCAGTTCCGTGACGATGTCATTTTCATTAAAAAATATGTGGACGACCTCCTCCTTATCCTAAATCCTAACATCATTCCAGGTTTCTTATCATCCTTAAATGCATACCATCCCCGCCTACATTTCACTGTTGAACTTGAACATAACAAATCACTACCTTTCCTTGACCTCCGTATCATTAGAAATCCCGATCACACCTTATCCACTGATTGGTATACTAAACCCACCTATTCTGGCAGACTCCTCAATTATTACTCCCAACATCCGCACCACCAAAAAATCAATGTCGCCAAAAATATCATCCACCGTGGCCTATCCCTCTCCGACGCTTGCTTCCATAACACCAACACCCAACGCATCAATGAAATCCTATTAAAAAACAATTTTCCTCCCTATGTTATAAATAAACTCATCCATCACCATTATAACCCACCCACCCGCACCCGATCTCCACATCCGCCTTCTATCCCTATATACAGATCCTTGCCATATATACCCTCCCTCTCTAATAACATTCAAAAATCCCTACGTTCCGCGATCCCCAATTTACGCATCACCTTTAAATCCCACAACAAACTCTCCAATATTTATACCCGAGTCAAAGATCCCATTCCTCTAAAACATCGCTCTCAGGTCGTCTATCGCATTCCTTGCTCTACTCCCAACTGCAACTCTTCCTACATCGGCGAAACCAAAAACTACTTAAAGACCGCATTATCCAACACAAATATTCCATCTCCTCCCACAACCCAACCGCTTCTAAACTCTCCGAACACGCCCTATCCTTTAACCACATTTTTGACTTCGAAAATATGTCGATCCTAGCCTCCGTTCCTAATTATAATAAACGCATCCTCTCAGAAACCATTCACATCAATTTAGATTCCTCTACCGTTAATGCCAAGACCGACTCCCATCACCTATCCCTAACCTACTCCCAAATTTTTAATTTACTAAAATAACCTTACATTCTTAATTTATTATACCATTCTTTTATTAATTACATGTTGAGCATTGACTTTTAATTTTTCACGCATTTTACATTATTTACGGTCACTTATATCCAGGCATCTGCATTTCTCCTTTTTAATTTTATTTAATTTTTAATTTTTCACGCGATTTACATTATTTACGGTCTCTTATTTCCTCTGCATCTGCATTTCTCCTTCCCCCTTCTTTGTCATTATTTTTTTGGCCGTCAGAGATCGCTTCCGCCAGCCGGCCTAACGTATTTCTCTCACTTCATTCTGAGCTCGCCTAGCTGCCTCGTGTTTTATTCGGTTAGTACATACCTTGGTATTTATCTTATCTCCATCCTTTTCACATTCACCTTTCTTCGCACCTTTTCTCACACCTTCTTTTGGCATCCATCATTTGTTAATGTATAGAGTTCATTATTATTTAGCCTCATATTTTTCATCCACTGTATTTCTTTACCTATTTTCTACATGTTTATGTTATATTCACATCTTATTTTGCATTAATACCACTTCTTTCTACTGTATACAGTTACATATTAACTTCCCTTACTTATATTTTCTTTTTCTTTTCATTCCTCATAGTTCATAGTTATTAATACCACTATTTTCAATGTTTTATTTTTGAAATTTATCAAGCTTTTATTTCTATATATGCTTATATTATTACACTTTACCTATGTAACCCCTCATACCTATGTAACCCCTTTTTCTATATTTTTAATCTTCTCTTTTTGTATCTTTCCGTTTACCTCCTCATTTTTCTTTCCCTTTATATTATTGTTTACATTTTATCCTTTCTTGACATGTATTTTTTTTATTTTATTTTCGTATTCTTGTATTATTATATCTGTCACCATTAGAATTTCTTTTCATCATCTACAATTTTATTTTTATCTATCACTTTTTTAAGTTTATTATATTCTGTAACCAGTCTTATATTCTTTCTTATTTATCATATATATATTCACTATTTCATCATATCTAGTCACTATTTTTATCTATTCACTATTTTATCTTTTCACTATTTCATCATATCTAGTCACTATTTTTATTTTCACTCCTGTACCACTTTATATATTCTTGTTACTGCCACGTTTTTATATATTTTTGTTTGTTTCTCTCTCTTAGCCCTGAAGATGGCCTACATTGTAGGCCGAAACGTCGGCACATAATAAATAAGTTTTGCTTATTTTGGTGTTTTCTTTGACTGCACCCCCAACTATTTCTTCCTTAAATTGTTTAAATTATATATTATTCGAAATCATTGGTGCTGTCCACAACTGCTGGTTTGGGTAAGTAGAACGCACCACAGCAATAATTTACATTAGCCGGACCCGAACCCCACTTGACAGGAGTGGAATTTACAATAAGACCCTGACCCTTGAATGGTACATTTAGTATTGATTATATCTTAACTAATAGAAACTAGCTGAAGTAAAAAAAAAAAGAAATTAAAACAGTAACAACTTCAATAATATTTAATTATAATTTTCACAGTTAGATTCTAAATTGGTCAGTTTCCACAAATGCCACTATATTGTATAAGTTGGACACTATGAATTAATAAGATGACACGACTCTGGAGTTGTACCATGATCAAATATTCTTAAAGGTAAATAACAACAAAATACACTTTAATATTAAAAATTAAATAATTACTTTGCAAGAGTTGACATGTGATTGAGCATTAAATGTTTATTATTCCATTTATTTTGATAGAGTTTTTCCTTACAATCATTACACTGACCAATTTGATAAACTTCATCACAACCAATATGAATATATTTGATACCTTTATGAGCATCGAGGATTTCATCAATAATATTAAACAAGATCTGAAGTGTTTCATTTTTTGAAGGGCATATTGCCTGTAGGATAAACATATTTTATTACTTAAAATTAAATTTGATAAAACAGTTAATACAATATAATAATTATCTTTACAGTAGAACTATTTGGTTTAATAATTGTTATCAATATAAAATAAAATATTATTTAAAATAAATACATGATAATTAGAATTTAAAATAATGCAAATTTATTAGTATGATTATAGCTTACTCTTAATCATACTATAATCATACTCCATAAACCATTACCACTTTAACTAATTAAGGGTTTTGGCTTCAGAACATGGTAAGGACTGCACTATTTCTAAGCCAATAATTGTGTAGGAGGTTGATTAGGGAGAGCTAATGCTAAACAACCAGACTATTGCCACAAATTACAGGAATCCAGCCTTTAGATGCTGGCTGCGTCCCAGGAGGTTCTCCCCAAAGGGTCGATTCATAACCAATACAAAATTATATGCCATAGCCAGTATTAAGCTTAAGATCTGCAGATTTTAACAACAAAAACCAGCGTATTGCCACTAATTACAGGTATCCAGCCTATAGAGGCTGGGCGAATCCTAGGAGGGTCTCCTCAAAGGGTCGATTCATAACCAATAACTTAACAAATACAAAATTATCTGTCATAGCCAATATTAAGCTTAAGACCTGCAGATCAGTAGTGAAAAAAGTTATGCACTGTGTTACCCTCCTACTTGAATAATATACATTTATGTAAATAACCTTTGTTTTAAAAGAATAAATATGAAAAAAGAAAACAAGTTCAGAAGAAAGCCAAGTTTTCTTAATTATAAATTTTAATAGATATTTATTTTAAATGAAAGATAATCAGTTGTAATCAACATTCAATATTAGTAAAAGTTGTAAGGGAAAAAAAATAATTAAAAAATAATGTAACAAAAGTAAATTTATATATCCCATTAATATATTTTAAGACTATCTTTGGATCTATCAATAGCCAAAGCTAACAATAAGAGGTTCGAGATAAAGAAATCTGAATAAACAGTAGTCAACAGATTTACAGATAAGATCAGGGAAAATAACAAAGGATTGATTGTCCTAACAAGAATAAAGGAATATTACAGTGGTGTGAGTATTCTGAAATTTCTTTTGCATTGTACAATCATCTAACTAATTCTACCTTTGGAATAAAGGAATTTTTTATTTCATCAAATGGGAAATTCAAATAATTTAAATGTTCTAATATTAACTTTAAATCACTAATAAATAATCCCAACTACATTATTGGAACTAGAGTGAAAAATTCATGCTGAGCAATGGGGAAAACAAGAGGATTTGACAAAGGGAAGAAAGATTAATAAAACTAGTGATTAATATGATCCATCTATTATCTATGATTAATATTATTTATGAATTGCTATTAATGCATCTATAAAGAAAGAAATCAAATAAAACGATATTTTGAATAATGAAATAGATATCAATAATAATTTGGATTAAGAAGAATCAGAGATAATGAAATTTTTTATATTTTACCTAACTTTATGATCAATTAGGATAAATTATACAGAATCGTTTTAATATAGAAAATGTAAACAAGTAGATATGTCCTGGTAAAAATATTATATACACACCTGAGGATATTTATTATTTTCTCGAAGATGTTTGTACTTCTCTAATTTTAACAAAAACTCCAGATGTCCAAATGTTTGTATCAATGGTATCACCTCAAGAGAACTTTCATTCGCTAACTTCATGATACTATCAATTTCATCTCTAGTGTAAGCATTATGTGCAGCTGCGTCAACGGATGAATAAGGGAACATGTCTTCATATTCAATTAGCACTCCAGACGCTCCGAGTTTTTTAATGAAAGGAAAGAAATCAGCATAATAAGTAGATTTAGGAGGAGCTCCTTTTAAATCTAAGTGAACTATCTTTAACCCTCGGAAAGCACTGACTGTGAACTCTTCAGCTTTATCTGAAAATAGATCAAAGTATAATGTAAAAATTAAGGATACAAAACATTCAATTCCAATTAGTGATGGTACTCTTACCCTTAAAACTCACTTTATCAATGTCATCATTGATACCGATTATTTTCACATAATTAGATGTGTCCAAATTTAATGTTGATGATCTTCTTTCATTTTTTCCATGGCGGTATCCCGAGAATTCCTCAGTTTTTTCCTTCAAAACATACTTTGTCTGTTGTTTTTCTTTCATGCTGTAAATTGCAAGTATTAACATAACGGAAAATGTAGTGATGAAAATTAGCTGAGCAAATTTTCTAGTTTTCCATAATTTTCTAGAAGTAGCCATGAACAGAAATTTATTCTTATCTTAAAATAAACAAAACCTGATTAGAATGTAACAGTAAACGAAACCTTTTTGTCTGTTTACAAAGAGGTACATAACAAACAAAAGCCTCCATATTTTTATTTTATTTTTTTATTTGACATTCTAGAAAAATTTAAATATCCGAAAAATTAAAATATTTGAAATATTATTAATTGCACTAGGGTTGTTGTTATCATTGTTTAAAAAAACACCTATTTTATTACGATTTCTTAAAAAATTGTAAGTTATTCCCTTTTATTGTAAATCACAAAACTTTGTTAAAAAAAAAAATTGATAGGATCGTTGTAACAAATGATCAATAGCTGATTTTAACAAATCAACAGAAGGAGATATGCTTCTATAAACCTTTTTTAACAGATTTGTGACTGAATACTAAGGTTTTCATTTCAGCACGTATAAAATGCTGGTTCGAAATTTCATGTGTTCGACAATTGTTCCATGTTTCGTTTTTCTCAGAAGTAATAAAATGATATTAGAAGATTTACACCTTTTAATAATTTTGATGACCATTGAACGAAACATACACAGTGATGTTTAATTTGAACGATTATTTTTCTTCTAAAAGAGTCTATCCTCTTTGAATGTTGGAAATGTACCATCTTATTTTACTGAGCGCAACGCGAAACAAGTCTATCTATGTTAAACCTATCCATTGCTAGAGATTTTTCAACTAGGAGTGATTCCTGCAAACTGGAAAATCTCTTGCCTTTGAGGACCTCTCTTGTCCTTTAAGATTAACTGCAGTAGACCGTACTTTTCATTTCGCATCACCAGATCGAAGTATATCGATTAATATATTTTGTTGATGTAAAATATTCATTGCTTCTGTGCAACGCCGGCTCTAGTCCATGTCGCGCCCATGTGCAATCGTGACTTAGGCGCCTTCTAGTAGGCAAGCGATTAAAATTGAACACGTGACAATTTTACAAGGTGTTACAAAAAACGGTAAATCCCTCAAGGAGGTGAGTGTGCCCATGAAACTAGACAAATTTTGCTATGGGATCAACATGAAATGAAATTTTTTGAGACTCTGAGACGCCTAGTGGCGCCCCTCGAGACCCGGCGCTCGTGTGCACCGCACACCCTGCACATAAGATAAAGCCGGCCTTGATTCTGTTTACTTTTTGGTGTGCTTTAGTTTCTGACCTGGATGCATCTATGATACATATCTGAGCTTATGCCGATAATACCACATTTGAATGCCTGAAGATGTACATATATATTTGAATACATTTTTTTATTATAAATATTTGAAGTGCGTTCTACTTAAAATAAATAAAAAAATCTTCATTTTGAAACCAAATAAGGTGAAATAAACTAGTTTACTAAAACATTTTATTAAGATGCACCACACTCTTCACATCTTCCGTCTTGCCCTTCAGTTACGCCTCTGACTCTGTTGAACTAATTTGACAAAACGTTTACAGAGTCGTGTTTAGCATTTATCTTTCGTTACATTTTGCCCTTAATAAATATGCGCTCCTCAAAATGGTACCGTTACCGTGTAACACACACTAGGAGTTTCCCATGGCTCGTTCCTGCTATTCTTTCTGTTATAACACTTCTTTTTTTCTTAACACCTTACTAGGACTTATTTTTATGTTTTACGCACGGTTGAGTAAAGGATAATTTTTTCCCTTAGTATTGTACTTGCATGAAACAGATTAGAAATATTTACACTATCATTCTATCATATACTTTTTATTTGACAGTTTTCACAGAGAAACAATTCGATGTCGGACTAAATCACAGTTTGGCTATTAGATTTTATACACATCTCACTGCATCTAACTAGTAGTAATACATACGAAATACAGCTCGTCTGATAATACAGGGCTTGCTATTGGAATGAACTAAATAGCTTGAATATCCTGAATGGAAAAAAAATCCAACTGAAGGTCTTATTATTTATACTTTCTAATGAAATTGATTGGTCTCCAAAAATTATCTATTATTAGATATCGAAAGAAGCCTATTTTAATGTAGCCCAAGACAGGATAATGGAAGAATTTACAATGTACGCTACAATGAAGGAAAGGGAGAGGAAATTCTTTTGGGAAGAGTCGCTATTTTATGCAAAAAAAAGTTTATAAAATTGAGGAAAACGGGATAATTGTTCAGTTTTTCCGCCATTTTCGATTTTAAAAAGCATAGCTATAATATAAAAATTGATTTATGGTAATATTAATTAATCGTTATAATTAATTGAGCGATGAGTACTTGCATTCTACTGGGCCTTATTTAATTAATTCATTTTTTATCCACTAAGCTGGTTGTACTTGCACTTACTGACATTTTTTCGACAAATAAATCACCTGCACCGATTTTATCTTTTATTATTCAATCCTATACCTCTTTATTTATATTTTATAATTAATCGTATCTCGGTAACAACCATCAGAACCACTTCAAGTACACATGTTGGATTCATATTATTGTTTTGTAGTGAACTATTAATGATCCCATAGGTTTAACGAAAACAATAATTAAGTATATATGGGCAATTATATAATGGTTTGCAATGTAAAAAAAAAAAAATCATAGTTAATGTAATTGGCTGATCAAGAAATAATTATTGTTGTGGTTTTTGTATGATTGAGAACATTCTTAACTGATGTTATCTGATATTAATTAAAATCATTTATCCGACTACACTTTTTGAAAGTTATGTTGTTTCCAAAATTGGATTACTGGATAATTACGGGATTTTATAATTAGAATGCAGAAACGTTAGATTTTTTTATTTGAATATGAATCTGGATATACCAGTTTAACGAAAGTTCTCTATATTAAGCTCCGTTGCAGAGTATTCGAATATACTAACTATGAAAACGCCATCGAATTATGATTGCATTCTCAGTATCGATTCATTATTTTTTATACATTTGGTCTTAAAATCTAATTATTTCCATTATAGATGGCAATGGCGATAATGGAGCTTGGCATTTCGGATATTATAAAAGTTATAATACATCGTTAAAAGTGAACGTTCCTAAAGTTGATAGTATTTCAAAATAATCTTCGACGGGTCGGATATCGATACAAGAAATCATTGAATGAAGGAGTGAACTTTTGCTTTAATAAAAAAATCATGAAATTATGTATTCAACCGGATTAAAAGAAATATGGAAATACATAAAAAATCTTCCTTTTTTTTTTAAACAAAGCCTGTCTATTCTTTTCAAAGAAAGGCAATATTCAATATATATATTGCTATTTTTTACAATGCATTATTTAAATACTCTAGTCTTATTCACTAAGCACTTGGAGATTCCTCTAGTAGGTCATCCATATTCATGTCTTCTTCGGGAACTCACTCCCCTTCAACCTCTGTTATTCTAATATAGACTAGAAAAAGGACTGACTTATTATTATCTTCATTCCTTTTCTGGTTTACTTTCCCATGCCTTTTTCAAAACTTTTTAAACGAAACGAATGAATATAGTTTATATATATGTAACTTTCTTCTCAAAAATAAACGATAATATTTTATGATTTATTGTCAATTGTTTTAATTTTTAACTATTTTTATTTGAAGAGAAAAGATATGCCCCCGGCCGACCATATATAAACAATGATATATTCAACTACTGCAAATCATTTTACTGAAACAGATTATTCCGTAGATAATAGGTGATCGATCATTACCTGGAAATGAGAGTCACATTGTGTAATTCTATTATATTCTATTTATGAGTTGAAATCGAGAAACTTCTAAGTTAAATTGGATACTTTCTGTGAGGCGTTTATATATATATAAAAACGCCCCTTTTATATTTATATACGAGTATTTTTTATTTCACGAATCCAATTAAGTATTTTTTCATTGTTTTTGTGGAAATAAATTTTCCCTATTGTATCATTTCTTAGATCAAACATATCGTTTTGCATTGTTTATATATTTCATATTTATATTGCAGTTAATTATCTAGTAGTCCTTATCTCCCACTGCGTTTCTTTCATAATTGATTATCATTCCTATAAATTATTTTATACTGCCAATCTAATTATAAAATCTCGTAACTCGACTTTTTGTTAGCTATGTTGTTTCAAAATTAATCAGGAAACCCATTTATAGATCCAAATAGAAAGTGGTGAAAGAATGATGTTTGTATTTTTGTGAAGTAATGAAAGTACCATGATGAGATGGTAATGACTAATTAAATCTTACTTGATCATTACTCTGCATTTGAGGGTTTTTAGAGAACTGTAGTTTTTCTACATAAACTTATGGCCAGTTGAGGATCAAGTAAGATTTAATTAGTCATTACCTTCTCATCATATGGATAGGAATAACTATGGGAAAAATCATGTTTAGTTTTAATTAAAATGGGTGAATTGAGGGTTAGACCGAGGAGTAGGTAGAATCTGGCGGATATGGGTTTGGGTATTCTCCGTTCATAGACGGAGATTTGTAAGCAGAGATTGATGGTATCTGCATCGAGCCTTCGTGCTTTCTAAGTCTTGTTATTATTACTTGACAGAGAGCATTAGGCTTTGATAAGAAATTGAAGGCCGTTCAGAATGAATAATATTAAACCGTTAAAAACTGACATTTTATAAAAACTGGATGTATCAATTTCCGATAGAAAACTCTTCAATTGTTTTCCTCCCTTATTTGATGAGTTGAAGACCATTTAACCATGGAACCACAAAATATTTCGAAGGTTTGAGGTCATCAAGTTCTTTCTAATATATAATGGGCACTCGGGTAATTAAGATTTGGACTAACTAGGCTCCCTGATGGCCTAGATGATCACTTCTAATCTCATCTTCCTTTCCTCAATTACTTCTTTTTCAACGCTACCACGTCTTCCCTTTGCTTCAAACTAATACCTCTGACTAACCTAGACCAATTTGATTCAATTAACAATCAATGTATCACAGCTCTTAGAATTAATTATCAGCCGATTTAAGATAAGTTTTTTCGCTTTACTTCAAATAATTAAAAAAATATTTTTATGTATAATAAAAATCTCTGGCTGATATCTCTGACTGCACCCACTGACCAATTCAATTCATCATTAAAAATATATATATTTTGTATGCTTGTAAGTATATATTTAAAAAAAAATATTTTTCTACGTGTTTAGGTTCTATAATGGAAAGAAACAGAACGTCTAAAAAAGAGATAAAAGAAAGGATAAATACAACCCGCAAAGTAATTGATATTCTGAACTTGGTCCTTTGGAGCAGTAATGCGAGGAAAGGTACCAAAATTCTCAAAAGTCCATTACTGAAAGCGTTTTGCTATATGGAGCAGAGATGCGTAAGATGCTTTAGGGATGTCGTTCAAAATAATAGAGAAAAAGATATTTGAATGGTATAGTTGTCTCAGAAATATGAAGAAGGAAAGATTGTCTAATTTAATTTTATACTGGAAGGCTGAAGGGATTAAACGGCGAGGAAGACCACGGAAAAGGTGAAAGGAAAGAGTTTAGGAAAGTATACGGCCATAGTCTGAAGGAGGGAGATGTACAAGATAGAAGAAAACGGAAAAAGGGAATAAAATACATTTTAATAAATAAAAGGAAACTTCAACCAAACTCATCAGGTGATGTTTAATAAAAAAAAAAGTTTCTACGAGGCTTTTGAAAGGCTCACGCCTTTTATCATATTTGATTAGGAAAATAGAGATAAACCGATTTCAAAATTACAATTGCGTTGCAAACTGTAACTGTTTTTAAATCACAATTAATAGTAGTTGTATTCAAGGGCGGATACAGGATTAGGTTTCTGAGGGAGGAGGCACAACGGGCAGACGGGCAATAAAATCAACAATAACTTATAAATAAACTTGTAGTATTAATAGAAAGGTTTTAAAGGTTTATTAAAATATCTAAACAATAGTTTCACTCATGTTATTTCTGTTATTTTAACAACTATCATCACATGGTTTGCCTATAAGTATGTACTGTAATGGATTCTCCACAGTGCACAAAAAAAACGCCGTGCCCCACCCCCCTGTATCCGCCTATGGCTGTATTAGTTAATAATAAAAACATGCCTTCCACAAAAGTTGCTACATAGATTGTATTATTAATGGGATATATAGGACATATGAAGATTAATTTAAATATTTGTTTTGGGAGTAAATCCTAGCGGCGCACCAAACGCCATTGTTGTTCAGTAAAATTGTATATTTTTGTGTATACTGTAAGTACAAAAAGAATCTTTCTATCCAATTAATTTTCTGTTTTAATTCATTAATTTAATTCATCTTTTCCAACAGAAAATTCATGATAACCTTTTCATTAATTACGTGCACTTAATTTCTATTACTTTGTAGTTTTTGGACCTTGACCCAAATTGACTTACTAATTCTTATGAATATTTTCAGTTTTTAATAAAAATTAATGGAATACTTAGCTAGAGGCAGCTTTTGTCATTCTTCTATGCTTCGTGTGTAACTCAGCACGTTGGTCCTTTTTCTTAAAATTTTATGTTGTTATTTTTTCGTAGCGCACCGATAGGTTGTCCTGGATACACATGCAACTTTCTTGCATCCATCGAAGACTTAGAATGCCCCCGAACATGACATTCTTGAGCGAAAGAACCTGCAGAACCGAAGCTAAGAAGGGATCGGTAGCCATTCTCGGGTGGTCAGTGGGTCATGATGTGCCGTATGCCAGATCTAGGCTCAAAAGGTTTCTCTATCTCCTCTATCTTGTCGGCTCACTTTTGCCGCCCCCGCTGTCATCTTTTTTTTCTTTTGTATTTTCACTTTCTAGAAATGGAGTAAGGAAAGTATGTCTTAGGAACAGGAGAGTTTTTTTTTCTTTTTTACTGAAGAATGGTAACATTGAAAATTCAATAGAAAAACTGTTAGTTTTTTTAGAGTCTTCAAATCATTGTATTTTTTGGGATATTGATCAGATGGGATCAATATAAACGGCAAATACGTTATTTGTTCATTTAACGTCACTTTATGCTGCTATAGCTAATCGACTGGGAGCTATAAATTTTGCCTATCCAGGTTTAATTAGGATAGTGTTTTTAACGAGTACCTGATTTCATACAGGCTCGGGACCCCCCGTTTACGTCCTTTCCGAAGGACTGCATAACCAAAGATTTTCCCCTCCCTTTATAAAATCCTAGGGCCACCTGTCAGGCTACTAACCCGCAATCTTGAGCTTAGTAGACTGTTATGCTAACTACTGGACCACATGTTGTACCGGCGAATAAGTTGTTATCATTTAGTTTATTTTCACCGAAGTTTCAGGTCATACGGTGCGCCCTGAGTAACTGAAGGCTATTATTCCTAATAAATGCTCTGTATTTTGTTCTATTTTTTCATGAATATTGTACTTTGGTTTGTTTGTGTTCTTTATTCATATATTCATTATTTTTTTGCTTATGTATGTAATCTTATTTTATCTTCTAACTCTGTTGGTAGAAGGTTGTCGATTGGTGATAGTGGAGTGTAAAAAAATAATATGGTTCCGTGGATTGCCATAAAAGAGATTTATTAATAAAAACAGATCTTGACCAAAAAAACAATCGATTATACAACGTGATATGTTTGTTTTATATAAGAAGTGTCTGGGATAAATTGATATAAATGTTTCATTGCGCTGTTAACCGAATTCTGATGTCTTTGTAGGATTGTTGACAAATAACATTCATTTGGGATGTTTAATTTTCACTCTTCACATTTTTTTCTTATTTCCGTATGATTAGAAGTGATTTAGATTTAAGCATTTCAAAATATATTGGAAATTATTCCGCTGTTGTCGCTCCGTGTTGACTCTCAACAAGTTTTAACTTATCATTGATATCCTTTTTAATATTTTCCAAAAATACAAGTTATCATGAGCGATAGTATGGAAAATTGAATGTAATTATGGGAAATGTGAATATTTTGATAATCATTTCGTCTAGAAATGAACGTTTCAACATACATATATCATTTTTACTTCAAAATGCTAGTTGAAACTTTTATTTCTTGATGAAATGATTACCGAAATCTACTCATTACACATAATTACATTCTCTTTCCCACACTAAAGCTCACAATAACTTGTATTTGTGAAAAATAATAAAAATGAAACGAATAATCGGTTAAACCTTGTTATAACTAAACTCGAAGCGACAACCTGCGGAACAGACATCGAACATTGAATTTAGAAATTATTAAAAGAGCGCATGTTATATTAATACATCTACATCCCAAATCAACCCCTATCCTCTTTCCTTCCGCTGAACAAAGGAGTGGCTCAGGGTTGTAGTATTTCCCCTATCCTTTTCAATTGTTACATTCATGACCTTCCTAAATCAATCCACCATTGTTCCCACCACCTATACGCCGACGATTCCCAGATTTATTTCTCCTTTCTTCCCTCTGAGATAATAGCTGCATTTGCTAAAATTCAGGATGACTTGGATATGATCAATGCCTGGGCTGATCTGAATTGACTGATATTAAATGCTACTAAAACTCAGGCCATTCTAATTGGTTCCAACACCCTCCTTAAATCCATCAAATCTCTTCCTCAACTAATCTTAAAGAATCACCCTATTACTTTCAGTTCCTCTGTTAAAAATCTCGGTATCGTTTTCGACCAAACCCTTTCCTGGAAACTCCACATTGCCCAAATTTCTCGTCGATCAATAAGCTCCATAAAGTTATTCCATCGTTCCCGGCATCTTTTAACACTACCTATCCTAAAGCTCCTCATCACTTCTTTCATCATTCCACACTTTGACTATGGCTGTGTGGCTTATGGTGGGCTCTCGAACAAACTTGATGAAAGGCTGAGACGAATTATGAACAGCGCTCTTCGGTTTGTCTTCGAAACCCCGAGGAAGTCTCATGTGTCCCACCTCTGTGATGAGTTGAAGTGGCTCCTTCCTTCTATCCGTAGACTCTATTTCCTAGGTTCTTTCTCATACCAAGCCATCAACTCACAACATCCATATTATATCTATAATCTCCTACAGTTCAAATCCTCTATCCAATACCAGGGTACAAGTTCCCGCCTTTCCGACCTTTATTCCCGTTCCCACAGAACCAAAACTTTTGAGCGGTCCTTCCTAGTTCGGACTACCTCTCTTTGGATCTCACTCCCACCTGATATCCGTCATGCGTCTTCTTTATCCACATTCAAATCCAAACTATTCTTACATCTCCTTAATTCCCAAAAATATGCTCTCTAATCAATAAAACAAATGAGCTATATTCAACATAATAGATTGAGTAAATACTATAAATATTCCACACTCATTTTATTTATATTTTTATTTCTAATTTGTAAACAATTAACATTCGAATGTTTTATGTATGTATATGTGAAAATATGCCACACTCAATATGATAATATTATTTTTTTTATATTAACACTTTATTGAAATAATACAATCTGCCACTTATGGGCAATAAGTAATAGTGCTGTGTAGCTTACAGTCATACCATAACAAAACAATAATATAAACAAAATAAAATAAAATAAATAAATATATACATGCGGAAAATATATACATGCGGTAACAGAAAGAAATTAATGCGGTAATAATAATATTAAAGTAAAATAAATAATAAAAGTAAAATAAATAATAATAATAATAATAAAATAAAATAAAATGCACACATTCATACCCTATTTACAATTTACCTGGGGTCCCCGAACTGAGCTTCTTCCCCAGGAATGAGGGCAAAGCAGGAGTCCGGGAAGCCCCAGCCCCCTTTCCCAGCCGCGTCACTGGCATTAAACGCCAATGGAAGCTGGTAAGGGCGCTTCACACACCCACACAGGTCGTGAGTGGAGAATCTGGCCAGTGCCAGTACTCCAAATGGCATTATTACAACAGATCTCGGGGCCATTGCCGGTTTAGACGGTGGGGGGGGGGTTATATGGATGTGTGGAACTGGATAGTGACTGAGCCAGGGGGTTGGGATGACAGGCAAGGTTTTGGTGAAAGTTTGAAAATATAGTAGGGATGAGGTCGAGGACGAAAGGAATGTTGAGATCTTTATGGAGGGTTTTGTTGGAAACATAATAAGGAGCATCGACAATAGTTCTCAGGATTTTGGCTTGAAAGGATTGAATGCGTCTGATATTCGATTGTTTTGCTGTCCCCCACAGTTCCAGTCCATAGGTCCAAATAGGTTTGATGATGGTCTTGTATATTAGTAATTTATTGTCTATTGAAAGATCGGAGGTCCGACATAGTAATCTGTATAGTTGGCTAAATCGTCTGTTAAGTTCTTGTCTTTTGAGTCTGCTATGAGGATTCCATGTAAGTCTTTTGTCTAGGAGGAAGCCAAGGTATCGTACTGTGTCGGAAATAGGTAGGATGGTTTCATTGAATTGGACAGAAGGACATGTTCCCCGGCGAAGGGTAAAAGTCACGTGTTTGCATTTTTCCTCGTTGACTTTGATCCGCCATTGCTTACACCAAATTTCAATGAGTGAAAGGTGGCTTTGTAGGTTCTTGGAAGCTATTTCGGGGTCTGGATGAGATGATAGGATAGCTGTGTCGTCTGCGAACGTTGCAAGGAAGGTTTCAGGAGTAGTTGGGATATCAGCGGTGTACAATATGTATAGGATAGGACCCAAGACGCTGCCTTGGGGAACTCCTGCTTGAATTGGGTAAAGATTGGAGTATTCGTTACCACAGCGTACTTGAAAGTAGCGATCAGAGAGGTAGGATCGAAGAACTAGAAATAAGGATTGAGGTAACTGGGTTTTGAGCTTGAACAGCAAACCGGCATGCCATACCCGGTCGAAAGCTTGTGCTACGTCCAGAAATGCGCCTGTGCAGTATTGTTTGCTTTCAAGAGCAGAGGATATGTGATCGATAACTCGGAGTCCCTACTGGACCGTCGAGTGCCTGGGACGGAATCCAAACTGATGTGAAGGAATATTTTTGGATTCGATGATGGGTAGGATTCGTTTCAGGAGGATTTTTCAACAATTTTGGAAAGAATAGGGAGCAGGCTGATGGGTCGGTATGATGAAGTGACATTGGGTGGTTTGCCAGGTTTAGGGAATAGGATGATGACGGAGTGTTTCCACAGCAAAGGGAAGTGAGTTGTACGAAGGATACAGTTGTATAGATAGGTAAGGAAAATAATCGCTTTTTGAGGAAGTCGTTGAAGGATCTGGGTGGTAAGAAGGTCATGTCCAGGAGATTTGCGGACTTTTAACTTTTGTAAGAGAAATTTGACCTCAGAGGGATTTACAGATTTAGGAGGTAAGGATAGAGGAATGGGTGAAGAAAGGAATTCATTAATATTGGAAACGTGGTTAGGGTGGATTTCAGGATGTGGGATAAATGTATTTGAATGGTGTTTGGCAAATTCCTCTGCTTTGTCCTCATCTGATGAAGCCCAAGAACTGTCTTCACGTCGGAGAGGATGGGAAGTAGAGTGGTATTTGATTATGTTTTTGGTGGCATTTCAAAGGGAATTATCTGGAGCAGATAGTGTGGAAAGGTAAGATTTGTAGGATTCGGATCTATAGGTTGTCAGGTTCTTTTTGACTAATTTGGTGAAGTGGTTATACAGTCTCCGATCGTGAGGATGCCTGGTTCTTTGCCAAAGGGATCGGTAACGGCGTTTGGTAAGGATAAGATCCCTAAGATCTTGCGGTAATGGATTTTTCTTGCGGACTTTGAAGGAAGGACGGGGTGAAGATGCAGTCCAAACTGCTTGCTGGATCATATTGGTAAAGGAATTGACTGCATCATCTAACTCCTGAGGTGTTTTTAGGGAAACTCTGAGGTCAATGGTGTCGGATACAAGCTGGTGAAATAGGTTCCAGTCTATTGGTCCCCTAATAAATGATGGCGGAGGAAGTTTGGATATTGGGACTATAGAAAGGGTAAGGATCAAAGGACTGTGATCTGAGGACAGTTCATCAAGGCGTTCTATGGAATAGTTTAAGGGACCTAAGCCAGCATGGATGAAGAAGTCAAGGAAATCAGGATTTCGGTTTGGCTCAGTGGGCCAATATGTAGGGGTGCCTGGAGAAATAAAACTGGAATTATGGGAGTTAAGTGCAGAGAGGAGGATGCGACCTCGGGTGTTAGTAGTTCTTGAGCCCCATTGTTGATGTTTCGCATTAAAGTCTGCACCTAAAAGGAAATGAATCCCTAAGGAGTTCAGGAGAGAGCTGAATTCGGAATGGGAAATGGATTTATTGGGAGGGCAGTACACCGATGCTAATGTGATGGGAAAGGAAAAGGTTTTGATTGTAACAGCTGTAGCCTGGAGGAGATCGTTTGATGAGAGTGGAAATGAGTGATGGGAGAGGGATTGATGGACTATGACAGCAGTACCACCGTGAGCTTTTCCATCAGGATGGTCGGTCCGGTAGTTTTGGTAATGTGTTATGTTGAGCTTCCGTTTACTGGTCAGTCGAGTTTCTGGAATTAAGGCTACATCAATTTTTTTATCATACAGTAAAGATGTTAGTTCGTCAGTGTGGTTTCGAATACCATACGCATTCCAAAGGAGAATGGATAAGCTAGATGTCATTTAAGGATTTTGTTGGACAGGAAAGAGATGGGAAACAAGATTTGTTAGGAGAGATATTAGTGGTGTGACCATGGATTTGAACTCGGAGAGGAATGATGTGAGTAGTGTTGTGAGATCAGTAGCATTTGAAGGAGGGGGGATATGAGGGATTTGGTGCGGGATATTTGGATTTTGATTCATGGAATATATTGGTTGTTGGGGCTGGTTTTGTGGTTGTGAAGGATTGATTTGTGGTTTAGAGAGGTGTTTTGGGGGTTCGGGTTGTAGCGTGGCCCCGAGATTATTTGTTTGTAGACCACCTGACATTTCGGCGTAGGAGACAGCTCCATCTACAATTTTAGAAGGCTGTCTTCTTGAGGTCCTCACTTCTTCGCTGGGCCGACGTGCTGCCAGAACATGAGATTTTATATTTTTGTAGGTTTGGCAACCTTTATAATTGGCTGGATGGCCTTGGAGACATAGTGCGCAGACAGCTGGTGTTTCTCTCGGCTTGACACATTCTTCAGTTTTATGCGGTTCTCCGCATTTGACGCACCTTGGAGTATGATGGCAGTAGTGCCTAGTGTGCCCGTATGCTTGGCAGTTATGACATTGCACAATGTCTTTTTTTGGGTAAGGTTTTTCTATTTGAACCTGGGTATAGTAAAGTCTATTAACATCATAGATTTTTTCTACTCCGGGTGCTGGTTCTAAATCTATGAAGAAGAGAGGTAATGGAGTTTTGTTGCCTGTCCCGGGGTGTACAGTATTCTTCTTGTAGACATTTGTAATTTGTCTGACCTTGAAGCCCATGGCGGTCAGTTCTTCTTCTATGAGGTCAGCAGGGGTGGTTGGGTGCAATTTCCTGACTACAACTCTGATGGATCTCTCCTCCTTTAATTGATAAGTATGGTAATCAGCTTTAGTCTCCGTTAGGTACTTGACTATTCGTCGGTATGTCCTGGGCGTGTCTGACTGAATCTTTGTATCATTGGTTCTACTAGTGCAGTAGTATTTTCCGGTGCCTACTGCCTTATTCAGTTGTGTACAAAGAAGTCTAAAGTTTTTTATTCTCCGTACAAAGATTGGTGGTGGCCTGTGCACTTTAGGGGCCGATGTGGTCTCCATTGCTTCACTCGGTAGATTTGTTAGGGGCTGAAATCTGTTGGGTGAGTAGAAGGGAGAATCTTCATTTAACTCAGCAGATGACCCTGGTTGGGTATTTTCATTCGACGGTCCTGCCTTGGGTTCCTTATTATCTATTGGAGTAGTAGGAGGTGTATCGACTTTACGCCTTCTATTAGGTTTAGGTTTAGAAGGGCTATTTCTTGTAGTTGATTCTAAGGATCGACTTCTCTTTGCGTTTCCTTTTTTTTCTGTTTTGCTAGATAATACCTGATGGTAAAATTTCATTTTGATGTTTTATATTGCTGGAGTAAAATAAAAAAGAAAAAGAAAAAAAAAGTTAGTACAGAGAAGACAACTAAATAAAAATAAAAAGTTCGTATTAGGTTTGATCTGAAAACGGCACAGATCAACCTCACTCGCTGCCAGAGGCCGCACTGATGACTTAGTCAGTCCTGCGAGGGGGGTGGACCTGCTGCAACCGGCAGCAAGATAACTAACTCCTGCCTCTTAAATCACTCTAATTTTATAATTACATTCAAATCCAAACTATTCTTACATCTCCTTGATTCCCAAAAATATGCTCTCTAATCAATAAAATAAATGAGCTATATTCAACATAATAGATTGAGTAAATACTATAAATATTCCACACTCATTTTATTTATATTATATTTATATTTTTATTTCTAATTTGTAAACAATTAATATTCGAATGTTTTATGTATGTATATGTGAAAATATGCCACACTCAATATGATAATATTATTCGGTGCTCTTATCTACTTTATTATTTTTTCCATTAGCCGATTTCTATTTATTGTAATTTTTTTCTATTATTTTTTTTTTTGTCTTATGTAGGTATATATATATATATAAAATTTTTCTTTCGCTATGAGAACATATGTTTTAGTTAATATTTAATTGTATTATAATGTAGCCGTTTGGCCAGAAATATTTCTATTGATTCTGGTCCCAGAATAAAGTTGTTTTTCTATTCTATTCTATTCTAATATAGACAGCATTAACCTTTCGTACTGACTTCGTTGATCAATCTTAATGAACTTCACTGATACTTAGGATTATTGTAAACGGCCAATGCCTTCAATATAAAGGTGTTAATCAGTGTAAAATTTCTACTTTGCTTATCTAAGATGTAGCCAGATGACCTATTAATTAGATTAGACTGATTAATGGTAACCACAGGTGCCTCTGCTCTCCCAATGCACTATCATCATCTTCGGCGTTGATTCGCTTAATAATTGATTCTAATCAAGGCCTACATTTCGGGCTACAAGAAAGCGAGTTGCGTTGTGTCTGTTCTTCCCCAGCCAGACAGAGGAAAATCGTATGCAGCCAAAAACTGGAACAATGAGAGAAATTACTAAAGTAGGCTAAGTTAATAATGAATAGTGGAACAGTCCATGTAATAGCGTCCTGTACAGACGTTGACAGTAGAGGAAGACTATAACCAGTGAGAACATGAGATCTGTCACTATCTGGACCGCGTTAGCGATGGTTCCTCTCAGGTGAAAATCGTTTCGCTCTCGCAGATGATGCTCCTACCAAAATCCACGGTGAAACTAACTCGACATTCTCAGTCTCTTCAGAACTGGATCGTATGTCGAAGTACGGAGTATAGTAATGTTGTGTATTCTTCTGTGATAAGCAGGGAGTAACGTAAAAAATTGGATCGAATTAAAGATCGATAACTAAAATTTTACTCAATTAGGTGTAAGACTAATAAAATACATAGGCACATTTGTAACTGAGAAAAATATAACATACGAATCAATATATCGCACGAGTATTTGTATAGTGACACAACTAAAAAATAGATGTTTTTTATCTGATGACATATCGCACATTCGGTGCTATAACGTCATTTATGCAATTTTTGTCAAAACTGAACCGAGTATGTTTATATTTTTTAATAGTAGTTAGTGAGATTAGATGTTTGATTTTACTTTAAAATGAAGTTTAAAGCTGTAGTTTAAATGTTATCATTTTATTTCTTTAGACGAGAAGATGTAATAGGATGTTGAATTTTCAAATGCTCCTCCTGAAAAATTACATCATTTGCATAAGTGACGTTATAGCACTGTATGTGCGTTATGGCCATAGAAGAAATTGGCATCTCTAGGCGAGTCATCAAAGTTGTATGAATCTAGCTTCAAAGCTTGTCTCCCAAAAGGCTCTGGTGCCACTCTTTCTGTTGCTTCTGATGCTATTCAAAGCTCACTAACAGCTTTCCGGTTTTTTCAAAAAATATAAGTTTTCGGGTTATAACACTTTAGAGTTTCTAGTGCTATATGTCGAACTGTGTTGGTGTAGGTCATCACCTTTATCACGATAACTGAATATAAAAGTCGCATTTATTTATTGAATTCCTAGTAGCATTTTCGAAAATAGACCTTATCTTAAAGTTATAAACACTGATATATGACTCAAAGAATTGTAAAAGGGCGTGAATTACATAAGTTATTTGCTCTAGATAAATTAAATAAAAAGTTGAAATTCCTTTTCTTGAAAAGAACCTATTTTCCCATTCTTATAAATTCTAGTACTCTCTAGTTTATTTTAGTGCAGGTTTCAAGGAAGATGGGTATTGCATTAAATTAAATAAATAATTTTAAGGTTGGTTCGAGCAAATCAATATATTTGCTGAATGTAATAGGTCATTATAGGTCATAAAACCTAATCAGTAGTAATCGAGCAGTTCTGGCCAGACCAAAATAAGTTTATCATTGTGAATCTAAATAAGACGTTTACAATTTTCGATAACCTTCAACATTCCATGGAATTTTATCGAAGGACCCTAAACAAATAGTAAAAAACAAAACATAAACCGCTTACTTTAAACAGAAATAAAGATTTCAAATAGCCGAGGAACGAGATAAATTCAAGTTCTATAACTGCGTCAAGGTGCTTCTTGCGATATGATTCAATGTCGAGACGATACATCGATTCAGGTACACCTCAGGTCTTTAGTATTTTTGTAGTAATTTACTACATAATCATAATAATAATAATCATATACAGCTCATTAGTACCTAAGCCATTTGTGGTATGCAAATGTGTTCCTACTATTGAGATGTTTCTATTCGAGTGACATTTTCTCCTTTCTTTGACTACTGTGAAAACTCTCTTTTCGGTTTGAATAAATTTAAACGAAGAACAATAGGATGGACATTCTGAGATACCAGATCACTATAACTCTGAAGTTTTGGTAAAATATGTTTTCTAACGTCAAACTAACAGTGATGCTATTGTTAGAAGTTGCGACCGGTAATGTAAAAAGTTGTGTGCTATGGGCTTGATTGTCTCCATAAATGTCCTGTGGTTATTCACCATAAAAAATTAGTAAACTTTTGGTCTGCCTTAAAATGAAAAAAACATTCGAATCCAAAGGGTATTCTAAAAATCAAATGCAATAGTTCGATAAAAAATAGTTAACACGGTATATATCTATATAATATATAATATCTATGTTATAAAGCCCCGAAGAATAAGTCGAATTGAGTTTCTAAAATTAATTTCTTAAACTCAGGGAAGCGGAATCGGGTTATTCTTGTAGTGCATAATTGAGTGGGTTATTTGCTTGAAACTATCATAATGACGTGATTCGCTACCTTCAGTACAAATAACTCTCTCTGGACAAAATTCGACTTAACGACTTATTTACCGGGGCTTTATATACATACTTTGGTTGACAAATATTTCGTCCACCCATTACTTTAATGTTTCCTGATACTGAACATCGACATTTCCCTACTTATTAATTTGGAATAAGGATTTAGTATGTGTTATCTCTGTTATGATAAATTTAAAACTTGACATATAGAAGTATGTTGTTTTTGATAAACATTAACAAATCAATCAGGTAGATTTTTTTTTTGGCCGTCCGTGAAAGTAAAGTCGGATTCCTTAGAAAATATGGAAACATCATTTTAAAGTGATAGGCGGTTTGTATTGAATGGGCCGAAAGGATAAAAATCGCACAGAGAAATAGAAAATGGATTTTACAGAGGATATTTCCCACAATGATGTTAAAAAAAGAACTTCAGGTAGTTCTGTAAAATGAAAGCTTGCCGCTGGGAAAAATACTGAAGAAAATGATCCAAGCTTTATTCCACCCGCTACAATACACTGCATTGTATTGGGAAGATGACATATATTCTTTATTTATTTATTTTTTATAGGTACTGTACATGAAAATAGATATATTGTTTATTTTTATTTCAATCTTTTTTTTTTCCTCCATACATCTTTCAGTGAGGAGTACAATTCACTAAATTTATAAAATTGAATTCCATTAAAGTTGGTGTAGATTCCAGGTATAAGCATAATAATATTGGATAAGCATTGTGGTAAATAGGTGTAGGTATATATTATTTTATATTAGGTAAATTTTGTATTTGAATAGCGATTGAATTGAAGACACTGTTAAAATTTGGGTTCTTCAAACGATGATATCTTTTTTCATGTTTTGCAGGCATTCGACCAACACTATTTATTTAAAATCAAGATTTCACAAGTTGACGTAATTAGGATTTAGTAATTATTAACGAATCGCAAGCTTTATGGTGCCATAGGGAAAACCTTACGACGCAAGACTTACTGGAAAAACTAAGGAATCTATTGATAAAATACGATTTATTTTAAATGAGATTTTATGAAAATTAATAATAATAATTTGAACATCGATTAGGTAAATTGGAAAAAGATAATTTGAATATTCAATTTAAAGAGCATCGTGAAGTTTATAGATATTATAAGAGTAGATCCCACTTGTAACAACTGGCCAAAGCATTGAATGACTCGGAAGAGGCTGAAAGCTGAGTGTTTGGTCACGTATTGGGTTCGTACGAACGTGACAGTTTATACGGATCACGGTTAACCATCCATGCTCCTTTCACATTTAGCTGTTGGTAACCCTGTTTCAGTGTTTATTAAAAATGGCGGATGATTTAGAGTCTTCCATAAACGGTTGTATCAGGATTAATCAGACGATTCGAACTCGTGGACGATTATATTATTCGTCAGTAGACATCTTCACTGGTAGTTTTGGATGATTCCATGTTGCCTAATATTTCGGATACATTCCCTTTCGTTAACAAGGGATGTTAAGTATTTTACTATTATTTTTTTAAATCTGTGATCGTGAAGCCTCATTACGTGTCCATAGAACCTAAAACGTCTTTTCCTCACGTTAGAATATTCTTCAATTTTAGATATTTTCTGTAATCTATACCCTTCTTCAATCCATCTTGGTCCCTGAATTTTCCTAATTATTTTCCTTTCCTCTTTCTTTAGATTTTCTTATCTTTTTTTCTATTAAGTGCCAAGGTTTCGCTGGCATACAACATTGTTGGTTTGATTACCGTATTATAATGTTTAATTTTTGTATATAGAGATAAACACTCTTTAATGTAAAGGTTTTGCACCAACCCTAGGCCTCTACGAGCTTTTTGTATTCTTTCTTGTTGTGATATTTTTCAGAAATATTCTCCTAGATATTTCGATTTGAATTATGATAGCGATTATAATTCGATTTTTGTTCCAAGATAGAAATGTGTCGATCACTTTGTCAATTTCTTTGCGATTCTTTCTTTTTTTCCTTATCAAAGACATCGAATTCCTCAATCAGCAAAAAATATTCGAAAGCCTTTGTTTTTGGTAGCTACTAGCCATGATGAACCAGGGGAAAGTTGGTGAGGAATCTAGTTCTTTCTGTATTGAGCTAGAACCAGGCCGAAAACCTAATTAAGCCACGCCACAAAACACCTGCCAAATTAGCCTTTCCATTAGAATGGGCCACTATGATCCCTGGCACGTAAAACCCACGACGAATCGATCTGCCAATTGTTCTAAGGGCCATACAAGGAGATAACTACATGACAGCATGGTCTAGTCCAAAGAAACCTTTTACTCCTTTCGTTTCAAGTTCTGTTTTTTATTTTATGTTTATGTCGACGAGTGAAATTAAAAAAAAAATTAGATATGGTGTCCATAATCTAGGGAAATGACGACGAAAAAAATATAGGGGACGGAGAAAAGAGATAGACACTGTTTTAAGTAAAACTGCAATGATGGATTCGGTCTCACAAATCCGTCCCTAATTGTGCTAACTAATACGTTCTTCAGAATTTTTATTTTATAAAATAAGTATTATAATAATAAGAATCAATAGAAAAAATACAAACATCTTTATATGTCCTCGCATTTATCCTTGTTTGTTTGTTTGATGTTGTTTAGGGGCGAAAAAATTTATCATTTATCCTTGTTTAAAGGTTAAATTGATTAAATTCCCTTTACTGATTCCCTTGCATTTTTATAATCATTGCCTACAAACAAAATTGAGTTAGAGTGCTTGTTAGAAATATTTTAAAGCAGAATTATAGAGAAATCTCCAAACTGATTATATTTTGTCTGTAAGATTTCTACTAATATTTACAAAGACAAGTATCGATAATTAAAAACTAAAATAAAGACATTAGATTTTATTACACATATTAATTTATAAGCATTAAAAAATAATTTGTAATCTTTCTCCTAATAATATCGTTCCAAAAGTTTATTATTTACGTAACACTTGATGTTGATGCTGAATCTATTACCTTATTAATATAATTTTAAAGAATTTACTTTATTAATTATGCGATAAATTAATTTAATTAAGCAATCAATTATTGATTATTGAAAACGGTAATTAGAATAAATTCACCGGTATGCTGCTACGGCTTATCGGACGATGCTATACTGGGAGTACTAAATTTTGTCTATACTGGCAATAAATTCTTTTTTTTTTTTTGTTGTTATTAATCTATTTAAATTGGTAATGTCTTTAATTGATTTTGTTTTTGATTTATTTACATTTGTATTTATTCTCTAAATAATATCGCATTTATTTATTTTAATTTACAATGATTATACTAACTTTAATAATTAATATATTTAAAATCTTAATTACTACATTCAATTTTGTAGTTAATATATTTAATTTTGTAATTAATGCAATTTATGCTATTTAAATATAGCTACACTAAAACATACTTTTATGAACAAAATTTTCCATGATTGTGGATATGCTTTTTTCTCACCTTTCTTGTCCCAATAAAGTAAAATACCTGATCCACAAAGATTACAGGGAGGAATGTACCAAAGAGGGTGATTTCAAACATCAATAATAAATACGATTATTCCTTTTTAAAGATGCATTATTTTAATAAATTATTTTTGACAAAACTATAAAATTGATATATACCCTAGCCTGAAAACATTTCAAAAATATTCTTGATACGGATAAATATTGGAATTCCTGGAATCTCGAGAACGAAAGATCACTGTAACCTAAACTATATAATATTTTAGTATACATAAAAATTATATTTTCTTAACATTCTTAATTATCGTCGAAAGAAACATTCTTGTGATGATATACTGTTGGAGAGTGGATGGAGAATAAATAAAATTGTACGAGCTATTTGGATCCTGCGACATATTCAAGTTTATTACAACAAGAAGAATAGAATGGTTGATCCATGTACTTAGAACAGGGGACAACAGAGCTCCTTAAAAGACCCTACTTGGTAACATTTATGGCAGCAAGAGAGGAAGGCCTGAGATAAGGTGGCTCCAGGACTTGGAAAAGGGCCTAACAGAACTCGGTGAGAGGCAGAGCACTGTGCAGAGTGGGCCGGCTTAATATTGTCAGGGAGCCAAGCCCCATCCCGGCCTATAGTGCTGGTTAGTTAGTCATAAAATGTATCATAAATGAAATTTATTAAACATAAATATTACAAACGCTTATTTTTACAAAGAAGAAACTCCTTAACATTCTTTCAAATGACAACGCATTTTAACCAGAAGGGCCCTCAAACTCATAATTATAAAAACTAAATTAATGAAGTTTTGTAGTCGTGTTCCAGTAGACCAAACAAATCATGAACGATAGTATGTATGTTTTAGCTTTCGTGGCTGCGCTGTCCAAATAGACTTTGCTTGCACTTTCGCTGGCTCGAGAGCACTTACTCATTTCCACTGAAGTAACTCAATTACTTACTATTATATTGTCAAGGGCTGCTGGGATTTAAATGATACATTCACGTTCCTCAGTTGATAAAATCCCATGCATCATCCCCGACCTTTCGACTTTCTATCGCTGGTGGATTCGGAAGTCATGAACTTTCTAACCTATAATTCTTCTCTAAGCAATTAGATACATCACTCAACCAAATCAACAAATATTGAAATAGCATCATTATTGGAGAATAATTATTTTAAGGTTATAGAAGATACATAGATAGAATAGAAAAGTACTCGTATCTTCACTCGAGGACCCTTGAGTGTAACACTAATAATAATAGAATACAATAACAGACACGGTGAATAAGTGGTTAAGTCGAATTTTATCCAGAGAGAGTTCACTGAATTGAGGGAAGCGGAATAGTATCCTTCTAGTAGTTTTCGTCTTGAAATGAATTATAATATTAGCAATACCTTCAAGCCATTTATGCTTAAAGAGAATAGACGATTTCGCGCTTCCTCTAAGTACTAGAAATTTATCATTATTCACCGGTGCCGAAGATATACAAAAGTTTTCTTTTATTTTCATCCTTGAAGATGATCTAAAACTGAGATTGAACCCTAAACATTTTACACTCTTCTATAAACTATCCAGTCAACCTTGTCCACATAAATAAACTTTTTGAATTTTTTTTACAAAGTTCGTTCTGCGTATGCCATATGATTGATTACAGGTCTGAATGGTAGTATTTAAAAAGAAACATGGACACACATGGAAACATCGACTATAAATAATAATGATCTGAGGAAAATTCTAGATTGTTATGATCTCATAAAGGACAAATCACGATTTCAAGGTGGGTATTGAATTTAGGACTTAAGATGTTACATTTTTATTTTAATCTGAAAACTATAACTACGAAAACAGAAATTAATAGCCTCCATTAAAATTATTTTTTCTTCTTAATGAACTTTCCTCAACTTCTTTCTCCAACTTTGAGAAAGAAGAACCAAATTATATATATATATATATATATATATATATATATATATATATATATATATATATATATATATATATGTATGTATGTATTCATATGTAAAAAAAACTGACGAAAAATTGGTCATCAACCAATCCTTTCTTAGTTTTCTTCAACATATGTTCTACTTTTTATTTCTTTCATATCCTTTCACAGGACTGTTCACTTAGTTTCTACATTTTCTTTTTATGACAGGTAGACATCCAGAACTAAGGCCGAGTGTTCGAGTTTCATCGTTTTGAGGGATCACCTGTGGAACTATAACAATTTATTTTTATTTTGAAGAGAAAAGCTTATATCTTGGCCGTGATTCCGACCGGGGCGTCTGCATCTCTAGTGCAGTGCTCTAACCACTGAGCTACCAGGGGGCGTATCCAAGCCAGACAAATTCATTCTCTTCACCGATCCTACATCCCCGTGTTCTCGCAATTTTTGCGAGGTATACACGGGGAAGAATGTTCATTGAACATTACTTTAATCGGGATCTCGTTGACTTAATAATTTTTAAATTATTTTTTATTTATTGTTCTTTTTGATTATTTTTAAATATTTTTATTTTTAAGAGAAAAAATTACGTCTTGGCCGGGATTCGAACCCCGATTCCAAATATCAAGTTAAAAATCCTCCGAATAAAAAATAAATATAAATGCAACGCAAAATATTTTCCATTTCAAATTCCATGATAGTGTATTTTGCTTAAAAGCAAAATCAGCGGAAAACAAATGCTTCTGAACGCGTGGATTCGAGGTTCGTGTAAACAATATAAAAAAAGGAATACATATATCATATTCATTTCGTAATATATTGGATTTAACAATTCAAGAATACAATGAAGATTGTTTTGTTTTTTTCACAATACTCCAAAGTTTTATTTACAATATAAATACAAATGAAATGAAGATTGCGTCATTTATTTTCATTTCCTGTTTACTAAGACATTTAAGCACTACGATAATATGCAAATTTTTGCATAAAAACAACATTCCAATGTGACTTTTATTCTACTTTATTTATTTATTTATGACGTTTCAATATATAAATTCATATTTGCCACCATGATTCATAAACATAAAATGTTTATTTTTAATCAGGAAATGAATTTTTATATAACACAGTATGTAAATAAAAATTAATGACAGTTACCAGAAAAAATAAAGTCCCTAATATAATAGAACTGCGCCTGTGGAGTTAGCTCGCTGGACTCTACTGCCGGTCCCAAGCCCGGATAAAGCAGGAGGGTTAGCAGGGGGGTTGACAGCCCACCTGTTGTAAAAAAACTATCTTGTTATGAACGCTCATTCATCAAGCCTCGGAAATCGGACGGAATCACGGAAACAACAAGGATCTCGGAAACGGACTATAAAAATTGGAACATGGAGTGTACGTACACTCTGCAGAGCAGGAGCGTTGGAGGAACTCAGAATACAGGCCAAGAAAAGTAACCTGGATATATGTAGTAGCAGTACAGGAAGTAAGGTGGACTGGCCATGGAAATGTACAGGGAAGGGAGTTCACATTTTTCTATAGTGGAGCAAAGGACAGACATGAGTTTGGGACAGGATTCCTTGTATCTAACAAGATAAAGAATGCAATACTGGACTTCATGCCGAATGATGAACGGATATGCAAGCTTAGGGTGAGAGGACGCTTTCACAATATCAGCATTGTGAATGTCCACGCCGTGACAGAAGAAAAATATGAAGAACACAAAGAGGAATTCTTCGAAAAGTTAGAACGGGTGTATGACTCCTGCCTCATTATATGACCTTAAAATAGTTCTGGGAGACTTTAACGCTCAGGTAGGAAAAGAAACAGAATTTAGACCCACCATTGGAAAATATAGCCTACATAATATAACGAACGATAATGGCGAACGCATGATAAACTTTGCAGCCTCCAAGTCACTCGTGGTTATGAGCATTATGTTCCCACATAAACCCCAACATAAACAAACCTGGCTGTCACCAAATGGCAACACCGCGAATCAGATCGATCACGTACTAGTGTCAAGCAGGTTCTTTAACAGTATCAACGATGTGAGATCGTATAGAGGTCCTGACATAAGTTCAGACCATTACCTCGTTGTAACGAAGCTTAAACAACGAATAAAATGCCTACCGAAAAGTCAAGCAAGGAAAACAAAGGCATGGGATCTAGACTTTTTTAGAGATGAAGAGAAGACAAAAAAGTTTCAAACAGTAGTAACAACGAGTATAAACAATTTGCCAGCAGAAGATGGTGTGAACAAAAACGCGAATCAGAGATGGCTCGAAATTAAAGGCTGCCTAAAAGATGCTGCTGAGAGAGAATGTGGGCAGGCAGAAAAACCTTCCAGAAACACATGGTTTGATAAAGACTGCGCACAGGCCATAAATGACAGAAATGAAAAAAGGCAAAGATGGTTAGCCAGGAATACACGGAGCACTTTTAGAGAATACTCAAATGCCAGAAAACGGGTGAGATCCGAGAACTGGAGGATGCGAGAAGAATAATGACACCAGGAAGTTCTTCCAGAAAGTGCAAGGAATTCAAAGAAAAGGAAAGAATCCGGCTTTAGGGATAAGGGATGAAGAAGGAAACCTACAGATCCTTCCTGCAGAGGTGCTGGACAGATGGAAAACCTATTTCTGCAATCTGCTGAACGCAGAAACGGAAAGAGTTCCTCTATCCGGAATAGAAGGAAGAGCAAGCCAGGAACCTGGTGACGAACACATCCCGCCAGATGTGGAGGATGTTGAAGAAATAGTAGAAAAATTGAAGAACAGGAAAGCATCCGGAATAGATGGTCTCCCCGCGGAGCTGTTCAAAAAAGCTGGAAGGGAGCTAGAAAAAGAACTCCACGAGCTCATAGCACAGATCTGGGAAGAAGAAACTATACCCAAGGAGTGGTGCGAAGGCATCATAGTGCCAGTGTACAAGAGAAAGGGCGACCCCTCGATATGCCCTAACCACAGAGGAATAACGCTCCTCTGCACGGCATACAAGGTGTTTTCAATAGCAGTATATAATCGACTTCTGCCATATGTGGAGAGGAAGCTGGGGGTTACCAAGGAAGCTTCAGAAGTAACAGGTCGACCACTGACCAGATATGGACCTTAAAAAATATCTGCGAGAAAATGAAGGAGTACGATCAGACAATGTGGATGCTGTTCATAGATTTTAAATCAGCATATGACTCAATTATAAGGGAAGCATTGTTCCGAGTCATGCAGAAGATGGAGATCCATGGGAAACTAATACGACTCGTACAATGCACGATGAAAAACACATACTGTCGAGTAAACATTAGAGAGGGACTGTCGGAACAGTTTGAAATAAAAAATGGTCTAAGACAAGGAGATCCTCTTGCCCCATTACTATTCAACATTGCCCTGCAGGCAGTTATGGAAAGAGCGAGTAGCGCTCCGACTGTTGAATAGGAAGGACCTACAGTAGACGAGCTCCTGGGGATTAGCCTCACTCTTCTTCAGGAAATCTGAGAGCAGTCATCGCCCAACAGCCGCCGAGGTAAGACCTATATTTTAAGTGTTCCCGGTGTTAGTGCGCTGGCTCGTAAGTGTGGTGGTGGTTGAGGCCCGAGGGACTAATTAGCGAATCGATGCCCTCCACGGACAGGAGGTTTTGAAAATTTAAAAAATTTTCAAAACTGAAAAATTTTCCAAAAAAAATTTTTTGGAAAAAAAATTTTGAAAATTTTTTGTGTAATATCGGTAGTGCAAAGTGCCGAACGGATAATGCACAAAAAAAATTATGATAAAAGTTCGTCAGGAGAGGCGGAAAACGCCGTTGAAGGTGCCCAGCTCAGCGAGCCAATGGACGTGAGAGGTGAGCAGGAGGAGCGTGCATCGGCGCTCGGCGCCAGAATTAAGTGGCCGTTGGCCTCTGCTTCCGACGGAGAAGTCGAGAAGCAGAAGGCTAAGAGGCAAAGGGAGGATTCCCCGGTGGAAGAAGCGGCCGAGGACCCTACTGCCAGGGCCGAAAGGATCTCTGACCAGGTTAGGGCGTACCTCGTCCGAAAGAAGATGTCGCTGGAGGCCCAGAGTTATATCAATGGCCAGATCAGGGATATCCTGGGCATTATTGTGGGCCTCCAAGCGCAGTGGAAGATGGTGCCCGCCATAGTAGAGGAGGTGGTGAACGAGGCCCTGAATGGGGAGACACTCCACCAGATCATAGCAAAGAAAGTGTCTGAGATTATCGCCTCCATGGTGGCAACATCTATTAGTGATGCCATTGGGGGCGAATACGACCGGAAAAAGAAGGAGTGGGTCTCCCCCACTCTCAATAGAGTTCAGGGCCTCATCGGGGACCTCCGGCTGAAGGACCAGGAGGCCGGGATCTTGAGGCACGCAGCCAAGACTAGGGCGGAGGAGAGGAGGAAAAAGGTGGAGACCAAGGAGCCCGAGAAGGTGGTCGCAGGACCCTCCGGGTTGGTCCCACCCCCACCCCCTAGCAAGTACTGCGGCCTCATGCCGGCCCCGATGCCCCAGAGGAGCAGCGCTACCCCGATGTGCCGGGGTAGGAATATGGATGTGGACTCCAGCGAGGAGGAGGAACCGAACTGGGAGGTTGTCCAGAAAAAGAAGAGGAAGAAGAAGAAGAAGAAGCAGCCAACCTCCCAGGAAGAAGAAGAGGCTCTACCCCCCTCCTTGGAAGGAAAGAAGAAAGGGAAGAGGCTGACCTTCGCTGGAGTCCTGGCCAGGGTTCCCGCGGCGCAGTTCAGACCCGAGGACGCTCCCACCTATATCACCCTCCAGGGTACATCTGCAGGGTGGAATGCCGGGAAGATCCTGCAGCAGCTCCCATCCCAGGAGAAGCTTAAGCAGATCGGCGCCAGTGCTGGAGTGGTCAGAGTGACCAAGACTGGCGCCGTCCTGGTCAGGACAGGAGGAGCCGACCAGGCCAAGAAGATTATAGAGTGGGACGCCCTGAAGGAGAAGGGGCTCGAGGCGAGGCTGGCTATGGCGAGAAGGCCTCGTCTGGAGCTGAGAGGCGTACCTCTGGAGAAGCCGGAGGAGGAGAGCGCCAGAAGGGCGTGGTTAAGACCCTGCTTCTCCACGCCCGCGAGGGGCGGGCTGACGAAGAGGTGGATCGTGGAGGTCCACCAGAAGATGAGGCTCGCCCTGATGGGCCTCACCCCGGAAGACGTCAGCGGCGGATGGTGGGGGATGGTCATCAGGGATTACCTCGACCCCCTGCTCTGCCTGAAGTGCCTTGAGCACGGCCACACGGCGAGGGCTTGCACGGCGGAGATCGCGTGCAAGTGGTGCCAGGACACCGGGCACAAGGCTGCCGAGTGCCCGGCAAAGGCTAGAGGCACCAAACCTCAGTGTAGGCACTGCAAGGTGAAGGGCAGACAGGGGAAAGACTTGAACCATTGCGCGGGCAGCAGGGAGTGCCCGTCGTACCTGGAGCTGATGACCATCCAGATGAAGAAGACCCGGTATTCGTAGGCTGCAGATTCTGCAGGTCAACATGGGCCGAAGACGAGTGGTCGCGGACGAGCTGAGAGCTCTCGCTAAGGAAGCTGACATCATGGCTATTCAGGAGCCGTGGTGTCAAGGAAATGTGGTCGCCGGATTCGGTGTCGCGTCGAGGGTAGTCGCTATGGGCAGTGGAGAGAGGAGGCCTAGAGCGGCTATTGTGATAGTGAATCCAAACCTCGACGTTATGGAACTGAAGCAATTCACCAAGGCGGATCAGGCGGCATGCTATGTCAGATGGGGGAGGATATCCTTCGCCCTCGTGTCGTCGTACATGCCGCCGAAGCAAAGGATAGAGGAGAATGTATCCGCCGTGGAGGCCATTGCACAACGTTATAGGAGTGTGGTGGTCTGTTCCGACACCAATTCGTGGAGCACGGCCTGGGGTTCAGTGCGCACAGACGCCAGAGGAAGACTGGTGGATGAAACCGTGGCGAGGTGCCAGCTCTTGGTCATGAACGAGCCCTCTGGCCCAACTTTCGTTGGAGCCAGGGGCGAGAGCTAGATCGATGTCACACTCGCCACGGCCACCATGGCGAGGCGTATTGCGGGCTGGACCCTACGGTCTGACACGAGCTCCGACCACCGGGTCATAGCCTTCAGTGTGGTAGAGGAGGAAGGCGGAGTCTTACCAGTGGAGAAAGGCTTCGTGACCCGAACTGCGAACTGGGGAGATTTCTCCAGTGAACTGGAGGGAATATTGGTCGATAGAGAATGGGATGAGATGGCGCCGATGGAAGGCGAGTCAGCCGTTGACCGCAGAGTGGCGGGGCTGACGGGCGCCATCACGGAAGCGGCCAATATGACCCTCCAGCGCCGCAGAGCGAGAGCGCGTCCGGTCCCATGGTGGACGCCTGCCCTGACGCTCCTCAAGAGGGAGTACTAAGGGCCAGGCGCAGGTACCAGGAGTGCAGGGAAGAGGAGAGGAGACCGGCACTCCGAGAGGAATCCAAGGCTAGGTACAGGGAATACCGAAACGGCGTGCGTCACCGGAAGAAGGTATCCTGGGACGAGTTTATCGTCCAGGAATCGCAGAAGAATCCCTGGGAAATCCCGTACAGGGTGGCACTGGGCAAGGTGAAGCCGCTAACCATGATGGCGGCTATCAGAGTGGGAGATGCCCAGGCAACCACCCTGGAGGAGACTGCAGATATGTATATAGGCTATACATACCCCAGGGATGATCCGTCCCAGGATACGGAAGATGACAAGATGGTGAGACGCACCACGGTGTGCCCTCCAGGTACCGAGCTGAGTCCACCATGGGATATATGGGACCTTCGTCTTGCCGTGGATAGGCAGAGGACCGGAAGAGCTCCAGGACTCGACGGAATCGACGCCGCGATCTTGAAGAGGAGCGCCCCCCTCATTGAGGATGACCTTCTTGGCATCTTCAATGAGTGCCTGGACCAGGGGCGGTTTCCGAGACAGTGGAAGATCGCGGATCTGAGACTTCTCTACAAGGGAGGAGGCAAGGATAAGGAGACGCCGAAGGCGTACAGGCCGATATGCCTCCTCCCGGTGATGAGTAAAGTCCTGGAGAGTCTCATCGTCACCAGCCTAAGGCCGGTCCTTGATGCGGCGAGCCATACACGGCAGTTCGGCTCGACCCGTGGCAAGGGAACGACCGATGCACTGTTGAGAGTGCGCAGGGACGTAGAAGAGAGGGCGGAGAAGTATGTCATGTTAGTACTGTTCGACATATCCTCCGCCTTCGATAGCGTGTGGTGGCCCTGCGTACTCCAGCGGCTGCAAGAGTTCGACGCCCCCAGCAACCTGTACTCCCTCGTAAGTAGCTACCTCAGTGAAAGGAGTGTCAGGATTAGAGGTAGCTACTATGAGGTGGAGAGGAAGATAGAGAGGGGTTGTCCACAAGGGTCGGTCCTCGGGCCGGCCCTGTGGAAACTCGTCTTTGACCAGCTGCTGGGGGAACTTGAAGATCAAGGTTTCCTTGCCACGGCCTACGTCGACGACCTGGCAGTCATCGTGGCCGCGAACAGCAGAGCCAGAGTGAAGATGGAAGCAGAGAGGTGCGCCAGTCTCGTAGCGGAATGGTGCGTGAGGAGGAAGCTGAGTATGGCCGCTGCCAAGACCCAGGCCATACTCCTAAGAGGCTCCACCGACGGGGCTCACCCTATCACGTTGCAGATCCAGACGGAGAGGGTCAGACTAGGTGAGGAGGTGACGTACCTAGGCGTGAAGTTTAGGAGAAACTTCGACGCCACTCCTCACCTGGGATACTTGAAGGATAGGGTGACCCTGTCACTCAATGGACTAGGAAGGATTGGGGGTGCATTCTGGGGCCTCAGGTACCCAGCAACGATGACCATTTATAAAGGCGTGGTCTTGGGTATCCTGAGGTATGCATCCCCGGTATGGAGCCGCAACCTCACGCAGCAACAGAAGAGGAGACTGGCGACGATCCAGAGACTGGCTCTGCTACGGGTCACGAAGGCGTACAGAACGGTGTCGCATGAGGCGGTGCAGGTGCTTGCCGGAGCCATGCCCCTGGACCTCCTCCTGAAGGAGAATGCCCTCAAGTACGAAGCGAAGAGGCAGGGGCTGGAGACGCTCCCGGAGGGACTCCGTCAGAAGATCGGCGAGACCCCGAACCTGTGGAAGAGGATTTTGAGGGAGGACTCGATAGAGCAGTGGAATGGACGGTGGGTGACGAGCCAGAAGGGCTCTACGTTGAGAAAGTTCTTCCCCACCGTCCAGTCGAGGTTGTCTGCGACATGGGTCCTCCCGGACTACTGGGTCTCGCAGATGCTGACGGGACCCGGTGGGTTCCGGGGAAAGCTCAGTGAGCATAGAAGAGAGGTCGATCCCCGGTGCCCCACCTGTGGAGTCCCAGAGACGGCGGAGCACGTGTTGCTCTCCTGCACCGTGATGGAAGGACACCGTGCCAGGATGTCGAGGAAGACTTTCCCCGCCTCATGGAGGAGGACAATTACCCCCATTTCAGGGAGTATGTCTACGGGTGGAAGGAGGTGGTCGGTCCTGCGCATTTTACCATCAGCAGGATACGGCCACCCGGCGAGCCACCGGACCAGGATTCACCAATGCATTCGCAGGAGGACGAGCCCCCAGGAGGAGACGACTGAGGGAGTGGACTGGCCGGATGCGACCGGACGGATGCGGCGGACCAGGAGGGCTGGACGGCAACCGGACGGATGCAGACCGGCCAGGAGGCATTAAAGGTGCTGCCCCATCAGTAAGGTGCACATCCGTGTACCGGGCAGCACCACAGATTTTTATTTTTGTTTTTGTTGTACCCCAGAAGTAAATGGTACCCCCCAATTTTATTGTAAAATAAGAATTTTTACCAATAAAGAGTTGTTTTTTGGCGGTGGTGGGCGTGCGTAAACCCAACGTATCAACCCACCACCGCCGAACCCCGTATGCCAGCGATGGCAGGTAGGAAAAAAAAAAAAAAAAAAAAAAAGTTATGGAAAGAGCAGGATTACTTGGAGGCGGAAATATTTTTAATCGACTAACGCAGGTACTCGCCTATGCAGATGACGTGGTAATTATTGGAAGGACATTACCTAGTATTAAGGACAACCTGCAAAGGCTCGAGACTGAAGCAGAAAAGTTGGGGTTAAAAATAAATGAGGAAAAAATGAAACTGATGGTTCTGAGAAGAGGAAGGCAAAATCAGCAAATTCGCCGGCAGCAACTCTACGTAATGGGAACACTTACCTTCGAGGTAGTGAACAGCTTCCAATACCTTGGCTCTGTCATCAACGACAAACTAGATGAAACAGAAGAAATCAGAAGAAGAGTACTGGCTGGGAATAAGGCATACTTTGCAATTACCAGTTTGCTGAAAAGCAAAAATGTCGACCTCAAAACTAAGATCACTCTCTATAAATCGCTGATTCGGCCAATAGTGACACATGCTTGCGAGACATGGACCCTAAACAAGAAGGATGCACATCTAGTGGATAGATTCGAAAGACGATCTCCTCTTTCGCCCGGTTACAGAGGATGAAGTGGCTGGGTCACCTGCTGAGAATGGGAGGAGAAAGAACTGCTAGAACAGTGTTCGAGAACTGCCCTGATGGAGTGAGGCGTAGAGGGAGACCCAGGGGCAGGTGGAAGGATAGCGCCCTCAGAGATCTAATTGTCTCTCGCGGAGAAAATTGAGAATAAGTTCTCTAAGATCTCGGAGAAAATTGAGAATAAGTTCCATACATGCGCAGGACCGAAGCAGATGGAGCTTGGAGATTGAGCAGGCCAAGGATCGCTTTAAGCATCTGTCGCGCCACTAAAAGAAGAAAGAAGAAGAATATAATAGTCCGCTCAATATTTTAAATATATTTCTACTTCTAAGTACTAATGTGATGTGAGCAGTTTAGAATCATAAGTCCTAATGGTCTCGCTTCTTTGACTTGAAATGAGGCGCGATGATATGGTAGTGTTGAAGTAATTTATTTGGACAGCAATGCACATATTTTTGTGTTCCAGATAAACATTAAATGTGCTTACTAATGTACACTTAAATATGCACTGCTATCCGGTTTTTACTTGCGTTACAAAGTATCTTTCTCATGAAAATGAAAAAATTTTCTGTTTCTCACGCTAAGATAGTACTGAATATTATTTATGAAAGTTGTTATAAATGTTTGTAGTAATAACAAAGTCTTATATTCATGCATAATGTAGTCCTAAAACGCTTCAAGAAGGTCGTTCTATATGATAAAGCGACGAATTAAGAAGTATTACTAAAAATAACTCATAAATATATACAACACAAAAAAACAATACAAACCATAAAAAATAGTATTTCTTGAATAATATTATATATGTATGGGGAAGAGTATAAATGGTCCGTGTGGAGGTCAAAGAATTAATTCTTTATATAGTCTATCGCCATCACACGCGGACCAAAAAATAATTTTGATAAAAACTTTTTTTATTTATTTATTTTATTATGTTTTTTACATAAAGGTGTTATTCATGAATATATCATTCATTCATCACTTATAACGAACGGATCCCGATACCATAAAACATTATATTAATCAAAGTGTTTGAATGCATTTAAATATTTGGTATACAAACAAACTGTAATAAAACTAACATAATATTTATTTCTGGAAAGAAATAAGCAAAAAACCTTCATAAAAGTCTTGATTGGTTCATTTTTATGTTTTGTATTGACTAAATGTAACAATATAGCATAATTAAAGTCAAAGATATAATAAAAGACATACAATGCGGCGGGACTAGCTTACATAATTTTATAGGACTAATGTTTGAAGGGTATCAGTTCGAGTTAAGTCACCAAAAGATTTAACTTTTCATTAATCACCTGTGGTCTAGTGGTTAGCGTAACAAACTACTAAACCCAAGATCGCGGGTTCGTAGCCCGGCAGATGGCCCTAGGATTTTTTTAAGGCAGTAAAAAATCCTTAGTTACGCCGTCTTACGGAAGGGACGTTAAACGGGGGTCCCGAGCCCATACGATGTCAGGTACTCGTTAAAAATCCCTATCCTAATTAAACCTGGATAGGCAAAATTTAGAGCTCCCACTGTAGCATCGTCCGATAGCCATAGCAGCATAAAGTGACGTTAAATGAACAAACAAACTTTTCATTAATATTATTTTTAGTACTATCTAAAACAAAACTAATTGTGCGTTTTATTGTGAACAAAAACTTCATACGACTTAACTCGAAAGCGAAAACCTGCGGAACTGATACCGTTTGAAGTTATCTTATGAAATTTTAAAACAGATACTTTATTCAATTTTTGTTCTCCTTTCAGTTCTTTGGTTTCCCTAGTTTTTTTACTCAGACAAGAATATTTGCAATAACTTCTTGCGTAAACATTATCAAAACACAACTAATACAGCTAAATTATAATAATAAATAGCGCTAATAACCAATAACCAACCCTCAAACAGTTCCAGTAACCTATTTCTCACCCGTAGACATCAGTGCGACCAGTCACCGTGTAATACTTTTTCCACCTCCAGTAGTGTGTTCAGTTTTTTTTGTCATTTCCCCGGCTCAGTTTTCCCTTTCGTGGAATTTTCACTGAAGGAGCGAGAAAAGTATAGATGACGTAGAAATTGATAATGGGCATAAAAAAAAGAAAAGGACACGCTAACAATTTTTTTGTTGGGGGGAGTCTTTTGAATAATAAGTATTATTATACTTTTCACTATAGGTGAATCTTTTAAAATATGTTATAATCAACCAACAAATACATAAACAAAGACCTAGATCAGACGTGTCTCTTCACAGGTTATTCTTTTGGTTTATAGTCTAAGCAATAAAATTACCATTCAAAGAGCATCGAATCTCGAATCTTAACTGTTGCCAAAACAACGAAGACATTGTAATTATATTGATCTATTATAAGAACAGTAGTCATCTTAGTATTTTCTTCCAAAACGTTTGTAATAAACTGACAACAGAAAATATTAGAAATCGAAAACAGGCAAGAGGATTAAGATGGACAGCACATGTTTTACAATGGAGAGCAAATTGAAATTGAAGCTGGGAGTCCGCGATTGGTGGTAGAAAGAGATTTTGGGGGGGGGGAAGGGTTCCTTGGTCGATTACAGTAGTTTATTTTAGTATTAATAGGCCAAAGTTCATTAGATATATATATATAAGGCTTGCCCATAAAACCGGTAGGCCAGGTAGGGGAGTGTTATTAATACTGGGTCTGATGTTCATGGTTTTTCTCCTGTTTCATTTTTAAAAAAAAATTATTATTACCTTTATTATAGGGGAAGTACACCAAAGTTAACAAACGGTCGCTGACACTAAGTAAATTCTTTATTAAATGGATTTGAACCAAGGAATCCTACTTTTTTAATCAGCAATATAAACTTCCATGAACGCATTCTTACCTCTTCTTTTGAATGCATACATACCAGCTCTATGGAGAGAAAGATAGAGGTAAAGATAGTATGACTTAACAAAAACATGTAAAGAGAATAGTCACTAAGTTATAACGCTAGTCCGTAGTTGACAAGTCTATCCAGGTGGTTCTTAATAGAAAGTCTCTTTGTACATCGTTTCATGACACAATAAATTTAATTCTTTCTTACTTACAAGTCTTCTGTTCAAGTTCTGAGGATCACCTATGCTGTCTTTCATCGCTGTTGAAAAAAAAAATTGACTTTTTCATCGATGATTCAAATGGCTTACATATCGTCATTAATACCCATCAAGATATACTAGTCATTATGAGGAGCCAACTTCGGATACTGCTAATTCAGGCTATATTGCTAAGTTTTATCCTGAAGATGTAACTTACGTTACATATTCAAATATACCTTGGCAATCCTTAAGAACTAATGAAGTCGGTTCATGATTAAATTTTGATTATAATTATCGATTAAAAACATAGGAGAGAAATAATAATATTCAAATTAAATAATATAGATATCATAATTTAAGAAAATTCAGAATAAATCCTGACGAGAACAGCAAATAATCACTTAATAGAATTTTTGTGGCATTTGCTATGATAACGACAATGGTTTGGCGAATGCGGTTTTCTGAAAAAAAAACAGCATATTTTCACTAAACTCACTCCTCAATAGAATCCGAAAGTATTATATGAGAAATACTATAAATTATTGATTGTAAAATATAAATTAATCTTCGAAAAGTCTTAAGACCTGGTAATGTTATCATTACTTCTCAGATGAAAAATTCAATTTATTATATGACTATGTAAGTTTTCAGAATATTGGAAAAAGTGGGTCAGCTATTATTTGAATTGACCTCATTATTGTTTATGAGGGAAAGTTCATTTTCTATTTTAAATATACCTAATTTTAAGAAGATGGCCTCGTGACCTTCTAAGTTTGATTTGTTATACGAGTACATTGTGTAGTTTCTCTGCTTGACTTTATCACATACCATTATATATCTTTCATTCTATTTACTTGCTGTATTACTATTAAAAAGTTGTAAATTTAGTAAATAAATTTAAATGTATGAATATATACAATTTCATCTTCTTTTATACTTTGTAATTATTTTTCAATTTGAAAAAGCGTATGGTAGATGCCTTAAAAGGAAGATACTAAAAGCGCTAAATATGTACATAAAATGCTTTATGTTAAATCATATTATCCTACCGTATAACATATCGCACATACGGTGCTATAACGTCACTTATGCAATTTTTGCCAAAACTGAACTAAGTATGTTTATATTTTTTTTTTAACAGTAATTAGTGAGATGCTTGCTTTTACTTTAAAATGAAGTTTAAAGCTGGAGTTTAAATATTATCATTTTATTTGTTTAGTACAGAAGAACTATACCTTGTAATAGGACGTTGAATTTTCAAATGCTTCTCCTGAAAAATTACATAATTTACATAAGTTATTAACATTTGTTACATACTTTATATTTATTTATAAAAATCAAAAAAGAAAGAAAAGGAATGTCTTAACAAATCTTGCAAGTAGACTCTTTTTTAGTCACACGATTAATTTTTATAAAAAAATATATATTACATTTTCCTCCAAATTTGTAAATGATTAAGGTCCCTTTGTTCATCTATGCATGTAATATTTCATTTCGTTTATTCTCAAGCATTAGGAGGTGAAAGTGAGTAATTAGTTTTGCAATTAATTTTTAAGACGAAATTGAAGTAATAAATATATCTTAGGAACTTGAGCAAAAGTCAATGTTTCATTTATACCACTTTTGAGGGTAATTAATTTTATATACGAACAGTAATAACCATGTGAATCTGAAATTTTATTTCAAAATAAAAAAAAGCTTTATTTCGATGAATATTTAAAATAACTAAATAAAAACATTTAAAATATAAGTACCCGTGATAAATTATTATTTATATAAATTTTTTTTTATAAAACTTCGAATGTATATTAGGTCTTGATTTCAGCAGATGCATTTGGGTATACTATGCCGCAAGACAAACCATGGATTCACTGATTTAAGTTGAACTACATTTTACCTTTTCAATTTATATAGTCCTCAAAAATGCTGGATTATCCAAAATTTTAAACTTTAACTCAACATATTTTAAACAAATAACATTACCAAGCGTCTTCATCAGAAGGAGACAATACTTTACGAACAAAAAATAACAAATTTATAATAAAAATCTGTTTTTCCAAGCTTCTGGAGTTTTTACGATACATATTTTTCGAATTAAGAGAAATATAAGTTCAATCAGTTACAATTTTAGGAAGACATTAAACTTTTAACTGTTTTTTTTTAAAGCAGCTATAAAATTAATGAAAAAAATATGTCAGCAACTAGGTAAAAAAATAATACATATATAGAAAGTTATAAATTTCTAAATCATCAACAATTTTATCTCTGTCAAACAATAAAATATATACATTTCCATTCAATAGAAACTTTTGAATTAGTAACAAATATTCATATACAATTATTAAAAAGAATCGAGTGATCGCAAAATCAGTGGGCTTGTAGGGCGAAGCTGTAGTATCTATGTAATTTAAATGAACAAATACAAAGATGTGATAGGTTTTACTTGTCGTCCAGGACTATTGGGACTATCGGTAAAGGCATTACCGATTTATAACTTAAAAGGTGTATTCTACCAACCAAAACATTCATTTTAACCTAATGTATTTCTATAAAAAATGATTTGATCAAAGACCATGACACCAAAGAACAAGTTAAAAAAAAAACTTTATTTATTACACAGTCATAATGTGATGTATATCTAATGTAACTCGAACTCAAGATTGGTTAATTTTACGTGTATTAATTTTATAAATTAAATATTTTTGGAATGTTTAAAATGCTATACACAATTAACTTAGAGTTCTCAATGCAATTTTACTCTACCGAAATTCAGTCTTTAGTTTTCAAATATCTTAGTCATTGTCTCATTATATTGCCAGGGAAATCGTTACAACGGTTTATTTTTATCATCATATAATTTATTATAGGGCTAAACTGTAATGGCAATAATATGTATATAGTAATCACTCACATACTACTAGCATCTCAAATCAGCTCTATGACAAACACTTAATAGATGCCATTTCTGCCAAAAGCGTTTACGTATTTTTATAAATTTTTATAAGCCCCTGAAATATAAGATTACTTTAAGATAATAAATTCATAAGTACCAGTATTTCGTGAAGCAGATTTCAAATAATAATATTTTTTTTATTGGCAATAAATTATTTAAAAAAATGTATCCTGACTTATAGTTTTGCTATTCCGGACATATGTTTTTTTTAAAGTCTTTCTTTCCTTATTATATTCTGAGCAAGCATTCATGTAGGCTATCTCAAGGGCAATCTTTTTATTGTTACTTATTTTTTATACTAATTTTACTTTGAATTTTGATTAGGGTACCATGAGGAGATAAATACATATTTAAAATCATAGTTTTATACTTACTTCAAGCTCAAGATTGAAGTATCACTAATTATTTTACCGTTATTTAATTTTGTAAACGAGGTTTATAACAAATATTAATATAAAAAATATTTACTTACATATTTACCTGGGGAAAATATAGGTTTATTTTTATCGGCTACAAATTAAAATAACTGAATAATGATATAAAATAATTGTTCACTAAATAAATAAATTAGGAAACATATAATAAATGAATCTTGAGGTAATTAAATAATTTAAAAATCGAGGGACACTCGACTCCAGACTCCACTACCCCTAAGATCTGACGCACCCTACTCCAGAACCCGCCCTACTTCGCCCCCTCCAAACCACTATAAGAACTTGCGGACCCCCCGTCTTCTGCAGAGATGGTGCTCTTCCTCTTCGGGCTCTTGGCCGTGCTTTCCGGCTCCTCGGCCTGCGTCGGCAACTCCTCCTTCAGCTGCATCAAGTCCAAGCTCGGGAAGGCCGTCTGGAGGATCAATGCCATTCCAGGTTAGCAAGAGTATGGTAAAGTTATCTTGAGTTATGTGGTGTCGTTGTTGTTTCGGTCAAAAGCTTTCTCTACTCAAAAATTATTTAAGATAACTAGGCATTTAGATAAAAACAGTTGTATTAGAACTGAACATTCATAGGTTGAGTCTCTAAAAAACAAAAACAAAACATAATACAACATTACTGTAGATAGGACAGAGCCAAGGTTAGGCAGCGCTAATCCTGATCTGTATTATTTTTACCTTTTATTTTCTGGAAACTTAGTTTTCATCTATTACTTTTGGGGAGACTCAAAGCTTTATTTTGGAATACTCCAATAATTAGTCATAGTAATTCTAATGTTCAATTTTTACTGAATGAATCAGTAAATAATACAGACTTGAAACTCGCATAAATAGAATATTGGTCATATATATTAATATTAATATAATAATAAAAATATTTATTTGAGAAATCATACAAATACCATTTGGTACTATATTAATATTAAACATTATAATTCTAAAAACTATAAATCGTTATGTTGTTTTGTAAATTCATTATTTATTAACTTTTTTTTATACTTAACTTGAATTTGGATTTGATTTTTTTTTGTGTAAAATTATTGCGGTATTAAAATTGTGATTATAATTGAATAATGGACTTATTGGTATAATATTGATATTATGCATTAAATAATAAATATGAGTGAATATTGTTTCGATCGTATGAATACTTGAATGAATCTCTTTCGTATAGCGTTTAATGCAATAGTATAACTACTAAGTAATAATAGTTATAATAAAATACTTCTTCTTTTTCTTATTCCTTATAACTTTCAGTCTGGAGGAGCCTCAACCCATCTCATCCATTTCTCTCTGTCTTGTCTCATTTGAGCAAGATTTTTCCCCTTCTTTCCTCCCAACTTGCGGATATATTCATTGTAGGCAATCCTGGGTCTTCCTCGAGGTCTGGCCTCCATTATCTTCCGTAGGTCTCGGTCCTGACTCATCCTGCAAACGTGTCCGAAACATCTTAGTTGTCGCTTTTGTAAGGTATCCATTAAAGCAGGAATCTCTAGATCTTCTCTAATTCTTATATTCCTTACACAATCTTCTAGTTTTACCAGCTACTCTGCGTAGGCATTTCATTTCTATCGCAGTGATTCGGATGATGTTCTTATCTCTAGCAACCCAACTCTCAATTCCATACATCAGTGGGGGAAGAAATATCGCTTCAAAAATATGGAGTTTGACTTGCTTGCTTACTTCAAGTTTTCTTACAATGGTGTTACAAATCTGGAAATGGAAATCATTTGCTTTCCTTATTCTACTTGAAATTTCCTGGTCTATCTTTCCCGTCTTGCTAATAACTGTCCCTAAGTAGGTATAATCGTTAGCAGTTTCCAATATTTCTCCTCCACAATAAAATCTCTCATTTCTTGCCTCTTCCCTGGAACCAATGAGTACTTTGCTTCATAAAATACTAACAATGTAGTAATAATATAAATTATAATAAGATACTAAATAATTAAGAAATTTCAATTCTATTTGTTTTACAGTTCTATTTTCTCCTCACAGTGTTAGTGTTAAATTAGTGTTACGACTGAAATAGTCCTGATGAATATTGCATTGGAAAGTACTATTAAGAAAAAGAAATTTTTCTTTTTTTAAATCTGTAAAGATTCTGAGAAATAGTCAAACTGCAATTCACATTTTCTAAATTAAGTTTACAATAAAACGAGGGTGAGATATTTATAACATACGAGTGTATCATAGTAAATACATAAACATAAATAATCCTAGAAAGGTTAATTTAAATTAGATTCAACAACTTGATTTGGGTACAAGATATAACTTAGAAAGATCTGAAAGAAGTTTCATTTGATTAATTTGATATGAATATTTTATTATTAAAAAAAAAATACGCTTCCCTACTATGTTGTGCTCCTGTAAAGACGATGTATAATTTCAATATTCTACTACTTAGTAGAAATATATATAAACTTATGTATTGTATATTTTATACATGAATATTAAAAGTTTTTATTGAATGTTATTACTTAAACGATATAACAATAAAAACTATTAAAAAATCTTTACTAAAGGCTTGATTGGAATGATATTACAAGCCAAGTTCTAAACAAAAAATTAATATAAATTTCACTTGTTGCTAATCATTTAAGCCGAATTCAGGCTATTTTTAAATAGTAAAAACCGAGTGCACTGTACGAAATATTAAAGAATTTCGTCGCATATTAATAAATTTATAACAAAAGCCCGACTAATGACTCCCCAGGGGGTATCATTTAATCAGTTAAATAAAAACGGTACCCAGCAAGCAGTACATAGCAATTACATGGCAGACCTAGATAGCAGGCAGATTCAGATCAAAGATAGAAGTACTCTTTTTTTAGCTACGAGTATTGCGTTTCATCATATTTCCTTACTTAAGATATGTGATGTTATTTTTGATAGTTGTGTCAGTCAATTTGGATCTAAAAAAATCTTGTATTCTCTTAAATGATTATTATTCCATAATAAAATTTAAAAGGTATATAGGGTTCCATTCTTTGCCAAGTGCTAATTAATAAAAAATGTTTCCTGTATTTTTAAAATAATGAAAATGAAGTCATTTTAGGCATTACGAAAATGAAAAAATGGACTTATACCACTTTCAAAGATAACTGCTCATCTAATATAGAGTCAAATTGTCTAAACTACCGTAAAAATATTAAGAAAAATTCTGGAAAATTGAAAATATTGGCTTATTTTTAGTATATAGATATTTTTAATATCAATTTAAATATTTAATTTTTGATACTCAAACTACTCAAAAATATGTGCCAAATTTCTTAAATAAATATTTGTATTATTATTATTATTATCAAACTACTCAGTAATTAATATGTATTTTGCTGAAGCAGTAAATAATTTTTAAACTATGAAAATCCTGAAATCAAATTTCAATTTACTCACATTTTAAACTTACATTTACTAACATTTAAAGATAAATCGCCCACATTTCTTTCGACTATGAATCGAGTGATTTCATTTTTCTTGTGGGATTAAAATTGAATTATAGATTATAGAACGAGCTTGATTTAAGATAATCTTTTGAAAATAAAAAAATAATATTTATAGTTATAAGAATTATATTAGTTGACAATTTGGATTCTCAATGGATAATCACAAGTCATAGTCATGTTCATTGTCATAAAAAAATAATTTAGATTGTTATAAAGTCGTGTATTTATAATTTTAAAGAGTAAGTTTTCATCTTGAATTATAAAAATAATAATAATAACCTTTATTTGATCATAAAATATATTAAACATATTCAAAAAGTTTCTATTTTTTTTCTATACCTATTCACATATTAACAAAATCAACCTTGAGTTGAGGTTTTAAATTCGATTGTTTTTACCTATCACTCTTGCAACCAGACTAAATAATGTACCTGCCCCATCCGTTTCCACTCTTTCCTATCCCGTTTCTACTCTCTTCCAGGCTGCCCCTCCGCAGCTCTACTTCATCTCCTTGTCCCAGTCTGTCGGTGAACGTCCTCTCTTCCGTTCGTGTTCTCTAGGATACCAATCCATGTCCATCTGATGGCATGTCCGGTCCAGGTCCACTTCCTTAAATGGACTTTTTCTATAATATCTGGGAGATCAGTCCTTGCTCTAATCCACTTATTAGTTTTCGATCTCTTCTAGATATTCCGAGGAGGTATCGCTCCACACCTCCGACTATTACTCTTAACTTGTGGCTAGTCTTCTTGTCTATTATCCACGTTTCGCAACCGTAGGTCATGACAGTAAGTACAGTGCTCATCCAGAGTTTCATCTTGACTTCCAAGCTCACAGAGGAACTATATATATATCCTTAAACTTGAATATTGTGCCATTCTTGAGTACATCGCCTGCTTATTTCTTCTATTTGCCCTTTAATAGAAATAAGATGCGCGAGGTATAGAAATGATTCTACTTTCTCTATAAGATGCTCTCCTATTATTAAATCTCCGTCAACCTTTATTGTTACATATTTACACTTCTTATAGTTTGTTTATCCTATGTTTTCTCCTGCTGCTATCAGTTGTTTTGCCATGGTTAGGATTTCTTCTTTGCATTTTCCTGCATTTCCTGCATTTTTCCTAGTATTTGATCATCCGCAAACTCTAAATGGTTCATCCATTCTCCAAGAATTTTTATTCCTTTGTTCTGCCAATTCATAGTTTGCATCATATCATGGAGAACTGATATAAATATTCTAGGAGATAAGGTATCACCTTGTCATACCCCTTTGCAAATTTTTATTTTTACTTTACTGTTCCCTAATTTATATTCGGCGTTGGATATTGAATACATGTCTTCCAACATCTTGCATATTCTTGGACTGATGGACTTCTTCAACATATTAATAATGCAATCGGTTTTTAGAGAATCGAATGCTTTTTCATAATCTAGAAAAAGAAGACATACTGACAGTATATAATCATTCGCTTTTTTAATAAGTTATTTGATCACAAAAATATGGTCTACAAGTAGAATAGTTCCTCATAAAGTCTGCTTGATGTTTTTCAGGTAAAAAAAAAAATGAATTCATTAAATAGTTAAACTGTTTATTATATCCAACGTTTCGACCCACGTTGCAGGTCTTCTTCAGGGCATATTGGTCACAAGGATGGCTGTGAGGAGAAGTAATGGAAGAAGATCTGTAAGATTAGTCCAAACTTAGATTTCCAATAAACAGTTTATCACTATCCAAGGAATTATTTTTTGACCACCCGGACCGTTTTCCTCTCCATATTTATACGGTCAACTATTGATAAATTAATTACACAATAATAAATAACATTACCAGACTTTTGTTTTCTCATAACGCAATGTTTTTCCAAATAGACAAAATATAACTGCAAGTTCAAATAGGTTATCTATTTATACGATAAATACTATCAACGATATTTTTGATAATTAAAGTTATTTTTACCGATTTCATAAGATCTAGAAAATGTTTCGATGTAAATATTATTTTAATCAATATAATTAATTAAGTATAAATACAAACCTCAACCCTAATTACTCTCAACGTAAGTATTGTTTCTTTATTAGTTACTTTAAATTTGTTACTCTTAAATATCTGTTGAACATATCCATTGCATATAAGTTCATCCGAAGTATCAAATATGGAGATACTTCGCATTTGTAACTATGAAATCATTGCAACCATTATTACAAATAAAAATAAAAGTTGTAAAAACGAATATTGAACCCACATTCGTAAAGCTCTCTTTTTAAAGGTTTAACGTGTATCTTTTTGAGAGAGAATCGATAAGTAAAATGTAATAGGTATATAAAATGGAAACAAATTTTATGGATATTTTTTTCTTTAATGTGCTTACGCAATTATATGTTTTGTTTCAGCATGCGCTAATTGAAATAAAAAACATTTTTGGAAAAAATATTCTTTGTGGATCTACAGAAATTTTACTACCTTTGATATGAATCGGGTAGAACGGGTATTGAATATAATATCATTCTTTTTCTAAAGAGGTTTTTGAGTTAGTAAAAACCTTTAACGGAATAATGATTTTTTTAATTGTCTTACAACTAACATCTTACAAATAATGGTGCAATTAAACTAATATGACTAATATTTTTATAATTTATATTTTAGAAAATGGAACTTTTGAGTTTACATTTATCTTTTGGGACCTTAAAAAATAAATGACGATATTAACAAATCGCGAAAAGAATGCGTTAAACTAAAAAAAAGATAAAATTTACGAATAGTATGCCTAACATTATTCATGTCAAAATGTTAAAAGTTTCTTTTAAAGCAAAAATAAAATATTGAGCAGAATCTTAAGTGTATTTTTTAAGAATATAATTTTATAATGAAGAATGTTATAAAATAAAAAATGAAGAGAAAGTTAGGGAGATTGACTAATTACTTTTTCCAAAAGATATTTAATTATTATGTTACGGAAGATTTCTGGATTAGAATGTCATTCCCTCAATCTCATTTTCTTTCTTTTTTTTGTTCGACAGTGGGAAGAGAAATTTCAGAACAATCGCACTTTATTTTATTTTTTCAAAGTAACCGCTGCTTTCTGACTTTCCTAAAAGAAAGTGTTAGCCATAGACAAGGTGCCGTATGGACTAAGGAAGAAACGGAGCGAACGAAGCGAGACTAACTCCTAAATGCCCTTGTCTGCAACGACTGAGAGGTGTCACCGTCAACTCAAGTCGATTTTTCGTTCTACGTCGAGACTTTTTGCATTTACGTCTTTCTTATAAACATTTTTCTTCTGTTTTCTTAAATCGTCATTTCATACTTGAAGGGTTGTCCGAGAAGTCCTCTTTTTTTTAATGGTTTTAGCACATGCCTTAGTTTTGAACACCGAAGAAACTCTGTAAGTGGCTCACTCAAGAAATCCGCCAACCGTAATATTTTTTAAAATATTAAACATATTCCATTTATATTCGATTAAATAAAAATTGTCTTGTGTTCTAATCGAACAGATCACAAGAAAACGTACGAATTATATTGTGATTTCATCGTAAGGAAAAGCTGAAAAGTATACCTATAAAATAGTCGGTCTATGAATAATTTAGGAGAAATTTAGTGGTATTTTAGAGAAACCAACTAATGATTTTAAAGACAGTTTTAATCTTCTAGTTCAAATTCTCAATTATCGGTAGCATGTGATACAGAGAATAACTCAAACTCTTTTTTTGGTATTAGTACCATTTTTCGCGACGGTGATAGTAGTAAATAACTTCTAGTTGTTGGATCGGCGATAATGATTATTGATTGATACTCAAAGATGAAAGTTGGAAATTTTTTGGGTTCCTTTAATAGTTTTCAACTTTCCTCGGTAAAATGGACATCCGGAAATCAAAGCGTACTTACAAAGGTATTTTACTTTGACGCAAATTTGTGAAATTACAACAATAACAAAAAAAAAGAACGGTTAAAGTGAGGAAATGAGAGTCATTAATATACTTTTTCTGACTAGTGCCTTTCCACCTTGAAAATGAAGGTAGATTATTGGCTCTCACAGGTCAATCGCTCAGGTCGCATGAAGTTTCCTCTTGGAATATTATAGAGTTTTATGTTGAGCGCGTAGTGGAAAATTTCAAATTAGTTGTTTTAAAATAACTAATTAATATTAACATTCAAATTTAAAGTAGTTATAAATTTATTGCATCCGCACCATTAAAGGAATATATCCCCAATCATTAGAAAGTAGGCTTTATCCAAATTTGATATCGTTACTTGGATTGTATTGACTTATTTCGTGGATGGAAATAGGATTAAAAATTGTCAATAAAACGAAGAAATTCTATCCATTCTTAAAGATATTTCTTCTTTAATGGATTTACTTAGTATAGTAGCAACAGATTGCTACTAAGCTGATGGCGTTAAATAACAGATGCAATGATACAAAAAAATCACCTATTTTATAGTATAAACCGTAATTGACATTTTTAACGTACATATAGAAAAACAATTAAATACTGAACAAATTCATCCGATTTTGATGTCATTACCAGTGTTATTGAATTATTTCGTGGTGGATATATGGATGGAAAATTTTCCATCAAATGAAGTAAGTTCTATCCAGAAAAAGCAATAAATTTAGATAGAAAGATGTTACGTTTTTCTTTATGAACAAGGTTCTTTGATACAATATACAATAGATCCATACAAGGTACAATAGAATAAACTAAATGTAGTTAGATTGTTTATTTGAATAGCTAAAGCAATCCACGACAAAAGTGACGTTGCCAAAACAAAGTAATGCCAATTTATGTATTATGGATTTATTATATTATTATTTATGATTACCATGTACGTCGGCCTGAAGAGGCCCATTGTGCTTGAGTCCTAAAGATCCCTAATATAGGTCTAGACCTCTGAGAAATTTTAGATAGTCTTTAAATCTCAGTTCTTGGAGTTCCTTGTGTCCTCCAGGACCGAGGTCAAATGTCCTCTTTCGACTTAGTGCTATACATTCAAAGAGAACGTGCCAAGGGGTTTCGTCCTCCTCTGTGCACCATCTGCATCGAGATTCCTGTTCAATGCCCAAGCGATGTATGTGTTTCCTGAGTTTACAGTGCCCAGTGATGGTTTCAACCATACTTTTGAGGTCGGTTCTCGACATGTGAGCGGTTTCTTTCTTGATTTTATCAGAAAGATTATCATTCGGATCCTTTATAAAAAGTTTAGTATGCCTTATCTTGGCTCTATCCCAACGTGTTTTTATCTTCCTCTTGGCTAGATTGCTAATTGTATCCTTAGCCAGGGGAAGGGGATAACCATGGTTCTGGTCCAATTGGAGCGATAAGTGCTCCTTCCTTTGCCAATTTGTCTGCCCTTTCGTTTCCTGGAATATTACTGTGCCCCAGGGATCCAAAATATATTAACTCTGTTATGTACAGCTAATTCATCAAGTCTTAGACAGCATTCCTCCACTAGTCTAGAGTTTGTTACTGCATTTTGTAATGCAATGCATGCTGCCTGACTGTCAGTGAGAAAGTTGATTACCTTATTCTTGTGGTCCTTCATAGCGAAGGCACCTGCAAGTATTGCCCATATTTTCGCTTGGAATACAGTGGGTGTCGTGCCCAGAGCTAAGCCATGCCCATGCAACCCCTGAACCAGAATCCCGAGCCGGCACCATACTCTCCTTTGGATCCATCCGTATACACGTTTAGACCATTGGGTGGATTGAAGCAATCATTGCCATTTATCTGGGTACCTAGATATAGAAATTCGTTCACGTTTTAGAAGGTGTAGTTTCCTTTTTAGATGCTTGTTTCCCTGTGCTCTTGCTCATTTCTTTGCCTCGCAACCATGTGTTTTGTTTTGGATTCATTGACAACGAGTCCTATTTTAGTGGCTGCATTAGTTAGTAGAGCCAGGAATCCATCCCTCACAGCATCGAAACTTATCCCTATGATGATGATTAAAGTTATAAAATATAAATTTCCAAAAATTTAAGCATGTTCAATATTTCGAAGCAAATACGTATTCTTCACATTTCATTTAAACAGAAAAGTATTCATTAATTACTTGATTAAATTAAAAGAAGGAAAATAAGATTCAGGAAATCTTTCACTGTCACAATTTTCAGCAAACTAGCAGCAGTAAAATTTAAATTGTGCCAAATTTTCAGAAAGTTATTAAGAATTTTCTTACAGAAAATCTAAAGAAAAAAAATCATAAAGTAGGAGAAATTAAGGTCTTTGTTGTTCATGTGAAAAGTGGTTTTGTTGTGAAGAACCTATTTACCCATAACCTTAATTGCGAGCACAGAATCATTGTGCTCTCGAACCGTGAAATTAGTTCCTAAGGACACTTTCTTCCTTATCTTCCTTACTCGCGTATACAAACTGACACATATGCTTAAAAACTCATCAAGGGCGACATTAATCGCACATGCTGGGAATCCTTACATTTAATCAGCAGAAACAGAAGTAATTTTCCTCCAAACAAATGAAAAACTTCGGAAATTACCAAAGAATATGTACTATTTCCAAAAATAAATGCAAAAACTTTTTAGCTAATGGAGTATATAAAAATTAAAATTTGTAATAATTCTTAAATACCAATTTGGCAAAACAAAAATTAATATTAATAAAAAGTCTATTCTATTATTTATAAATATAAATCTCAAGTTCATCTTCACGTATCTTCGAAGGTTCTTTTTTTTTTACCTTCCAGTTTTAATTCATTTATTTTTACTTTTTTTTTAATGCAAAAAGAAAAAATTGATACTTTTACTAGACATAATTTTTGTAGTTACTTAGAATGATAAAATTAGATAATTGAATTGTTTTAACTTTTATTTAAAAAATCCTGTACCACTACAATCCAAGAAGGGTCTTATGTTCAGTACATGGTAGAGACTGGACTGTTTCTAGGACAATGGTTGTGCTGAGAAGTGATTTGACCTTGAGATCATGCTGAACCGCCGGGCTTTCCCCCCAATTAAGAGTACCAAATGGATAGAGGCTGGGACAGCCCCAGGAGGGTTTTTATTTCCCACAGAGATAATAAATGGCTCTTAATAGATTAAATAATATCTTTTTTTTTTAATAAATAATAGATAGGATAATAGATAGATTAATCTATAATAGATTAAATAATATATAAAACTTAAAGAAAACAAAGAAGAAAAATTTAACAAAAAGAGAAAATTCGCTTTCCTAATAAGATGAATTTATAGTGATGATATGACCATTATTATGAGCTATCTCACAACTGCTGTTGTAATCCTGCCTGGATGAGTTGCAATTTATTTCTTGGTGGACCCACAGATTGAATTTCAAACTTCTCTCTCTGCTCATCATGTTTCCATTAACAGCAGTAGAAAAGTAAATTGAAATACAATATAAGGAATTATAGTGGTATATAAAAAGTTATAAAAAAGGAGTGATTTTTATAGAGTAAATTATACCTAATTCGGTCTTGGCAAAATCACAACTTTATTTTAAAAAGTAACATTATGATTTTCATTATTTTATAGATTTCCTAATCCTAGTCAAATATGTCACGATAAATCTTTCAGGAGTACATTCCTGTAATGGTAAAAGTCTTGGAAACTGTGAGATGTAGTAGTCCAGCATATTAAACAGAACTTCTGCATTCACCTTTCATAACCATTCCAATGTAACTCACATTAGAGCGTCATTGAAAACATATTGTATTTATATACAATATACAAATCAGATAAAAAATGTCCGCACAAGAAAGTTGAAAGAATGTTAACAAAGATTTTCTTACTGTTGGCTTTAAAAATGTGATGAACAAAAAACAAATTGAACAACTGAATCATTATTATCATTTCTTTTTTCAATAGAGATTCCTCTGACGGAATGGATGTCATTGGTGAAGGAAAACAGAAGCTGGTATACTGGACGAGAGGCTACAGGAGAACCAGAAGGACTCTTGGACATTTTGGGCGATGGAATGGACACCTTCCTAGAGACCAGAAGTATCAGGTTCACGTTACCAGACTGGATGAAGGCTGAAAAAAATAAGGTCGATATAGACATTATGAAAGCACTTGTACCAGGTATATTGTCATTTAAATACCTTTAAAGTAGTTATATATAACTGACAAATAGTAGGATAATAAAGATAAATTTCTAATGACACAGGATCTATCAATACATAATAAAAATTAATAGAATATTTGAATTTGAAATAATTACAAAATGCTGATCAAACTATCTTTGACTAAATTGATATTATTTTCTTTAAAAAGTATTTTTTTTTTTTGTAAAAATTCCTTCAGCAGCTGTTTTACTTATATTAATGGAAATTCAAATTGAATATTTTATTAAATAATTTGCTAAATTGTTCTTTTCAACTATATTTCAACCATTTCTGGGAGGGATGAAGCCTCAAATATGCTGTTCTTTTTTTTAACTTGTTTTCTTCTTGTTTTGGTTTTCTTGTAAATGGAAATAGAACCAGAATATATTCTTTGCACGAGATTCAGAGATGACTATGTGGTCACCTGAGGTTCATTGTGCTTTTGAGGGCCTTTGGTACATAGTTGTCCTAAATGCTAATTTTGGAGGATACTCAGTTTTCATTTTATTAAAATTTAATGAACATTGTATCACAAATTTTAGTCCATTTATTAGCTAATTATACTAACTAGTTTATTGTTGTCGTACCACTTAGAGTTCTTTTTAAAAACTGATCTCTTTTAAGATAAAATAATATGTATTTTGAACTATATTATCACAAAACCATTATAGAAATAATTCCAAAAATGTATTTTCAAATAGACGACAGAGAAAAGGATGCCAAAAATATATTTTTAAAAGTTCAGAAAACAGCTTCATTTTTTTTTTTTATCAAACCTATATATTTCATTAAAGTAATTAAAAATTAATTAATGCATACTTTTATATAATTATGTACTGAAATGTATATAATAAGTAGAATGATATGATAATTATTCCATCTTACTCATTGATTCATTTACAATAAACTTCAAATCTCATCCAAATTATGAATATTCCAGATAACTCTTCATTCACTGGAAGAAGAAAAGGAGGGGGAGGTGGGAAGAAAGGCATGGGGATGGGGATGATGATGATGGCAATGGCTGGTAAGATGGCGATGATGTCAATGGGTCTCATCAAAATGAAAGCTATGAAAGCACTCGTCATCGGTGCCATCGCTCTAGCGTTGGCCAAGGTTCAACTGTTCAAGATGCTAACGTCCAAAGGAGGAGATAGTAAGTGAAAGAAAAATATCTTCCAATAACTATACCTCCAAACATACGGTTAGGTTAAACCGAAACCAAAATCAGAAATCATTAAGAGGTGGAAAAAGTAACTTTGAAACAACAATTAAAATTCAATTAAGTTTTTAAAATATCTCTTAATATTTTTTTTTATAAAGACATTAAAGGGATATAATCAATATTTGGATAATAATTAAAATATATTATATACTAAGCTCTTCTTTACAACCATTACATCTGGTTTCTAAGTAATAAATAAACTTACATTAAGCTTCTAAAACTTACATAATATTTTTATGAATTAAAGTACCCCAGGATTCAGCAATAAGCTTAGTACTCTTCAACACATTTGTAGACATAAACATAACTGATGATCTAACCACTGCAATAGAAAAATAGCCAAAGGAGAGTAAAACAGAAATAGTTCCATTAAATTTACATTAGCAGCCAAGAGAAATTTAAGGTACAAGAATAATTAGTGTGATAAAACAAACAAATTATTCCAAAGATTATTTTCAGTCAAGAATATAAAGTCAGGCTAGTACCGAGGAAATAAGGGGCTAAACTACTGTTTATTAATATGATATCTTCTACATTGAGCATGCCCTAATTATACAAAAGATACACATCGAATAAAATTAAAAAAAAAATTAGATTTATTTATTTATTTCTTGAATACTCTAATTATACAAATGCACATTTTATGTATTCTCAAATCTAAGAATATGTTTTTAAGCTTGCAATAGATGTCTTGGGATCTTGAAAAAGTCCTTATGAACAACTCAAAACAATTTTAAAATGATCCTATGATGATTTTTATTATTAAAAAATATGAACGTAAAACAATAAAACATCTTTTCCTTCAATTTTATAATTAGTAAAATTTTTTTTCAATATTTTAAGAATGTAAGATGTAAAAACAAAAGCACAATTTTTTACTTTTATTAGGCTATTTAAATTTTATGTATTGTAAATAATTATGAAATTAAATTAATACTTTGATGATAGGTGGAGAAAGCCATGTTATAGTACTGAGTGGAGGAGGACATGGAAGTGGAGGCGGACACGGAGGAGGAGGTCATGGTGGAAGTAGCGGTGGACACGGAGGTGCTGTCCATGTGGTCCACGAATCATATGGTCCTCCTACTGGTAGCTGGGGAGGTGGCAATGGTGGAGACAGTTGGGGTGGCAATGGCGGAGGACATGGAGGCTGGTCTTCAGGAGGAAGTGGGGCTAATGGACATGGCAGTGGTGGATGGTCTTCCGGAGGTGGAGGTGGAGGCTGGTCAACAGGTGGAGGAGGAGGTTGGGGAAAGAGGGCATATGTTGCCGACAGTAGCTATACTGTTTCTACTGCTGCCAGTAAGGTTGTCGAATAGCCAGCACTTGCTTGATAAGAAACGGACTATAAAACTGCTGAGTGAGGCTAATAACACTAAATATTTTATAAAAAAAAAGACTTGGAATTCAATTTAAAAAAAAATAATATCTAATTTAATGAAAAATAACTAATTGAACATATTTCAAATGAATTGACATAAAGACATCAAGAAGAATGGAACATAAATAGTTATTTACCTTCTTAAGCAGAAAATATTTCTTAAATGCATGACAATGAGACTGAAAAATACATATAGATATATCACATTTGACAGTAATATTTTATATATAAGATTAAAAATGATGCATTGAAATTGCAAAGTACTTTATAAGTAAATATTAAAACAAGAGAAATATTGTTATTCCAAAGCCTAAGTTGTGTATCTGAAAATTTGTAGAACTAAGAATGTTGGTTGTTAATTATAGTTGCTGAAGCCAGGTATCTATCTTTTCAGTTGAACTGATCATCATATTTTGAATTTTTAATTACTAACATTAACACCACTTATTCAGTCAGGTATTTTGAGAATGGTGAAGGGAATGGAAAATACAGCTTTTTGGCTTTGGGTTCACAATATGATTCTAAATTTAACTTTATAAATATCTGAATATAATTTTTTTTTATAATTATAGATATTATAATAGTCTGACCTAGGAGAAAACATATATATGCATTTGTCACTAGCATACCCAATTTATTTATAATCTAAGGTAATTATTTATTATTTGTTTGACTTTCATGGAACGCGGTCATGAGTGTGTGAAATCAAGTCGACATAGATCCTTGACTTGTTCTCATAACACATTTAAGTCTTATTTATTAATGGTGTTGGAAAGTCTCATGACATTAATGTGATATTTGTTAAGTATTTATTTATTGCACACTTTATGAAAGTACAAAAAAAAAATTTTTATAATTTATTTGTATATTGTCAGTTGATTAAAAATAAAACAGTTAAAAAGTAGCTATTGTCAAATTACTATCTGTCCAATTTTACCTCTTAATCTCCAATAATAATTAGTGAGTGTTTAAAAAGGTTCCCTTAGGTCTTCGAACTTATTAATAAATTTAAGTGCTACTTTATAATATTATATATAACTATAAAGAAGAAGGATGCACTTAGTTGGAGAATGGCTACCCAAGATATAGCCAAATGGCAAAGCATTATTGAAGAGGCCAATCATTTATCACGGGTTGTAGTGCCACATAATAAAAATTTATTAAAAAAGTCGCAATTTCAAGTTTCCAGAAACAAATATTAATAAAGATTGAATCTCTTGTACTGGCGGTCCTCAGCCAATAGATCACTCCGATTAGATAAAAAAATTGAGTCATTCAGTTGCTAATAACTACTTGTTGTACACCTCAATCCAGGAGTGGATCGAGACAGCAACTTTGATGGTAAATATAGGCTCAATTAATTACCAAGTTTTGGCTCTGATCTTTCTATTTAAATATGTTTGGCTTTCTTTACATAATTTATTCTAAAACTTCAAGCGGCCACATCATATTATTTATTGAAACTCTCATTCTCATTTTCACCAATCCAAAATTTTTCAGAATGCTTTATTTAAATATATTTTGTAAAGTATTTAGTATCAAATTAAAAGCAATTCTTTATTACTAAATATCTTATGCCTAGTATTGGCTCCTAGTAGCTCTTAACAGAGAGCTATACCTAGAATGTGGCCTTAGGAAAATTATGAAAAAGCCAAATACACATAAACAGGGCCTCTTGGAGTTGTCTAAGATACTCAAGGTAGAGATGGGAATAACACATTTGAGGAGGTTCAAGAGTTTGTTTGTCTAGGCTCCTGAATCAATTCTAGCAATAATATAAAGGGGGAGACTTTCAAGTGTATTTGGCGGCCAAGAAACACATTTTTTGTATTCATTGACATTAAAAATGTAGAGAAGTTTCTTGGATGAATGTGAATCATCTATAACAGGGGTCGGCAACCTTTTGAGTCGCAAGAGTAAAAAATTTCAGTTTTTAAAGAGCCACAAAATTTTTTCTTGCCAACAATAAATAGTATTCGCATAAATAAAGTTTTTTGATAAAACAAAAACTAATCTATTTATTCTTATAAAATAAATAGATTTTCACAACAAATTAGATAATACATACATGGCGTCATTAAATAATTACATATTTTTAAGTAAAAAAATAAACATTTATTACACTTACTTTTTATTATTATTATATATATGTACATACATAACTTTGAGTAGGTAATTGGCTTCTAACTCTTTCATTTGAAAAACAAACTATATGTCACAGCCAAAGCACTGGTGGACGCAAAATTGTCTTGCGTCGAAAGCGAATTAAAACCTACATAGAAACATCCGACAACGGCGTCATTCGAGAGCTTCGAAAGGATTGACGACAGTGAAGATGTGTGTCTCGGGAGAGGTGTGCGGTGAAAAGCGAGGGCAAGGGGCTGAGAGATAGAATCGGTGCCCCTTAATCAATCGATTCAAAACGATCTTTAAATGTTTTTTGTTTTTTTTTATAAAAGCAAAAGCAAATAAAATTTGCGTATGGAACTAAAGAGCCGCAGCTTCACAACCAAAGAGCCGCAGGTTGCCGACCCATGATCTATAACAATGAGACCAGTAATTACTTATGCTTCATATTGGTAGGTTCAAGCTGTCCAGAGACACTTAATTAAATTAAATTTATATTGCAAATGTATAAATGATATCAACCTGCCTTAATAATATTAGTTGCACTGAATGCATCTGCATGAAAAATCTAATGTCACCCAAGACACTGGAAACACTAATTTGTACAATTGTCCAATCTTCCACATATAGTATATATTCAATTTAAAGCTTTTCTTATTTATAATGAATAAATTATTAACAAATTTATACTGATTGCTAAATGATTGTGGTTTATAAAACTAATAGGTATGGTTTATCAACAAAAAACTCATAAATAACAAAACAAATGAGTAATCTTATTTTTTATATTAACAGTGAGCTATTAAAATATCAAGTTTAAACCAAATCATTTAAAGAAGACCAAGGTAAAATAAATACATATAACAAAAACAATAGAACTGATTATAATTTAAAGAATAATTACAAGTAAAAACCACGCTGTTTGTACAATCTGACTAAATACAATCATCTATTACAATAACAATACTAATGATTGTCTTCCCATTCTTCCCTTTCCTTCTTCTCCTGTCGTACCTGATCAAGGAAAGGTTTGAGGTACCTGACATCCTAAAACAATACAAAAAACTTATTGCTTAACATCATTACTAATACATTGGATTATTCAAAAACATGCAGTATTATCCTTTAAAGAAGTCTTATATTTAATTTTTGCACCTTACCCAATCTGATATAATCTATATAGATTGAGAAGCTAATAACACTGATGAAAAAAAACAACCACAAATGTAAGTATTACATAGATTCATTTATTAATACTTTCACAAATTTATTTTTTGATAAAGTTTTTAATAAATATATCTGTTGGAAGTTTTTTTTAATAGATTTTTTCTCTCATTTTAAATTATGATTCTGCACAGATACATTTAAATTTGAAACTGGTTTATTTGGTACAGCATGTAATTTTGTGAATTGTAGTAAATTATACAAGAAATAAATAAAAAAATAATATTCTCGTAAAGTTATTGGTCGATGACTCCAAATTTAAAGGACCAAACCTCTCAACACAGTCACATTTAATCTAGATAAGTAGAAATAGCCCCTTAAAGATATAAAAATTTAACAATGCTTGATTTAATAAAATGTATGAAATAAAGCAGCATGAGTGAGTTTTTAAATTTTTTAATTTCCAAAACACCAAATTATAATGAAGAAAACTATGGTCACTCTATCCCAATTCCAATTCAATTTTTTAATCCGGTAGTTAAGCAGCCATCATGTAACTCAGCTCTGATTGTATATAACTATCCCTACTTCAATGTGAGAAATTTTATAAAAATCATTACATAAATACTTTCGTAAAAGATGTACCAAAGAAAAAAGTTAGAGGGAAGTGTTTTCTAGCTTTGTTGCATGAGCAAGTTGAAAGACTACATCAAACTCCTTAATTGACCAGCAGCCAAATAATGGTGGACAAATTATTATTAAAAAGGTAAGGGAGCGGAATGGCTCAGTGGTAGAGTTCTGAGTTTCCATACCCAAACAGGCTGTCATGGCAGATTTTATTTGATTTGACTGATGGGCGATATCAGTCTCTTAAGTGGGTACCCAAAATAGGAGGGGGGATCTGTTGGTCTCAATCACGAATCGGGGGGGACGAATCACACCCCTTCACATTGTTGTCCATGAAACAGTATAGTCCCTGCCAGGTACTGAACCTAAGACCCATCATCGGATGTAGTCGTAAAGGGGTGTAGTACAGTCCCTGTCATGTACTAAAACCTCAATCCCTTCATGGGTTATAGTGGTACAGTTTTTTCTTAATTTTATAAAAAAACTGAAAACTTTCAAAAACTTGCTGTTTTCAAGCATAATTCCAGGCCTTCTAGGAATTAAAGTTTGCTGGACATCAGATATCAGCATATAAGCACTCTTATAAATAGCGCTTAGATAATGTTAAACAACTTTTATGGAGGAGAAATCGTGTTGAGATATTGTCCCCACACTATATTTGGGCTGTAAATGCTATAAAAAAAAATGCATGACATAATAAATTAAAAAATGAGTTCCACACCAAATGGATATCAAAACATAATAGTTTGGCTAAACAGAAATATCCAAATCAACAACTTTGTTTAGAAACAGAGTACTACGTAAGAACCTGCAGCTTGAAAATAAGTACTCTAAGAGAAAAGCATAAAGAATAAAAGTTTTAAAGCATTAAACTCTGCTACCATTGAGTATAATAATTTTCAAATTTGGACAAGTACACCACTCGAAATTATCACTCATTTGATCTTCAGTAATTGACATATTAACCTTGTAGAGATATCATTTGGGTATGAATAATATTGATACATATTCCATAGATATCCAAGAAACGCCTGTTCCATGTAATGTAATTGAAAAAAAGTAAGTTTCCCAGTGCAACCAACGTGTGAACTTTTTCATCATCTTGGAAAGCTGCCAAGAAAAACCTTTTTTTTTTATATTTACCAAAACAATTCCTTTTTGGTGCATTTAAAATAAAAACTTGCCAGTTTTTAATATAAATAACATTACATTTTCAGAATGCAAGTTTAAGGTATTAGTTCTTCAAGTTAATTCGAGCCAAGTCACAACTTTTCATTAGTTTCCATTTAAGTATACAAGAAAAGAAAAATAATTTTATCACAGACTGGATTAGGTTATTTTGTCATCTATACTTTGAAATGATCATTATAGCATTAATTTCTGGATGAAATCACTACTGAAACATATACATTTCCCATAACTACACCTTTTTTTATCTCAACCTTATTTCACAATTATTTGTTAGAATATTAAAAAGGAAGCAAAAGAAAAGTTACAAGATATTGTGACATGACTTAATTTAAAAATTACTTTCAAAATTTTATACTTAAAGAATGTTTTTTCTCAGGTTCATGTAGTACATCAATAAAAAAAAAACCATTATGTGTAGATGTAATCTTAACAATATCGTAAGGGTGACAGACCACCAAAAGCAGAGTTTAGCATGGCTCAGTCAGCTTCCGTAACCTTTGATTTAGTTTTGGAAGCTGATTGACCTATGCTAAACTCTGCTCAACCCCGCTTTTGGTGGCAAGCTTCTCTATTACTGTCCTGTGTGTTTATTTTCATTACTACACAATAATAAGATGTTAACTTAACAAAATATTTCACTTAATTCAATGATAGTATTTATGAACTAAATAATCGATCATTGCTGTGGGTTATGAGCCCACAGAATTATTACTGATTTAATAGTATCACAACTGTTTGTCCCTGCTTGCTAAGTTAACTCAAAAAATTGATTATCTCCCCATTGAAATTGGTTGGGATTGCATAAATACATAACAGTGTATATAACCTATTTATTCTCAATCATTGCTAAAGAATAAAGACAGGACTAATCCCAATAACATATATGTTAAGAAATGTATGAACTCTGTATTATTAATGCATACCTAAGTATACTGGCAGAACTACTGATGATAATGGGATTTATATTTGTATAAATTGTAGTTTTATATACATGAGAGCCATAGTAGCAATTAACTGTAAGGAAAGTTCTAAGTCAATCCATATTTTTATGGTACTTACTTCTTCATACTTAGTCCATTGTTCTTTAGGTAATATATCATGCGTAATTCCAAGTTGCATGGCTCGAACTAAGCGGTAGTTTCTTTCATGCAAAAGATTTTCTGGCAATCTTCTGAGGGCTTCTTTAACATCATCATCTTCATGCAGGCAGTCGTCGTGCATTAAACCTTGAGGGTTAAAGAATATTTAAAGGCAAGAAAGATGATCCTTCATGTACTTTGTTTAATTCTTACAAATTACTTAGCAAGACAGATTTCTTAATAATAGTATTAAGTAATGGTAGAATATTTGAGAACTTACCTAATTTATTAAATCCTGATGCATTATATGCCCATTTCTTCAGACCTACAAAATTGTATCAGTAAATACATTATACATTGTGTGAAATAGTATTATTATTATTATTATTTAAGTATGACCCTTATTACTATGCACTTCGGCCTAAAGAGGCCCATTGTGCGTGTGAAATAGTAAATGAATGGAGAATTTAATAACTTGCCACTTGAACTTGAGTAACTTCGTTTAATTATCTGCCTGAAAGCCATCTGGAAACCAAATGATTAGTTTGTTGTTAGAATAACAATATTTTCTAAAAAATTGATAAGACACTAACCTCACTAAAAATATACTCGGAAAAAAGGCAGTGGATAGTTCGTGGTCAACATCTGTTGTATCTCGGCAAATCACTGTTGCCTGTATTGTAATTTAAGATTACGTTTTTAAAAATATAAAACTCGATAAATAATCAAATAACGGTTGAATTATATTTCATTTATTATATTGTTTTAAAAAATTATTTTTTTTTAAATAAATAATTTGGTTTCATTGTGATATGGATTTTTAAGCTGTCAAATGGTTAACCCTTTTGTTACCCACCTCACCTAAATTAGTTAAAATACTTGTAAATATTAGTTTCATCAGCTTTATAATGGATAATAACTTAGAACGTAGGGTAAGTATGGCGATTTGTAAAACTATGTTTTATTATTCAAACTCATAGCAGGAAACATTCCTTATCAAGTCCAATGTTCATTCCCCACTATCAATCCATATCATTATCTATCTCAGAGCCTATATAAGACCCCTTGTTCTGGTACTGTACTGTCATTAGTTGGTCGGGCACTAATTGTTTTAGTGAACTGATTCTCTTTACACCATTGGACTTGATCTATTGTTACATTGCAGTGATACTTATAATTCCTTTTATGTAGGTGTGAGTTGTGCTACAATTTTATTCATTTTTATTTTAGACAGTGTTTCAATCAAGTTCATATCATCCTGGCGGGGCCTCAAGGAATGAAAGTTGTTGGTGACTGTGTAGCGTTGAGATTTCGTACTTGCAGCCTGCATCACACCTGGAAGTGGTTGCATCAGACCATTAGCCTTCACAACCATATGATATCTCTTGCTTCGATTGCTACACAGCTTTAAATTAATCCTGTATTTTCAGTCAAAAGTTGATTATAGACAATTCGTAGCACCTATTAGTGTAATAATCAAAGTTACGCCATTGACAGACGTGAAATATTTTATAAATCTATAAATAATGGCTCTCGTATTTTACCACTCTGTTGCATCAAAATGCTGCAAGTTTGGACCTCTTCTCAAGAGACAGAAAAGCCGTACATTTACGGTTATGAAAACGCCTTCAAATTTAAAGTCCACTTTTACTAAGGTGAACAGTAATGTTAATGAAGAGAAAATATTGAAGTCAGTCTTTATTTCTCAATCTCATGATATCTTTACAAACCTAGCATTAGAAGATTGGATGTACAGAAATTTTGATTTTACAAACCACCATGTTATGCTTTTATGGCGAAATAGTCCTTGTGTTGTCATTGGACGCCACCAAAACCCTTGGATGGAAGCTAATTTTATCGAGTCTGAAAATGGTATTCAGTTGGCTCGTAGAAATAGTGGAGGAGGAACTGTTTATCATGATGAAGGAAATCTTAACATTACGTTTTTCACTCCACGTGATAGGTATAACAGGAAACAAAATCTTGAAATCCTGGCCAAAACATTAGAAAGAGGTTGGGACCTGCATTCTCAAATTAATAAGAAGGAAGACATTGTCCTTGATTCAACTTTTAAAGTATCCTTTGTCAATTATTTTTTAAAATAAATGTTAACTTTATTATTTGAAATATTTTTATGATTTTCATTTTGAATATTCTTTCTTTATTGAAATTTCAAAAGTCAGAATAATTTAAGTCTGATTGATGATTAGAAATATATTTATTTGCAAAATTTCCTTAAAAATAGTTGAAATTTTTCCATTAATCATTTTATTCACATTCTAATTTTTTAAAATGTTGAATAAGAGGGGATTAAGACACAAGGAGTAAAAGTAGCAATTTAAAAATTTTTTTGCAAATACATTATAAATTATTTGTTTTTTTAAAAAGTCTTTGATGAAACCTAAACTTTTAAGTCTATATTATACTTCTATTGCATATCTCTTTATTTTAACTTGTATACTGTAACACTACTTGATAATAATATTAAATTTAATGAGTACTTTGAATTATGCATGGATTTATTTTTCCTTAATACAAACATAATAAGATTTCTGGAACAGCTTCAAAATTAGGTAGACCAAATTCTTACCATCATTGTACACTACTCGTGGATGTTAATAAGGAACAACTTGTTAGAGCTCTAGAAAAAAATAAGGTGAAAATCTTTTTATTATATTTATATTTGATTTTTTTAAAATATATATATATATATATATATATATATATATATATATATATATATATATATATATTTTATTTATATATAAGGAGTGATTTTTGTATTTTGAATTTTCTCTATTATTATATTGAAGAAAGTTAAAATTTGTAAAAATTGAGGATAATGGATTTTTATTGCACAAATATGAATATTTTCCTAGTTAAAAAAAAATTATAGGTTTAATTTAATATGCTTCAAATTAAATTTGACTGAGCAAATTTTTCCTATTTTTATAATGTTACTTCTACTATTCAGATGAATAAAGCAGCACAATTTCATTCAGATTTATATCTCTTATTTTATATATCTTTAGGGATTTATAGAAAAGGATCAGTGTCACTTCACGATTAGAACTTTATTCAAAAAAGGGTAGTTGTTTAACCAATAAGAAAATAATCTTAAAGTAGTTTATTATTTTTTTTTTGTCTGATTTAGTATTCAAAAGTTTTCTTTGCAAATACATTTTGAAAAATATATTTTTTATTGTGGCTGCAAAGAAATTAGCATCATAGAGAAGCCTACTTGTTGGTCTGTTTGCAATGAGTCAAACCTTTTTTGTGTTAAGTTTGTAATATTAATTTATGATTTTAAATATGCTTTTATTTTTTTATATTTGGTTCATGCATTAAAAAGATTAAAGTTTTTTTAATTTGATAGGGCCTTCAGTTCAAAACGACAGCTACTCAGAGCGTCCCTTCACCTACTCTGAATCTATGTGACGTTAATTCAAATATTACCATGGATAGTTTGATGGCAGCTGTAGGCTGGGAGTACTTGAGAACATCAGCTCTAACCCAGAAGGATTTAGGATGGGAGCTTGTTTCGAAGCAGAGAGGTTTCCAAATGATAAATCCAACAGATGAATGGTTTCCTGGTAAGTAATGCTTAGGTATTGATTGATTATCAAGTTATTTTGTGAATTTATAAAAAATATTATGCCATATTTTACAATTAGGTCTTTCTCATTATATTTTCAGAATACTATTCATGTCTGATTTTAATAAAGGAATAAGAAGAAATCTTTTGTAAATTATTGTGAGGAATTAGGAATTAGAAACCTGGTTATTTTATATTTAAAACATTAATAAAATTGGCAATTTTAACTTTTAAAGTTGACATAAACCTTCAAGATCCATATGATTATGATTAATATTAAAATGATCTTATCTATAAATATTAGCAAAATAAAAGAAAGTTTAGCTTTGCCTTCTACTGTATATTTTTTAACAGTGAATGAAGTGAATTAATGATTATACCATGGTAATTATATTCTTCATTAATAAGTTTAAATAGAATAATTTATTTACTAAAAAGGGTTTTTATTTACAGGGTTTTTAATTTGTAAAATTTTCTCTGTCCATGAAGGCATGTTTGCCATATTTTTCTTTTCGCCCTGTACAAACAGTCTGTTTTAATTAAATACTTTGCAATTTGGCCTGTTTATTACCAGTCATTGTTTTTTTGTATGCTAAACAGCTCCTATTTTTCAAATTTGTTAAGCAGATTATGCTATTGCATATTCCATCCTTCCTTTTCTGTTTATGTTAAGGAATAACTGAAATTCATTGGTACCATTTGATGAAAATCATTCTAAAGAATTTCACCATTGTGTTTTTTTTTGCGCATGAGTTAATTATTTTTTTTTTAATTTTAGGTCTAGATAAAATCAGATCTGAATTCTACAGTTGGGATTGGCGATATGGGAAGACTCCAAAATTTGTAGCTACCAAACAATATAATTTAGACAATGGCCTCGGACAGCTTTCCGTTAGCGTGGAAGTAGAAAAGGGAATTGTTGGAGGAGTGGTCCTCAGCATACCTCCAGGAGTTGCTTGGGGACGTCTAACTGGAGATGTCGATTTAGTCACCACTGCTAGGGACCAGAAGTTCACTCCACAAATATTTGACCTCATTCAGGCTGCTATCAGACAACAAGGTGTCTCCTTCCAGTCAGCTCGCCAGGAAATGGCATTATGATATGACCCCATTGAAAAAATATGGAAATAATATGGACAATTCTATTCATAGTTTACTCAATGAAGTATAACTATTAAATCCTAAAAAGACTGTTTAATGTTCAGTTATAGTTTTATCAGCGATACTATATTTTTTTAAGAATGTTTCTTATTTCATTATTGAATTTTCATGTATTTTCCATTCTAGCGATGATAGTTTGCAAGCAATTGTTATCAACAATTCAGTGCTTAGGTTATCAGGAGAGCTGATAACTAGTGTGGCACTGACTGACCAGTGCAAGGGTGATGGTGGTCTTAATCTTCTCATTAAGATTACATATATTACTATCTAGACACATATAACCCATTTTGTTTTATGTAGTTTTTGTGTTCTTTAATATTTTAGGAACATATTGGCTGATAGTTGTGGGATTATAAAGCTGTTGTATATCATGTATCTTCTTTAATTAGTTGAGTTGAATTAAAGTTGTAAAAATGTGCATATTGTATATTCCTGTGCCTGTTTATTACAGCATATTATGGGATATTTTATTTTTGTCAGTGGAGTAACTTGAGATTAATTTAGTTTAGTTCTGTTTGCATTATTTTTGATTACTGAAAAATTTCATAAATGAAATGTTATTACTGTAGTCAGATGGCTGTTTAGTTTTTATATACCCAGTGAAAAAGTTGTGATTTAAAAAAAAAATAGAAAAATATTTGTTTGTAACTTAAGTTACAATATTTTTAAAAATAGTGGAAGATTGAACAGTAATCTGATGAATATCTCAGAAAGAAAGTATTCTTCTATTTTATGTATTATTATAAAATGTAAAATAGTACATTTATTATTTTATATTTGGTTTTTGTTATGATTGTTATTTGCTCTGTTGTATAGTTTTTATTCCTGTTGCAATATTTTTATTGTTTTCTTGAATTATTTAAATAAATGATTATCAAGTTATTTTTCATATTATTTATTTTTTTAAATACACTGTTTGATAAACCACAACAAATTGCAATGATCTACATGAAAAATATCGATACTTTTATTTAATTTTTTTCTTTATGTTTAATGACGGAAGGTTCAATGTTCATTTAGAATAAAAAAGCTTTAAATCTTAGAAGATAAAAAAATCTTATATAAAAAAATACTTTATCTGCAATAGTTGAGTTCTTATTAATCTGATTTTAATTCAGATAAATTAGTTTGTTTTTTTGCAAGCTCATCTAAATTGAATTAGATTTCAACATAATTTTGGGAACTTGAATTGAAAATTGAGGAGAATAATACAAGCTCAATAACTTTTATTTAAAGCAATGAGATAAATTATATAAAATACCAAAGGCACAGAATTTTATTTTATGCTCAGATTCAAGCTGAGAACTTGGACACTATGTTTATATATTACATGGTTTTCTGTCAGTATATTGATTTGGTTTGGTGGACAAAATATTAAAGTGTTTCCTCTCTGTTGGAAACTTTGTATATAAAACTTTATTTAATACTTCTCAACTAATAATTTTTCTTGGTATGAACTAAGGCCAATCAATACCTGAGAGTAGGCAGATAGATTTGACACTTATTGCAAGTGAAATAAAATATTATGCAATAGAATATTAGAAATAATCGACAGTAACCCAAGGAAAAGTGGTGAACAATAGCTATTTATTAAGAATGTTCAGAGTTCTGCTGGATTGATTTTTTTTTGTTTATATTGAGGTCTAATAAATAATAAGAAAAGTTGGGGAGAATTAAAAATTGTCCCAAACAGATTCAGATTGAATTAAAGAATACCAGATACCGAATGAAATGAGTACAATTCAATAAAAGTGCTAATCTTTGAAGAAAAAATAGAAAGAGGTTAAGTTAATACCATGGAAGTTTTCTTTAGTCACACATTGATGCGAAATCACCTTTGGTATCTTAATTGAGGTTTAATGGTTGGCTTTTGATTTTGTGGATATTGTATTCTTACTACATGGCCTAATTTAAATGTGAGGGTTTTTCATTCAGAATGAGCGATATTATCAAAGGGATTATTACTTTTTTTGACAACTGTGAGAGGAAACTGTAGCTGATTAGTACAAGATTTAATTGAATATTTATTAGGTTCGAATATTCATTTTGATTGACTCCTAAACACTTCTTATTTTAGACCTATCTTCACTAATACCAAATTTAATGAGTTATAAAATATTTAAACTGCCTTAATTTTGAAACTATACATGTCAAGCTCAGAGAGCTATCCTGTTGATGGCTTCGGAACCAAATCTCAATATTCAGGGTGAAGGGGTTTATTTATATGTGTTCGGAACTTGTGTATTAGTCACTCTCCGGGGACTGCTATCTACCATTGTTTACAACCAGAACACTGATAATGCAGATACTGATAACACCTACCTTCTTATTCATATTAATAGAAATTGAAATATACAAGATGTAATGATAAAATGCTAATTCTAGACCACTCTAGCTACATTCCTCCTCTTATATAAATGTTTTCCCTACACTTTCAACGAAAACATCTCCATTTCTATCCATCTTAAAATCCATTTGATGACATTCTTCACACAATTCATCTGTGGGCATATTTTGAACTTCTGGAAGTATTTCACAGCTTCTTATTTTATAGATGGTTATTCCTAAAGTGTTATTCTGTTATTAAATAGGCAACAACAACAAGAATAAGACAAAAACAAAAAAGTTTCTTCAAAAGTCTTCTTTCTTCTGTCCATTTCTTTCTTGTCTTCAGCTTTGGTTTTTCTTGAAAACCCTCACAGTTTCATCCTAGTTGCTTTCCAGAACATCTTCGTAGGTAATCCCCATCTCCTGTAAATCTCTTTCTATCTCTTCGAGTCAGGCAGGTTTGGCCTTCTTTTCTTTTAAGTAGGTAAAAATCCGGTTTGCCTGTCTTGTGGGTTTCATTCTCAAAAGGTGGCCATAGAAGATATTCTCCTTTATCTCATAACATCAGATATTTTTGGAAGATGAGTTTACAGCTCACTGTTATGTCATTGTCTGTATTCACCGTGATCTTTAATTCTTGGGCCAAGAATTTTCCTTAAGATATTTCTTTCTTTGATCTCCAATTTTTCCACCAGGCCTTTCTTATTGCTCCTTTATTTATACTTTAAATTTTTAAAATGGATATTGAGAACCAAAAACCTTTACCATAAAATGTCTCTTTTATCTCTTGCGTAGGTATTTGAAAGAATAAAAAACTCGAACCAAGGGAAATTGTGTTAGTTAAAAACAGAATTTCCATACGGAGGCGTGTAATTTAAGACTAGCTCTTTGACCACAAGTATCATGATTACAGCAGCAACCGATCATCATTCGCTTCCGCTAAGAAAGTTCAGCAAATCTTCCAAATATATCCGAGATGGGGTGATGCAATTTAATAGGCATTGCGGTTAGAGTCGGATCTTTTCCATATTAACTTCCTGAAAAAAATCTGGAAACTCGACAGTTTCAAATTAATTCCAGTTGTCCAAGGGTTGGGATATTCACACGTGACCCGCTTGTACTTATCATGATTTTCAAATAATACTTATGTGACTTCTAGAATGCAATAGGGAACACCAGAGTGAAGGAGGGATCTTCCGTCCCAAAATAAAACTGAACATATAGTACGTTTGAATTTAAAATGGCCGTATGCCAGCCAGTGCTAAGAATCGGAAATAATTGTAACCGATTATCATTCAGTTAGTATTAAAGATCTAAATCTTACTGTATGCAAGATTGGCAAATGTAATATAATTTTTAAGTCAGAAATGGCTGAATAAAGGTGTTATGTTTAAATGAAACGACAAATAAAAAATTTATTTTATGTATTTCTCATTTAAAGTTGATATATAAATTGGAAGTTGTTACTCACCTTTTACTTTTTAGACATAAAAAAAAATGCTGTGATGAACTGTACAAATTCAGGTCAGCTTTGGTAGAACGGTTAGCAAAATTACCTTCTATGTCCAATATCGCGGGTTTGTAGTCCAACAGGTGGCCTTAGGTTTTTTAAAAAGGGAATTAAAATCCTAGGCTATGCCGTCCATCGGAAGTGACATAAAATGAGGATCTCCAGCTTCGCTTATTTTGTGTTATCTTTGACAGCACCCCCTGACCGCTTCAATCTATCAAAACAAATTATATATTGAATTTCGAGAATATTATAAAGTAAAATAATTGAAAACGAATCTTTCTGTTACATTTGTATATAATTGAGCATACAATACAGAAAAGAATTGCTTAAAACAAACAATTAAGTTTACTTCGCCTGATAGTTGCTATGGTTAGGGTAGTTGGTGTCTTGCATTCAATTTGTTTATGTTGTAACGTTTTTTCAGTATTCACTCTCTTTTTCACAACTCCCTAGGAATCGAGGTAGCTAAATTAATCGTATGGGAACGAAGAAAGAGATAGTTGTGCAATCTTCACCTAACGATCGCAATCATTATCACGATGCCTTGAGAGGTAGTTCACTAAAGTTTGTTAACCAAATAGTGTGTAATTATCAAGCCCATGGTACGGATCCCATGGAAACTGTCATCGTACCTTTAAATTTACTATATTAAAAAATAACTTTTATCTTTCATCTTCTTTATCTTTAATTGCCCATATGCTATTTAATATTTTCTACTTTACTTTACCGCTTAGGTAAAGAGAAAGTCTGATAGGAAGGAGTAAAATATATCGAATACTATAATTCGACGATAGTAAACAGCTGATTGGTGTAAAGTGAAAAACAATACTTCTTTTACATTTTAGTTCCTCACTTTAACATTTTATCCGCATTGTTTGTCTATTACCCCATAATATCGGGTTCTTGCTTCATAAGTACGTTACTCAACATAAACGGTCAATAATGGAGTATTAGTGGCAAACTTCGCAATAATATATAACCGCCTGAAGATGACAAAGCGAAACCGCTGCTCATCGCAACTCCAGATAAAAACCTAATGGATTCCAGGGTGAAAGTTATTAAATTTTGTAAAAAATATATACGGGGAATTGATCTTTAGTAAAGAAAAATAATTTATTGAAATTTTATTAGGTCTCACGAACGCAAAGTTTCGAACAATATGTCTGTACCTCATAGGTAAACTATCGTAACTGACATTTTTCAAACTTTACAGGAGAGCGGTTTTAATGTTAAATTTTCCCTTTTATTGTTGTTCACGGTTTTTAATGATAATTAGAGGTCATCAAGATCAAGATCAATGATGGCCTCTAATTATTATTGAAAACCGTGAACAACAATAAAAAGGAAAATTTAACATTAAAACTGCTCTCCTGTAAAGTTTGAAAAATGTCAGTTACGATAGTTTACCTATGAGGTACAGATATTAGGTACAATTACCAAATAAAAACTTATAATATAATATTCTAGTTATAATATTCTAGGTTTTAATTTCATAATAATAAACCAATTTTATTATGGCATGTATATATTATTATTAACTTTTGTTAATTGTCAGAAGTTTTAGTATCATCATGTCAGTACTATTAAGTAGGGTAAAACCTGCTGGTTGAGCTTGTTCCTGACCAAATCATCTTGCACAACCATCAACTATCGGCCCAGAATCACTACGATTTAGGTAATTAATCATAAGATCCATCGCGCAATGTAGTGGAACATTTTTTTTTGTTTAACGTTAGAATCATTAAAGCAATAGTGGGTGGAAAGGTCAAGATTCATATCTTTTTTCCTGAAGAATTGTTCTGTCATCTAGATCTAACATTCATTGCTTGGGCTGTAGTAATATAAAAAAAAAAATGGCGATTTTAACGAATAAGTGGTATGATAAAATACCTACTGACCGCTTTTGAATTACACTTCATAACATTAACAATAATTATATTTCATGTTTTTGCTTCTTAGTTATTAAAAGTTGGGTAGGTAACATTGTCGATAGGAAGGGGCTAAGGAGGAACAAATTTTATACGCTTTTTAATTTCATAGTTTCTGAAATAATGGAAAAATGCAAATTTGTTGATATTTCGCCTATTTGGACATTATCAGTAATTTTTAAGACAAACTAACAATAAGTAAGATTTTTAGACTTAATCTAACATCCCACATGGAAATCTAAAAAAACCATCAACGAAATGAGAGATAGTTCCTCATTTCAAAACATAGATATGTTATCGAAAAATAAATGGGAATTTCATTGGGAGGCTTGTCCACGAACAAAAAGTTGGCTGCTTTAGGTAAAGGTATTTAAGCATGTTTTGGGGATAACTAATTCTAATTAGAAAAAGGTTAGCAGCGATATTCAAAATTGGGATCTGATAACGCCATTCCAGATTTTCCCCATAAATTAAGAAATAGGAACTAGTCCATTATGTAACTGAAGAGACTAAACATCTGCTTCGATTCTTGGCACCTGCGAAACAAAGACTTACGATATTTTAGAAAATGAAGACAAGTGAGTTACATTATTGGAAATAATATAACAATATCATGCGCGGCCTGGGGAGAATTCTTATTTCTTTATTTTAAACGATCGTAATTGAATATTCATACAAATGCAACAAAGTATTTATATTTTCAATGAACCACGGCTCATATATGGCTGCAACGATTAAGTTCCCATTGGTGCAAGAATGCTACGCAAGCCGCCGTGTGAAATCCAATTATGCACTTCTATTCTCCTGGTTAGATGGAAATAGATATTCTTTCGGGAATAATTATGGCGACTGGACAGGTTATTTTAAAACATCACTTGCCTCTATAAGCTATATATTGTTTCTTTGTTCCAGTTACACTATCTGTATAATTATAGCAGATGCTATCGTCTACACATTTTGAACAAAGAAAAAACATTCTATGACAGAACGACCAAATGATGGAAATGGACCCAGAATATTCAGAAATATTTTTATGGGAGCAATGAGTGGTTTGATTAGATAGAAGAAGCGCTGTTGAGCACAAAAGTGTTAAAATCTGCAGGCATTGACTATATATTTTAACTCCATAAATATTAACATAATAGGATATAAATCAATTATTTTGGACCTGAAAACCTGATGTGCGAAGAGCCTTTTATTGAGCCCTAACAAGTGACAAAAATCAGCTGGTTTTTAATTTCACTCGTCACAAGATACATTCTGGTATTCATGAACTAAGAACAACTAACGTAAATAGCTGTGACAAAGAAGAATGGAATTTATAGAAATAGAAAATAGAAAATAGAAAAGTTTTTTCGGATATTCGGTTAATCTAAAAAGAATAGGGATACCTAAACGTTATTTGGTAATGGATTGATATTGTATATATCATCCAGAGTTTATTGTATTCCCATGATTTATATTATGATTGTACTTCTGTATAAATATTTGTTCACATAAATATGTTGAGACCTCAATGAGGGACGGAATGGAAACCCTTGAATAGGACGTTTCCCAACAGAGAAAACTATTTCTCAACAGTTGTAGGCGTTTAGCTTAGATCGGCAGGACCACTCTGCCTAGAAATAACTTATTTCAGACCTAGGATTGTAACAAAATCTCCGTGTCTCTAACCTGAGAATCAAACAGTTCTTTACTGTTTATATGCTCTTAAATTCACATAAAAGCAAACTAATATTTTAGATTAAACTAGATTATGTCTTACTAATAATAGATTTTCAATAATAGTGATAAGTGATCAGACTTTTCCAATGCCTAAAAATAAAATTCTGCATAAATTCTCAGTAATCACCATTTAAATTTAATTTATGTTCTCTACTTGCATCGTACTTCCAGTTACGTTAGCCTCTTGAGGATGTAAGACCAACAATGTCATTCATTGGCCAATGACTTGTGAAATTCATTTCCTCTCGTCAATGAAAAAGGAAATGTTGAAATTCCGATTTTAAGGCTTTCTATTATTTCTTTTTTTATTTTAGATTCATTTGTGCACAATGTTGTATAAATACGGCAGGTTTTGGGAGACATACCACGCCATTTTGGTATAAATTTTATTTATGCTCTACAACTCGAAAATCACAAGTAACCAGTGAATTACAAAAATTATGGGTGTCATGAATATTTTATTATTTATTTATTGCTTCTCCCCACGACGTCAATCGCAGAGAAATCTCTTATATCCTATTTTATTGTAGTATATTATTCATGACGAAAAGAATAGGACTAATAGAAGTCTTGAGCCAACATGAAAACAATAATAAACTATTTGAAAAAATTTAAAAAATCATTAAATAAGATAAATAAACGTGTATCATATGAAAAACACGGGACTACTTGCTATTTGAATGTTTTCTAAGGTTTAATTATTAATTGTTTGTTTGTTCATTTAACGTCACTTTATGCTGCTAAGGCTATTCGGACGATGCTACAGTGGGAGCTCTAAATTTTGCCTATACAGGTTTAATTAGGATTGGGATTTTTAACGAGTACCTGACATCGTACAGGCTCGGGACCCCCGTTTAATGTCCCTTCCGAAGGACAGCGTAACTAAGGATTTTTTACTCCCTTAAAAAAATCCTAGGGCCACCTGCCGGGATACGAACCCGCGATCTTGGGCTTAGTAGTTAGTTACGCTAACCACTAGATCACAGGTGACCGTTTTTAAATTATTAATATTTAAATACACTAGAATTAGATATATTTAGATATGTTTAAATAAATAATTATTATTTTCTACATTGTAACACAGTTATACACTTTCCTTATGTTTCTATATATATTTTTTCTTGTTAACATCCTTTGCAGTTCCGTCGTTTTCATCCCGAAACTATACAGTGTAATTATATGTGATTCGGTCAATGGCTATTAAGCTTAGGTAAAATCCTTTAGGTATAATCCTATAATACTTTTCATGATATTACATAATCCACGGGCTACCATCGCTTACTTAAGGAACATAAGGACAATTAATTTTAATGCAGAGTATAAGCAATACCAACAAGGTTAGGGAATTAGCATAATTTGAAAGAAATGAGTTTGCTACTGCGTGATCCTCTTTGGCAACTGAACAGGTTATGGTACATGTTTCACAAAGCAATCCGCCTTTCCACTGGCAACAAAACCACTCAACTACAGTAGTCATGCAACCGCAGTTTGGGCAAACTGGAATGATATTGCAACAGTAACCAACAGTAATGAGCCACTAAGGGACTCAGAACATCGCTCAGTCGTTGTTAACCCTACCGGTAGGCTATCTGAACCTCCGCATTTGGAAACATCTCTTCTAATATGAATCTAGATCGCTCACAATTCTAGATCTCAGCATACTTTTGAGAAGTTCCAAATATAGTTATAGTTTCGCTGATGATGGAAAGAATCGTGATGATGGCTCAATAGAATTAGTTCGGGAAAGGTTTTTGACAAGGACGAATACGTCACATAAATATAGAAAAAGCTTATGGTAATGATTAATTGGTTAAATTATAGGACGTTTTATACTTTGCGTCATTTAATAATAATACGACCTCAGAGGAAAATGTATCATAGAAATGTATATCAGGTCAAGGATGGAACGCGTCTTTCAAGGGAATTTTGCACTTGGAGGGATCTCTTTTAAATTTCTTAGGTGCGATATTTTATCATTTAAAGTAAATTGGTCGATATGTAGCAGAAAGATTGGAAAATTTGCAAGGACATATTTTACAGTGGCTGGGTGAGCCCCTGGTGCTTCTGCAGATTCCACAAAGTCCATGCGTGGTAGTTAATTGATTAAATAATTTATCTATCACAGTCATATTTGAACATGCAACCATCAGCTAAATAACTCAGTTCTCTACACACTGAAATATTGAGGGTAAATTTATTTATTATATTCAATTTATAATGAATGAACGATGGACTATCCAGCTGTATTAAATTTATATGATTGGGAATGCCAAAAAGGAAAACTTGTCAGGGCTGATTTTTAATAAGAATTTAATCTTAAACAAGTGCAATTTCAAAAAGTAAACAATACTCGCAAAAACTGTATACCGCATTTAATTAATTATTTAATTTATTAGTTATAGCTATTTATTTAGTTGTAGTACACTGTAAGAAGAGAAATTCCCATAGGTCTTCAGCAGGTGCTATATAACGATTCGTAAATCTGTTTGCTAGTTTGAAAAATGCTAAGATATAATAATTACTTATTATTCTAAAAATTAAATTATTTTGAGTTCAATATGGCAAATAATTAAATAATCGATAACCATTATCAATGTAGAATTCCGTAATAACTCTAGATGGAACATCATATCGACCAGAATAGTCGACAGACGAGGAATTATGAAGACATCGATTTATAATCTACTCGTACAATATTTAATATAATAGTGTGTTAACTTAGCAAGAATGACTGCGTTACAGAAATAGATATTGCTAGTATAGCAACAACAGTTCTGGTCTAGTCTATAAGCCTGACTATTGGGGAATAACGCTCCCCCCTGGAAGTTCAGTACGAGACACTATCACTCGACAGAAAAGTGATCTTTACACTTTATTCATACACAAGGTAATACAAAGCACTCAACTCAGGCTACTTTCCCTCGGAAGACCCAAGGTCGGGGAGGCATAGGCTAATCACCAGATGTCCCGAAGATACGGAGCCTATAGCTACTATCTAGAGCAGTCGTTCCCAACCTTTTTTGTTCCACGCTCCCCTGTTCAAATGAAAACCTTCCACACCCCCCTTACACTAAATTTGTATGGGCGTATGAAAAAAACACAAATATTACATTGAAAAAAAAAATTGTATCAGAAGATACAACAAAAGTTTCAATTTAAGATAAAGAAGCATTGGAAAGAGAGAAATAACAAAATTAAGTCAGATTTTTTTATTTTCAACTGCCTCACGCCCTCCCCTGACTTGCACTCACGCCAACGGGTTGGGTACCACTGATCTAAAGTATACCAGATTCAGAGAAATTTAGCCTAGCCTCGGAAAAAGTAGAGGCTCCAAGACGCTAGAAATGGGATGTGAGGAAGATAAACAAGAAGGAGAAAAATATCTGTAAATATTTAAAAACATGAGGAGCGGAGTGGCTCAGAGGTAGAGCGTGTACTTGCCATGCCGAAGGTCATGAGTCGAATCCCGCTCACTGGCAGACTTTTATTTAATCTGTTAGCGGTCGGAGATAGACCCGGAATAAGTGTGGAAATGAGGCGGTTGAGCGTGATCTATGATTAATCATATCTCTGTACAACCGTTGTCGAAGCAACAGTATAGTCTCCACCATGTGATAAACCAGAGACCCTTCACGGGTTGTAGTGGTAGAGATTTTCTTTTTAGTTTAAAAACATTGACACATCGAGGATTGTCGATTCATCATATTTTGTCATCGATTCACAGTACTAATAGGGAAAATAGTCGAAACAGAGAGATTGTTATTATATGTTATGTTTCAAAATATTTTCTACTGACGTATAGAGAAACACAGAAGCCATGAGAAACGAGGACAGGCTGGACGGGATCGTATAATTGCAAAGGCGATGCGGTGAGTCAGCCACTGACAGCCAGGAATTACTGAACCAATCCTCGACACCAGGGAAAGTCTCGAGTTATCTTGGCCGATACAGATAGCTCCTTCTTGTTGCGAAAGGATTCGGGGAAACCCACGCCTCCGTTTCCGGATCTAGCGTGTCATATCAAAATGCAGCCAAATATTTTATTATTTTTCGTTTTGAAATGGAAAGCGACTGATATAAGGAATGGTATAATCCCCCGAAGCAGGCATTACCCTGGATGTCTTCTTCCTAGCTCGCTTCCGGATTCCCAAGCCTAATGCAGTCACGGTCCGTAATTCTCTGTCCGTTCTCGATAATCGGCCATCAGGATCTGATTTGAGGGGCATGACTTCCTATAGTCGCTTATTCAGGAACGTTCCTTCGTAATTTATTTGCTTTTCAAATCTCTACAAAGGGTTAAAGGAACATAGCCACATTACATAGATATTTTTTTTAGATTAATTTATTGATATTTACAACTGTAATAATATTACAACAAGTAAGTAAATTTGCTAATATGCACAAATGACATGAAAACAAAAACTTGTGGAGAAACTACCCATCGGTAGCACTCCAATAAAGTTCTATAGTAGAAGGTCTCGAGGCCATCTTCTTTTCAGACGACTCAGAGGGTTATTAGGAATAGGATTATGGGATGCAAGTTGAGAGACTAGCGGATTCAAGTGTGTATGGAGTTTGTCATGGAAGGATAGGTATCTAGTTTGGGCCAAATCAGCAACATATGGGATATTAAGATCATGATGGATGAGTTTGTTTGTGACATAATAAGGAGCGTTGAGGATTTTACGAAGGATTTTGGATTGTAAGGATTGGATACGAGATGAATTAGATGGTTTAGTAGAGCCCCAAAGCTCAACTCCTATGTCCAAATAGGTCTGATAGCTTTCATGTAAATGAGTCTTTTGTAATTAATTGGGAGCTTTGAACGTTTGTCCAGTAAATTTGATGAAGGCAAAAACGTCGAGCAGTTTCTTTTCTATTCAGTCTTGTATGAGACATAGATATTTAAAAAGGAAAGGTACCTAATAAAAACCAAAACAAAAAATATAACCGTACTACTAAAAACCATGAGGGGTCTTGGATTTGGTAAGTGGTTCGAGACTGCACAATTTCTTGTACAACAGTACACAGGTGATTTGTAATAAATCACGCTCATCTGCAAGATTTTCCCTGCAAGGATACCCGCTCAATGGACGCTGGCTAAGGAGGGCCTCCAGATCCCCCAGGGTCCATCACCGGCTGTTTACAGATTACTATAATATTTAGATTGTATTTTTATTTTAAATATTATTTTATATTTTAAAAACTATCACGTATCCTATAATTTATTAAAGTTCATTCACCTGGATGTTTAGCCGCTTAACATAGGAGGATTTCTAATAATAATATTGGACGCTTTCAAGAATAAAACCTAAGTTTAAGTAAGAGTTTAATCTTTAATACAAAACACGCATGGCTAATATAACCAGAAATCTTTTGAAATTGGTACAAAAAATATGATTTCCAAGGAATCAGGAATCCTACTACCAGTAGAGTTACATTGGTCTCATTAGGGTAGAGCTATTTACCGAGAGTATACCGTTTGAAAGATCATTTAACCCTTTTTCATAATCAGTCTTACTTTTCCTATTGAAAGTGAAGCAACGTTTTAAAATAAATAAGAATAAAATTATGAAGGAAATTTGTATTATTTTTCTCTACGAATTTAAACTTGGCCACAGCGTCACGGAGGCGTTCCGAAACATTAATGTTGTTTACGGTGAAGATACAGTGAGCGAAAGAACAATCTTCCGTTGGTTTGAAAAATTTCGGTGTGCGGATTATGACCTTACCAACAAAGAACGTGGTAGGCCGAAGACTAAGTTGGACAAAAAAAAGTTGAAAGAGCTGGTCGAAGCGGGCCCTTCCCAAACCACTCGTGAATTAGGTTCACAACTTGGAGCAAGTGCCATGACTGTTTCCAGGCACCTTAAGGAGCTTGGTAAGAAAAAAAAACTGGAAATATGGGTACCCCATGAATTAACCGGGGCTCAGCAGCTCACCTGATTTTTTTTTCAGGAGTTGAATATAGAGGTCCTTCCTCACCCACCATAGTCTACGGACCTTTCTCCAACTGATTTTTACTTTTTCTGTTGTTTGGATAATGTTTTAAGAAATAAAAAATTTGACGACGAAAATGCCCTGAAATCGGCCTTCCAAGACTTCGCTTCTTCCTTGACACCTAATTTCTACAGAGCGGGGATAGAAATGATTGTTTCACGTTGGGAGAAGTGTATTGAAAGTGAAGGATCCTATTTTGATTAATGAAAGTATTGTTTAATAATGTTTTTGCTAATAATTTTAATTTATACCTTCACTGATATTTCATATGTTACAATCCAATGTATATATATATATATATATATATATATATATATATATATATATATATATATATATATATATTTTTTTTTTTTAATCAGGTTTGTAGACTGTTTTTATGTTTTATTAACCGCGAATCGACTGTGAGGTTTCGAAACCATATTGTGGGCCACCCTGCCAGGTGGATCGCACGATCTGTGGATTAAAAGCCATGAAGTGACATTATGCCATTCTAACTGATAAAAAACAAACAATGGCTTTTATTGAAACAGCTAAATCTGTAGTGTGGGTAAACTGAACAAATATTTTTTTAGCTATGATATGGTCGTAATATTTTCTTCCTTCTAATGAACTTTACATTCGAGATAAAAGGCATGTAAATTAAATGATGTCCACGTGAAATACAAACATTATTTACGTGACTCTTTTATCTCCAAGGTAGTTGGATAAAATATAACAGAGACACTTGGAAGGAAAACATAACATAATGCCTCCTGTAATCGAAAATCACAGACCTAATTATCTTTTCTTCAAACCAAAAAAAAAATAAGCCACGATGTCTACTTTGAACCATTTTGAAATTCAAAATAAAATAAATTACGCTCCTAGAAAAATAATTAAAAAGAAAATCTTGTGATGTAATGTCTTGTATATGTTATTAATTATATAGTATATGTTATATATGGAACGGAATGTATACATTTTAATTGTTTATATTAGAATATTTTTTTATACCGTTATCTTCGTAAAGTAATATTTGTTTTCCAGATTATGACATTGCTTTTTACAGTACCTGAATTCACAATTTTTCTCTACGAAGGGTTAAAGGAACATAGCCACATTTCTTCACTAAACCGAATCGAGAGAAATGGTATTGATTAGAATATAAATACTTCGGTAGGACACCTAAATAGGTCGATAGTGACAAAAAAGACTGATAAATGTTGATAATTTTTTACAATTTTAATTTACTACTCGCCGATAAAAACAATTATTTGCAGTGATAAATTGATAAATGTAAATTTTCCAAAACATGCAAATATATAAATAATTACAACAAAATATGAGCTGTTATGTTTGAAAGTGATACTAATCCATTTTCTCATGCAAATATTCAAAGGGTTTCTTTTGTATTAATTTTAAAAGATGGGCAAACGTTATGTTTTCACGAATTAGCACTTAGCAAGAGTGATATAAGGTATACATCTTTTAAATTTTAGTATAGAATAATAACCATCAAAATGAACGATTTTTTTTAGATCTATATGGCGCTACAACCTGAGGGTGGGTCTTGGCCTCCTCTAAGAGCTTCCGCAATCCAGCTCTTTCCATTGATGCTGCTCTCCAGTTCGGTGCAAATAGACTTACACCATTTTATATAAAACCAAAATAACAGCTCATTTTTCAGATTCAATACTCTTACCTTCCGATAATACAAAATTGAATTGAAATAGGTTCCTCTGTAATATATCATGTGTTAATTAGTTGAAAACCGTCTGATTTTTCAAGTGATTTCTATAAACCCTAAGGAGTAATTAAGATCCTATCACAGAACATTGAATAGACTAGAAGCGGCAAAGGCTAGTCGTGGGATGGCACCAGCTCTGAGGCCTGTTCCCCCACTCCTTTGACCCCCTTGGGCCATTGTTGCCTTTTCATTCGGAGTTCGTACGTTGTTTGTTTGTTTCCATTATTGATTCACGATATTTTTTTCCTTCCTTAGTAATTTATTTTCGAGTTACTATTGTTGTGTAAAAGCTAATTACAATATGCCTTCTTGTGTCGCCTTTGGATGCAGTACAAAAAAGCCCGATAAACAAGCAGTACCTCCAATAACATTTCACACCTAAGTTTATTATCCTTTCATTATTTAAAACAATTTTTTCTCAAATAATATTCTCTTAAAACTTAAAGAAGATTAAAAGATCTCATTAACAATTACTTATTTTTTTATCATGCTAAAGAAAGAACAATAAGTGTTGAAATTAAATAAACTACCCTTTCTTGTGGTTCAATTAAATTGCAAAGCAAACACATAATTACAAGTACCTAAAAACAAATTGGCGCATATTTCTTAGAAAAAATTGTTTTTATAAACTTCTTTTTTTAATTTGACCTTGGTATTTTATTCTTTCGGGTTAGCTTACCGTCAGAAGAAATTCAACGAAAAAAGTGGGTTCAAGCAATAAGAAGAGGGAACTGGCAGCCCACAAAAACGAGCCGGTTGTGCTCCAAGCACTTCAAAGAAGAAGATTTTGACAGATCGTCTCCATTTTACGTCAAACTGAAAAATGGCGTTGTCCCATCAGTTTTTGATAGTTTTCCCGAATATCTGAAACCTAAAGTTACTCAGGTAGTAAATATATTTTTCAGTTACTTTGAGCACGATAGGTTTATGTATTATTTTTTTATTTTATTTTTTATTTTTTCATAATTCATCGTGATTCATCGTGAGGAAATTGAACCTTGTTCTTAAGTGTGAGGGCTGCTTAGAAGCTGTTGAGGCTGCCAACTCAAGTTATGATGCCGATGGAAAGGGCTTACTTGCTGTAAAAGATCGTGGGGGGCTGATAATTCCCGCAAAAGATGTAACCAGCATTAGTGAAATTTGTGAAAAAATATTCCAGGCACAAGAAAGAAAAAAACAAATGTCTCTATTAACAGAAAATCATTATCTTTCGATCTTAATAAAAAAATGCGTGGGAAAAAACTTTTTTCCACAATCACAATTTTTAGATGAAGAAATTCATTATTCTTCTCTAATAAGGTCCAAAGAGAAGCTTTATTTTAGAACGGGAATGTACCATTATGTTAAAAATAATGACAGCGTTAACAAAATTAGATTTATTTCAAATAAGCTAGTTTTATTTAAGGGCCAATAAATAATTGTATAAAACGAAAATGAAGTTCAAAGGAAAATTGTGATATAATATTTTTAAGAAAAAATACCTAATAAATAGTTATAAACTACGTTATCTAAATATGTAAAGTCACAATTTAAAACTGTCGTATGAACTTATATGACGAACTACACCCAATATAAAACCTTAAAAATCATTATGCCCTCCTCAAAAAAATTAAAGGATCAAGTTGTTACATTATTTATTTTTGCCCAATAATATATTTTCATATTTTTTTTTCGTTCTCTAAATGGGAAAGCACAGAAAGAACCCAACGGAAATTAAAAGGGAACTAGAAAATAATCAAAAATATGAAAATACATTATTGACAAAAACATAATGTAACAACTTGACTCTTTAATTTTTTTGAAGAGTGTATTGTTTATTAAACGTTGAATTATTACACTTATGCAATAAAAAAATGTTAGTTTTTATTGTACCTAAATAAATTAAATATGTCATAGATGTTGTTTGTTACTGGATAAAAAGATTAACACGTTCCGTGCGTTGCGGGGTCAATTGACCCCGTGTGAAACTTTCCACTAGTGCTGAGCCTGTAAGAGGTAAACTTTCAAAAATGCTCGAACCTGTTTAAGCTTTTAATTTTTTCAAAGGGTTGAAACTAATATGGCTATATGTTATAAACTTCAATAATCTCTCAAAATTCGATAAAAAATAGAACGGGGTTAAATGACCCCGGGCCGCACTGAGGTTTAAAATTAGACCTCTAGTGCGGCACAGGGCCAAAAGACCCCGTGCTACTTCTTTCGAAAAATGACGAGTCTCTCAATTCCCTCTACTTTTGAGACGGCCCTTTTTTGTGCTTTCCCCTCGTGCTGCTTTTCTCGGAAATGACGAGTCATTCTCTCCCTTCCCCTTTTTGTTGCGACGGCCCTTTGTTTGTTTGGTTATCCACCCTCCTTTTTTCTCTTCACTCTTCAGTATAGTTTCGAACGTTCGAGTTAATAACATTTCACGATGTCCTCACGTGGTCGGAAGTTGGTTGACTTGGCTTTATCGCTCAAAAATCCATCCTCCAGTGAAAGTGAATCAAGCCTTGATAACAGTAGTGAAGATGAATTTGAACTCCAGTCTGATGAGTCGTCAAGTTCAGACGACGAAGATGATTTAGCTTATGTGTACTAGATTATAATAGAGCCAAAAAAGGAGTAGACTATAGTGACCAAATGTCATCATATTACTCAGTTTTGAGAAAAGGGCGTAAGTGGTGGAGGAAAGTTGCATTAGGGCTAATTTTTGGATCAGCAACCACCAATGCATGGCTTATGTTTAACGAATGCACAGGGAAATCCGTACCATTTCTGCAGTTCAAGGAGGTATTGTCAAAAGCATTAGCCCAGGAAGCAGAACAAAAAGTGTTGGAACGGCCCAGGACACCTAAACGCATCCACACGCTAGCTCACGACGTTGAGAGGAAGAGGAAAAAATGTTCAGGGTGCTACGAGAAGCTGAGGAAAACGATGACCTCTAAAGAAGCTGACAATAAATGAAAAAAGTTCGCACATATTGTGAGGAGTGCTCTACGAAGCCAGCTCTTTGTCTTTCATGCTTTAATGATAAACACGCATCAACACATTAAACATATTTCATATTGTTTAACCGCTTCAATTATTGTATTTTTTGTTTGTATTCAATTTGTATTTTTTTGCTTTCCTCAACTACTATTTTTTTTTAAAGCAATGTTATAGGTATATAAGATGTAAAAATATCAAAATACAAATAAAAGTTATTGTAAGTTTTATTAAAAGTTGTTGTGAGTTTTATTTTCCTATAATATGTAAAAGGATATGTTTTTTTTTTTTTGGGGGGGGAGGGCGGTACCGAACCTCACAAAAAAATTAAACTCACTTCCTGTGTATAAAATCTCATAAAATTTAATTTCAAGGAGGGAAAAGGTGTCTTTATTTGAAAACAAAAATAATTTATTTACGATTACAATTTCAATTAGGTTAATGAACTTTTGAATAAATCAATTAATAGCCCCATTCGTTATTTATAACTAACTCCAAAATATAATCGGTTTTCAAAACCGAATCTAAGTAAAAAACACAATATAACCGTAAGTTATAAATAAAGAATGGGGCTAATGTCCTGCTGCTGTGGTATACTGACCTAAACCTATGAAGTAGGAAAACAATTGATTGAAAACAATTGCAAGCTGAATACGTTTAAACTAAGGAAAGAACACGGGGCAGATTGACCCCGCGACGCACTTGTGGATAGTTACTACACGGGGTTAATTGACCCCGTGTCGCACTTGTGGATAGTTACGGATTTTTCTATTAGCACTGAACGTGTTAATAACATAAAGGCGAAGGCATGAGGCGGGATCAGGGGGTCAAAGGAGTGGGGGAAGCTGGTGCCATTCTCACTCATAGGGCGAGCCCCGGCTAGCGCTTCTAGTCTATTCAATGTTCTGTGGATCCTATACACTAATTACATTTTTTAACCAAGCTGTATTTTTTAAACCGACTGCATTTTTCTAATCTTCACCACGTCTTATTATTTATTTCTTGAAATAGACTATTAGGCAAGTTGTTTCCAGTGTTCCCAAATATTGGACGAATAAGTTCTTCCTTTAAATGTTTCCTTGATACAAACATTAAGAAATATTTGGCAATGCCATTTATCTATTTACGAAGAAGTTCTTTGCAATTAAAGCATTTATAATAACAAAAACCACACAAACAGAGGGATCTATCCAATGCAGCTGTCCTCTAGTTAAGAATGTTTAAGATGTGTGTGGCATCCTGTGCCACTCATCTGCCCATCGGAGCCTAAGTCTTCCTTTTCCTCTGGCACAATCCAACTTTCACTCCAGTAGCTTCTTCGCGGAACCCTCCTCACTCATTGTGGCCACATGGACGGCCCACCTTACTCTATTAATTTTTATCCAACAAATGCTGGGTTCCCCAAACACCTCGTACACTTCTCGGTTGGTTCGCCTTCTCCATTGACCATTAACATTGATAGATCCGAAAAATCTACAAAGCATAAATTTATTTGTCCTCGCTCTTAGGTAAAGTCCATGTTTTTATAACAAATATTAAATAAACCACACGATGATGAAGAATGAGAAAAGTAATAATGTAGTTACCAAACCCATGCTCCATTTTGATTAATGGATTCGTAGTAGAGCACCCTATCCCTTCCAGTTAATGCTCTCTATTTGAAATGAGAAGAGACGATCATCAGTCGTGATATCACCGAATCAGAAGCTACTCTTGTTTCGATGGGAAGGCTTCATTCATAACATAGCGAGCACAACTCTCTTCCTCGAGTCGAAGAAAAGGTTACGTCCATTGTCATCGCTGGTATTTTGATTATATTTCTTACGTAACCCATCTTGGAGTTCGGGACCTATCAATCAAAAAGGTTGCACTGGTACAATGGGGCTTCAAAATGATATTTCTATTGAGATATTTTCATAAATGAATGCCGTAAACTAGCCGGATGTCACTATTAATTTTTTTGAGGGGGTTATTTATTTTTACACTACCACTCATTATTGTCTTTTTTAAAATCCAAACCATGAGAAAATTTATAACAAATTTCGTAAAAAAGGAAAAACAAAACAAATTATTATGCAAAAAATACAGAATAAGCATTTATGTCATCTGTCCATCTACAACCTACCGTGATAGAAAGCATGTTATTAATTTCATTTTTTTTACTACATCAAAACGTTCACCAAAACTTAAACGAGCAACTTTATTAACTCAACACCGAAGTTCGTTAATGTATTAACTAACCGATGATTTTATTGTAACAATGATGCTGAAGTGAATAAAATTGACTGAAATAAAATATAGATTATTTTATTATGAAATTCCCTCCTTTAATATTGTATCAGCTATTATAAATAAATATGGTGATGTGCTTTACGAGGATCACAACTCCAACTAAAGATCATTAAGTAACATCGAAGGTTTTTTTTTAATATTGAGTTATTTGTTTACTTTTGCCAAGATTTTTAAATTTATGTTTAGAAAATCAATGTGTAATTTACTTGGGCTAAAGCTTGGACTTGGCAATGCCACAATTTTTACAGAATAAATACTATTATTTTTACCGTTTTGATACTCGCTGATAAATAACTTTTATAATTTATGGTTATAGCACACTAATAAAACTGTCCGTTGTTCAATTTCACCAATTTCCCATATTCACGATCATCTGAAGTTATTGGAATTATATTAGTTAGGGATAGATAAAATCGTAACTTTCATATTAATATTATTTGTGATATTTTATTATTTTGCTAAAACAAGATATTTTAATTTTTTTTGTTATCACCACATTGCAAAAATATTATCTGGCAATAACAACGCAATTGCAGTGTCTGTCTCACGAGCATTTCAGAAGAGATAAAATAAATATCACTTGTAAACAACACCATTTACAATTCGTATCATCAATTGACATAACCTAACCCTTTTTATCATTTAGCTAACGTCATAATTAGGGAAGCAACCATAATAAATAGTTATATAACCAAAAACAACTACAAAAATTATTACGTTAGAATAATTATTAGAAGGTGTTTTAAATTGAAAAATAAATTAATTCTAACAACTACGGTAATCTGTTAATTTCTTAATTCTTTGAAAATATTCATATTTTATTATTTTCAGTAGATACATCTTTAAGCACAATTTTTAAATTGGTTTGATGTCTCTAGAAACCATTGAAAACTATATTTATAGGTTAAGATTTTATTTATCATTTGATTTTCTTTCCAATTTATACCTAAAGGATTATGATTTTTTTATGCGTCATTATCTTAAATAAAAAATAGCTCTTAAGCCTCAGCGTCTTTTTATAAACAGTGTTGTAATATTTTGATTTTCTGTCCAATTATTCTACTTGTATATACTTTATTTTATGATAAAGATTTTTATTAGAATACATTAACATTTTCCAGTAATAAATATCAACTAAAGGGTGTTTTCCAATTATTTGTTTTCGTTTTCTTTTTATTTGTCACTTTATTCCTGTTAAGATGTTCCAGTTTCGGAATTTCGAATGTTATATTTTCCTAATTTTTGCTTTAAAATGTATTCTATTTTAGGATACCCTTTTTGGAACTTGAAATATTTTCGGTAACTGACAATAATTAAAAAAATAACTGTTACACTCTCCTTTTTTTAAAACGTAATTTTAGGACATGAAGTGCTGATGTTTGGATTTTTGTTCCACTATCCTACTAGTTTTTGCCTGTAGATGTATTTTACTTTGGGAATACAAATATTACTGGACGCCATTAAATTTTTTCGGTTAAAAAAAATTGCTAAGAAAAATATACATTTTAATTGATTTCATCTACGTGAATCCTTATCAAGCGCAACTATGAATATAGAAGATATATAGTATACAAGTCGTACCTACAAATCTGCATTGCGAATTGTCGGTTTCGAACCACGTAACCGTTAATTGAGTTTTGTCTAGTTGTCTAGTGTGGTTTGTCATTACATTCTTCTTGTTTATATAATGCTCTGATTTATAAAGGCAGTTCATATATGATCTGTTCGAGATTGGATTAAATATGCTTGGCTGACCGTTAAATTGAAATTTACGGTTTATATAAAAATACTGCTTTCCTGGGTTTGTACTGATTTATTGTATTAATGAAACCATTCAGAAGATCCTTCACATACATGAGTAAATACGAGAAGGGGTTAGATAATCGTAAAGGATACAGGAAGAAAGGACCAGACAAAACCACATGTCTCTGCCCCACACGACATCATGCCCCCAAGAAGGAAGGGAACTTCTGTTAGCATCTTCCTTTCATGCTACCGAGTCGTGTGCATTTAATTCGATGAACCTTGTCGCTATCTTTTCTAGTTACATGAGAGTAATAAACAAGTTTTTTTTACGGTATTAGGAAATATTGGATATCTACTATATATATATATATACATGTATATATATATATATATATATATATATATATATATATATATATATATATATAATATTATGTGGATTTATCCTACTCTCAATTGATAGTATATGCATTATAATGTTTTTTGAGAGATATAATGTAAGAGATATATGATTTATATTTACTAGTATGATGAAAATTCTGCATAAATATTCCGTCTACTGATTTTAGTTTACTTAATATTGATTGTTGTTTTACTATCTTATTGTTTTTTTTGTTAAAAATTCTCATTTGTATGATAATAGCTGCACAAAACGATTAGCAGGATCTGGTACAATGAAAAAAAATGTTTTCAATTTCAATCAAGTGGACAATTAAAACAATTCTATTAACGAAGTTGACATTTTGTTTTCAAATGTTATTTATAATTTAAAACTTCAGCACTTACTTAACTTAATACTGCAACACTTACTAGATAAACGCTCTAAGCTGCCAATTAATTACAAAAGACTCATGCACTTGAAAATTATAAGATTTATTTGGAGTTACGGAGTAGAGCTTTGGGGCCTACTAAGCCATCAATTTCTATCTAATCCTTACAATCCAAAATTCTTAATAGTCCTTACTTTTTCAAGAATAAGACTTCTCATAAATAACTTTATTCCCACTCAAACCAAGTAGTTTAAAACTATTCATGCCTGCCTACTGATAATCCTCCGAGACGTCTGAAAAGAAGATGATCTCATGACCTAAGTTGAATTTGTTATTTGAGTACTACCACTGGGTAGTTTCTCTACTTCATCCATGCATCACTGTATCATTTCTGCCATTTACTTGTTGTAATGTTATAATACAGTTGTAAATTTAAATGAATAAAAAATAATTTAAAGCATTGCATTTTGATAATAATATAAGCCATAAAGCGAATATGGACCTACTAGGAATAGCTAGTAAGTCCGTAAACACTTCCGCGATTCGTGCTAATACAACACATGAGTTGAGAGAAATTCCAACGCGGGTCATAATTTAAACCTAACAGACGACCACAAACACTTCCCAGTCATAATTTGAACCAGGATGAGATAAAGAGTTATTGGATACTATTTCAGTAGAGGAAAATACCAGACAATGGATGGTATACGAGGCGCTGGGGGTCATAGAGATGCGACCCCGTGTGTGAAGCAACTCATGACAAATGCCCATATCGAAAGCCCGTGTCGTAATCATCATTTACCACATGACCTCTATAACTTCTCTCTATTACTTTACATATTATTATTAGGGATATTTATATAATAAATTGAAATAGGTAGTCATATTTTAAATATTCTTAATTGTGTTTTAGTTTACGAAATCCTTTCAAAGGTTATTCGGCAACGGGGCTGAATATTTATAAGAAAAGAAGTAACTTAATGAGGCCAAGCTCCTTGTTCGCTTTAATTTCTGAAGTCGTGCATGTTTTAATGGGGCATAGAAGCTATCTTCTATGGCAGGGGTTATTAGCAATGGATGATTCATTCATTAATCTTCGTTAAAAAATCATTTGAAAACTACAATATTAGAATCATTTTATATTTTCTACACTAAAACCATTCTCAAGTTCCTTAGAACTTCTGTACTTATGACCTGCGCCTTTCTTGCGTGCTATTAATTTAACATTACACAAAATTGATTGATTGGATTTTGACGCATCGTCGTGTGATGGAGTTTAGACTATGATCCTGAGAAACCTTCAGGATTTCAAACATTCCGTTTTGCTGGAACCTTTTTGAAACTACAGCTTGCCCTACAAGGTCAAAATTGTTTGCTGAAGACTTGAACATGAAGTGAACTAATAGGAGAACAAATCTGTGATTTGAGGCCTTGTATCAATAAATAAGTGTCGTTCTTGAACTTTTAGGTTTCATGCAGTATTTAATGTCTTTAAAAGAAAGTAATTTTTTGTTTCCGACCCTCCTTCATGTGAATGAATGAATGAAGGAATGAATTAAGCCATTATTATATAGAGAAATATAAACAAGATAAAATGGTTTACTAAAAACTACTAATATTTTACAAAAATATATACATATTTGCTCTTTATAGGCCCTCCCTTAAGGGAGTAAGGTCTAACTTCCCGGTGTGATCAGCTCTATTGGGAAGTGAAGTTCGACAATCCTGCCACTTTAATATATATCTTTTAACATACATATTAATTAAATAAAATTTAACATATATTTCTAAATTATCAATAATTAGTTTTAGATATTGATATATCTAACATTTATATTTATAAACTATCAATAATTAATAATTAAATATAAGTTATTATTCACATATTTGGGTAAATTAAATTTAACATATATATTTCAAAATTATCAAAATCAGTTTTAGATATTGATATATTTAACATTCATATTTATGAATTACCGATAAATAACATTCTGAAATCCCTATTATGTCTCAATTGATTTTCTTTAGGGCATTTTCTAGTTCCGTTACTCAGTCCGCGCTTTGATCGTCCCTATAAAGGTGAGCTATCTCTTCTTCCCTTGCGCTATGGATTCTGCCCACTGTTAAAACTATCTCTAGTGCTATCCTTTGAAGAGCTGTTTGAATTTTGATTCGTTTTGAGGTAGTATCTATCCAGACTGTTGCCTCTTTGTTTCTTTGGTTTATTTTCCAGTGACTTCTTACCGGTTTTTTTTAGGTTTTTCCTTATCATTTATGTTATATTATCATTTTTATTTTGTAAAAATAAAAAGTTATTAGCAGAACTTCTGGTGAGCTTTCTTCACTACGTTGCCTCTTGGTTTTGTTATTTTCTAACGTTTCCAGTTCTTCCAGTGTGAGAAGTTTTCCATCTATAAGGAAATGCCATATTTATTTAAATATGTCATATTTCATTAGTAGCCGTGAACAACCACCTTTAGATTGCAAAACGTATTATAACAAACTCCGCCTCGTCTCTCTTACATCCTTAGGCGAACCTTCCTTTATTTTAATAGTTTTGTAATCAGCGATTTCTGATAGTTTGCGTTTGTTTTTAAGTATACCGTTTCTTAATATATTTGAGACAAGAGTTATTACTGGGCTTTCTTCAGATTTCCTATTAACTATTTGAATTCTAATATTTAATTCGACGGAGTTGAATAATCTTGTAAAAAAAGTCTGCTATATCTGGATTATTTTTTCTTATAATGCCAAAAACAATAACATTTTTCATTCTATTGTTATATTCGTTCATCCGCTTTTGTTTATTCACTTCTTCTATAATTGATTTTAATTCGGTTTTAATGTTTTTTACGTATCCATCAATTTTATTTTCTAGGATGTCTAGTTTGAAATCAAAATTACCCATCTTTTCTTCGGGTATGTCAAGTTTATTGACTTTATTTAAAATTGCGGACAATTTCGCATTTTATTCTCGTTTTGACATTCTGGTGGGCTGAGTTTCTTAATACCTAAAATTAGGTAGTGTGTATATACTATTGTGTAATATATGATATTAATTACGTTGGAAAGATATTTATGTTGGAAAGTATATTTACTAGCGGTCAGCTGTTCTATAGATAAGTTACCTGACGTTGAGCTTGGGCGATGCGGTAGGGGGCTGTCTGATCAAGCCAGCAATCTTGATAACCAGGGCAAGACCCGATATTTAGCAAAAAAGTCCACTGCCACTGGTCACTGGGCGATGGCCTAAGCCGAACTCTCCTTTATGTACAAATTTACAAATTACATATGTAACGCGCACGCACACGCGCGCGCGCACAGACTTGAACACTCTTCCTTACAGGTGCTGAAATTGAGCCTCTCTTTACCGTGTGGTGCATTTAGAATAAAATACACGGGGGACTTTAAATAAAATTACTCTCATATCTTCACAAGTACCTTCTCTATATTTTCTTTTACACTGTTTCCATCCTCTCTGAGCAAAATAAGCACCAACAATGCATAAGCCCCTTTTGTTTTCGTAGTAAGTTTTTCATATCATTATGTTTACTGGTAGTCCGCAAATAATGACACATGTTATAATCAGAAAAACAAAAATGTCCAACTAGTGGTTAGGAAATTACTAACCTCTTTACGGTTGACGACTTAATTTCAAATAAAATAGGATTGGGGAAATATTTTCGCAAAATCTCCCTACAATGGATGTGCATTATGAGAAACCAAATTTAACCTACGTTCCTATACGCCTTGTTCCATTCATTTTAAGAAAAACTTGTAAGAATAATTTGTTCTATTATAACATTTACTTAAAATGAAAACAGCAGTTATTGATCAAATTGTAAGATGTGCGTACATCCAAGAGTTGATTAACCGATTCCGAAGAACGCATGCATTGTGTGGATGTGGTTTCGGTTTTACGTAAGAGAACACATGACACTTGTGATAATAGCCTTGTATATTGTCATGTAAGTACTGCAGTCATTCATGTATACGCTGTCTGAGTTAAAGTTCACTTAATATTCTAAATAATTTCTATAAGAAAAGAGTAAATGTTTATTTTCTATATGGATAAACACTATATTCTCTTATTTGATTATTCAACGCGGATTCTTGTTTATATCAAAAGTTATGAAATTTATGAAGTAGAAGTTAATTTTTTTGATTTAGTTTATGTTTGGGAACAAACATAATATATCCGCTATGAGTTTTGCAGGTTGTCGCTTTGAAACAAATTTTAGCTTTTCACTCGTTTCCTTTTTGATATTCTCGAAAATAAAATTAGATCTGTTAATGTAAATAAAATAAAGAATCGACTTACGCATACTGTTTAGGTTATATCATTATCTATACTTTGAAACATTTGTTGAAATTATTGCTGTGACTTAACTCGAAGCGATAACCTGAGGAACTGATAACTAGAAATTAAAAAAATTGTTGTCGGGTTAGGTTAGTTCAGAATTATGAAGAAAAGCGATGATGATCATCATCACCACAGACATTAAGCTTTTTGAATCACAGCCTCGTCTGCAGCTTTCGCTAGTTTTTATGTCTCAGTCAAGAATAGATCTTTAGTCCTAATACCTATGAACCCGTGATCTTGGGTATAGTAGTTTGTTATGCAAACCACTAGTCCACAGGCCACCCTAATATGTATGTGTGAGTGGGTATGTTTATGCGTGTCTCTAAATGTTTTTAATTGGTGTCCTATATCTTACACATATTTGACACTTTCCTTCGTATGTATTTGAGAAAACAATAAATTCACTCGGAGTTCCACAAAGACTACCAACATTCTTGCAAGTCAAGGTTTAGGATGGTTTTGTATAGCTCAGGTGCATCTTGCTACGAGGAAAAAGCCGTAATTAAGGGTATTTTATCGTTGATTTAGCATTTCATATTTGATTTAGGACGATAATGTCGTCATTACAATACATAATAATTCACCAAAATGGTTACTATTCATTCAATAATTTGCCTTTAATTAGCCGGCGATTTGCAAAGATATTCCTTTTATGAATTTCATTAGTGACAATATTTAAATATTTAGATATTTAAACACTCTTCCTTGCCTTACGGCCATACGGGTTTTGACAATATTATTACCTATTACTCAATTTGTGGCCACATTTATAAATTGGAAGAGCTTCTACAAGCATTGAATGGGAAACGTTATTACCATGGCCCCTAAAAGTGGTACTAACATTGGTAGTTATTTAACACTGAAATACACAAGACATAATAAATTTCATAAACATGAAAATAGTTGTTGTAAGAGCGATTTAATTTAAACTCTATTTATATTGTTTTAAATCTAAGATAAGATTTTAAATATAAGACTGTAATAATTTTATTTTTTCTCCTAGATGTCCAGCTTCATCTACTGACCAGAGCGCTATGCATCATTCGAAAAAATCATGGATTTCACCTTTTGAATGTGAAATGCCTTCTCCACACGTGGATAACACATCAAGAGGCATTTCCAAAGAAGGAGAAACGGAACAGCAATTAGTAGGATATCCATATACTCTGAACGACAAAGAATTGACAAATTTTATTGATTTGAGGGCGAGAGGCAAAGGGCTATCGAGTAAAAAGATTGATGGATCTAAATATCTTGTAGATGTAGATCGGATTAAGGTCGAAGTTCCAAGTGAAGTGCCTAAGGAAGCTGCACTTTGCACAGAGGAAGTAGTAGAAGAGAATATAGTTGCCAACGTTCCAAAATCGTCTTTGATTCGAGGACAACGAGAAAATCGCTTGGAAATCTCGAGAAACAAAAAATTGCCTTTCAAGGTACGCTTATTCTATAAAACTAGTACTCCAAGATTTAAATCTGATCCAAAACTATTTAAAACACCAAGGCTTTTGAGCAAAATGTATAAATCTGTTCTTCGTCCTTGGAAGAAAATGGGCAGGAAAATAAAATATGAGATTCATAAGGGCAAACATAAAAAACGCATCAAAAAGAAGTTAAAACTGTTTGATATTCTGAACATTGGAGGTCAAAATATACCGAAAGTTTGTCGTGCAACACATGTTCCTTATCAGTGGACCTATAAGCCGATGGGATATTTAAAAAATACTAATAAAATACACAACAGGACTTCTCCTCCAATGGATAAGCGGCATCATGAATTGACGTTTAATCCACTTCAGGACGAAAAAAAGATTTCTGAAATATCAGAAGATGCTTTATTTCAAATAATAAATAAACTAATACAGGATGCTAAAGAAAAGAATTCTATCGATGATTTAGAAGTAACTATTCCAACAGTTGGATTGGTCTTGAATGAAACAGGAGTGGTTGAAGCCAGTCATCAGAAGAACAAACTAAAAGGAACCGTGCCGTCGTACAACGCCGACGCTGACCTCGACATAGCGGTCATCATAGCAAAGATCACCCACGATCTAGACCATCAATCCGCCACCACTGTACTTTTGACCAGTCCTAAATCAGTTTCTACTCCAGGGAAATACCGATACAATGGCAGGTCCAGTTCAGGAAGCACACGTTATAAAAAACTGGAGACAACTACAAAACCTTTTTTAAAAATTGAAAATAAAATCTGGGAAAAACGCCGCGGAAATGGTACGGAGGCTCTTAGCCCAAACGATTCTACTACAGATAAATGTAAAATAGAAAAAATTCACTTGACCAGTTCGCCCCAGGAACCGTCCAAGGAAGGAATCAATAACTTTTTGAAGGAAATCATGAGGCATATATCGATTGCTCTCCAAGCGGTCACTACGTCCAAAGAATTTCTAGAACTTGTCTCGTGCGTAAATACGACTAATAAATCAACTACGGATTATGTCAGTCAAACTGAATTCACGACTTGCTATCCAGTGATGACAACGAACAACCTATCTTCCTTCCAGGAATGTACAGTTGACAAAACGAATTGGCTAAAAACAAAAGATATGTGTGTGGGATCTGAAGTAACTACTGTCAATTTGTCAACGCTAGAGGTTTCTACCCCAAAACAGGACGTAGAAAAAAATTTCAGTTCTGTATCCATTCCACAAAAAAGCACCGAAATTGACTGTGAAGATCTCTCGACATCTACTCAATACGCAATTGTTCTCGATGATGAAGAAGAATATTTTGAACCGTTCAATAGAAGTGGTAACTCTCATTTTAAGATTTTGCCTGATGACGGTAAAGTGGTGGAGGGTTATCAAACAACTAATTATAAAAATAAAAAAAGTAATACAGGGAATTCCTATAAGAGAAAGAGAGACGTTAGAAGTGAAGAACCCAGTGATTCTGGAGTATATGAAGCCAAGGAACTGATGAAGGGACTGGAAAAGTATCACATAATGTTGCGGGATCCAAAAGTCACGAAGATTTGGCGCTTCTTTCAAGTCGCGACAAAGAGCACTACTTCTGAGCTTTCACTCAGCTCTCCTGTCAATAAAATTAAAAAGAGAAAGTCTAAAATGTCTATGAGAATAGACAAAAGCTTACAAAAGGGTACTATTTTTTGTCATGATGAGCCTAAATTAAGAAATAAAAACTTCAAAAAACACCTGGGCGTTTTAAGATCTTGTAACTCTGAAGGTAATAATGCAACTAAAAACTTGAATATGATATCAGACAACTTTGAAGTGACAAGAAAATATTCGGCTACAGTTTATGAAATTAATAGCTCTGAAAATATAATGACTCGAGAGTTGGTTCAGGAAAAGGAAAAACATTCGGGAAATGTTGGAGAGTTTAACTGCGCAAACGAGATGCCTTCATGCTTGAATTCAGAATTAAGGAAGCCGTTCAGCGAAGCTAGTGTATTATCTTCAGCTGATCGGCAAGATACGAACTCATTGGAGTTCAATCAAGAGCGGGTCTTGCTTGCTCATAAGACAAGATCTTGATGGCTACTTCGTTCTCCGAGCATTTCCCATTATTTGGCCGATCCACCTCCATTTCGGTTCAGCAGACCGAGCATTAATAACATTGATGGTTAATGTATATTGACACATATATAATAATGACCATTACGCTTTTTAACAATGTCATCCAAACATTAAAAATGATATAATAATCGATTTTCATGTCTTGTTTAAAATATTTAATAGTTATCTTATCTCAGTACATATTCACTATCAAGAAAAACTAATATGACTCATTAAAGAGTAGGTATAATATTATTGGACTATCACATTGAACAGACAAAAGCTAGGAATATGTTTGAGCGATATTTTCGAAGAGAGCACAACAGATTTTCGAGTTTATTCGTCATAGACCTGTGAATGTTTTGAAAACCAATATTGAGCTGTTGTGATGAAATATGTTTTGAAATAATGTTACCTGAAAATATTTCATAGCATTTTTAATATTATATCTTCGACTTTGGTTTATCTCTTCGAGTATATGTCTTAGATGTTAATGAATTCAACTAATTTTTGAACTCGCAATCGATTAAATGATTGCAGGAATCATTTAATATCGATGCTGTTGGGGAGAGATTACCATTAGTCACACATTCTCTGGATCGCGTTCATTCAGTCCAGTACAGGTTAGTATTTTCAAGTCAAGGCTAAGCTTCGATTTTTTATTTTTAAACATTCTTTAATCAAAGGACAAGTTTAACAATGTGAATTATCCGAGGATTTATTCAAAGCATTTTCGCTATGAATATTATAGATTGATAAGAAAAAAGAACCTGTACCATTACAATCAATGAAGTGTTGGGTTCAATACGTAGTAGAAACTGTACTGTTTCAAGGACATCGGTTGCAGGAAAGTGATTTGGTGATTTATCCTATATCACGCTCAACCGCCAGTTGCTTTCTCCAATCAATGGTACATACCATGGGTTCACCAGATTCCACATGGTTCATCTCCGGGTTTTAACAGATTAAACAAATTATCTACCACAGACGGATTAGAAGGCGGGACCTTGGGCACGGCAGCCTCAGCTCTCTCACTGAGTTATCCCACTATCCTCCCTTTTATGGATTCATGATAAATATATAAATAAATACTAACCTTAATATGGACTAAAGTAACCTTTAAGATCTTGTGAACTAAAATGAAGATATAAATGACATGAAGCAAAAAGCTAAGGTCAGGGGAGCTCCAGCAGCAGAGATCACGTGGAGAGCAATGTGTGCTCTGGAACACGTTGCAGACAATTTTTTTGTTTATCCTTTTCTTTATTTTCGGTCAATGCTCATGGACACTCATATCTAGTCAGTTTTTTTTTAGTTTTTTTTTTTTATAAAAAGCTGTATTTTTTCCCGAATATTCTCGGACTGAGAAATTTTATTGATTTTCATAATTTATTTATAATGAAAGATTATATTAAATTCTATTCTTTTCATTTATTTTCAATAAATATTAAAATATTTAATCTTTATTTTCGACTAAAATAATAATTGCAGCTTCTCATTGGACAGTTTTCTTTTAGGTCTCCATTTCAAAAGTTTTTTTTAGTCTTTGACACATTTGACACCTGAGACGATGAGGTATAAATGGTCTGGGCATGAGATCAGGTTAAGGTATCTATTTTTTTTATGAATGCTTGTAATTTTTTTTCAACATTTCTAGGCATTCCTAGTTTCATTGCAACATAGCTGGATTACAGAATATTAGATTACTATTCATTAGAGTAGTTAGGTTTGGTATGAGATTAATAAGGAGACAAAAAAATAATGAATTTCATTATTTACTATAAGTGACTTTCAGGCCATCGCTAGGGCAGAGATAAACTAGTTAACAAAAGTGACAGGAGCAATAAATTTTATGAAGGTTATAATAAAATCTATATTAAACAAATATGATAAAATCGCAAAGATTAAATTGATAGTTGCCAATTTAATGAAGCAATGTCACATAAATTGAAATATAACAATTTAATAAAAATATTTGTAGAAAAGATAATCTACAATTTATTGTGTTGAAGCATACATTTTGAAGAAAGGGAGTAATGCGCGGAAGCTAACAGTTGTTTTGAATAAAAATACTTTCATTACAGTTTGATTTTCCTTAGTAGGTCTTGTCACTTTATGCATTGTCATTTCATGTGTTCCAATCTATTGGAAAGAAAATTAAAATGCTTACAATATTGTTTCTTTTAAAATTTATTATTTCATTCGGAGGCCTTAAATCCTAATAAGACGAGAATCCCTTAGGGATATATTCGAAATAGGGAGGATTTCGAAAGATCAAAAATACAATATGTGCCAAATTACATTTGTAATCTTTCTCTCAATAAATATTTATTATTATTATCTTAAGAATTAAAATCATTATAGGAAAGATGACAAAAAATAAAATCCTATAGACAACATTGTTCTTATTTATTGTTCTTGGTGAGTTCGTTTTTCATGAATTGATTTATTGCCGATTTTTGTATCATTATAATAAAAGGTAATTTCATCTAGAAATGAACGTTTCAACATACGAGTATATCATCTATACTTCCAATTGTTAGTTGAAGCTTTTATTAATCGATGAAATAATTACAGAAAGCTAATCATTTGACAAAATTACATCCTCTTTTCCATACTAAAGGTCAGTATAACTTGCATCTTTGGAAAATGTTAATAATGAAACGAATAAATAGTTAAAACTTGTTGTAACTCAACTCAAAGCGACAACCTGCAAAACAGATACCTGATAAAGATAATCCATAATTTGTTTAACTTCGGAGGTGAAATACACGAATCAGGTGGATTTACAAATATCGTTGGATAGAGATTGCAATTAGATGTGGATGTTTTAAGTTGTTAATGCTCCTTAGACCCATCAGTACATTAAAACAAGTAAGAGTTGCACAAGAAGCTCAACAGTTGCCATCACATGAGCTGACATTTAAACCGGTCTCTGGTATGATTGGGAATGAAGGAGCTGCAATTAGAAAATAGTTAAGCAGCGAAGAAGAAGCTTTTCGAATCGAACGGCCCTTCCTTCACGACCTAATAAACTAACCGATCGCTACCGGAGGCCTATAAACAACCCGCAACTATCAATAAGCATTCATCAAAACTACGGAGTTCATGACGTGATAATTTTCTTTGCACGTGTTTCGACAGCCAGGAATATTTGTGGTTCCTCACTCTCTTCTCGCATGAGCTCGTATATTGCTGGAACATCTTTTTTTTTTTTTTTTGACTTTTTAAATTACATTCACGGATAAATGCAATGTTGTTTTTTGTTGGTATCCCAATGGATGAAGTGCCTACAAAGCATACGAATTAGATTTATAACGAAGAGTTTTTATTCATAAAGATTTAATTTGGAAATCTAAATTCAAAATGAGGTATATTTTATTTAGGAGTGTTATATCGAAATTTAATAAATTATTTTTTATAAATAATATAATCTTTTTTTTATAGTTTAATTATTTGCCGTTACTCTGCAGGGTCACTGGCAATTTATAAAATTTTAAATTCAATTATAAAATCTTTTTACTGCTTTAATGTTGTCGTCTAGCATCTTGGTAGGTCAATAACAAAACTCTGCATGCTGAATTAAAAATGCCAACGGTTGACGAACACATACAAACATACAACAAACGGTTTAAATAAAAACTACATGGACACCCAAGCCCACTGATAGAACAAATGGCCACGACTCTTATGCCTCAGAACACTAGGAGGAGACTAAAAAGAACTTGGATGAGGGGTCTGTTAGCATAGGAAATTAAATCAAGTCAAAGGGAGGTACCGCTAGCTACTGTTCTTCTTCACGCCTCTCAAGTTATTTAGTTCTATTTTACTGACTGCCAATCTGCTGATTGTCAATTGTTTTTATTTGACAGGTGTCGATACAAATATACAGGGAACAAAATGTGGCCTAGATCAATATATAAACATGAACCTCATTAGTAATGACAAATTATTTTATGTTAAAGGAACATAACAGTTTTCCAATTTTGGAGATTCGTACACTTATAATAAGCAAGCATATGAAAATATACTGAGTCCAACACTTATTCGTTTCTACTTTTTTCAAAGTTTGTTGGAATTTTCCAGCTTGGAAAAGTGGGACTTCAGTTCTTTAGTTAAGTGCCATTTTGATCCAATTTCCACTGTCAAATTTGAATTTAAAATTTATTTTTTTGAGTATCAGTCGAAGTTTTGAAATGAAATAATGAAAATAACTGTTCATTAAGCTGTCCCTGACTTTTCTATAAATCCAGCCGCTGATTTGCTTTTTTATTTCCAGAGATTACGCGTTATGAAGAAAGCCAGATAAATATAATTTCTTTGCCGTGATCTGATAATTTTCTTTATTAAAGAAATAATAGTAATTATAAGGCTTAGTGCAGGCTGGATGGCGATACAACCAATCTTTGCATACCAAATTCCGTCCACCGACCAAGTTTCCAAACCCAAATCCGCAGATCACTCTTAACGTGAACCTCCCACCAACGCCTCGCTCTACCCCTCCCAGTCGGTAAAGCGCTTATTAACTCTTTAGGAATTCGCTCTTTATTAAGCCCAGTAACTTCACAACCCCATCTTAATCTTCGTGACGCTATCACTTGAATAATATTAACCGAGTGCATGCTTCACCATTAGGCGTTGTGTAATCTTATAAATTCTCCAGTGGTCTCATGTTTTTTCAGTCCAAATATTCCAATACCTTAAGACGTTGTTCATCCATCAGCGTCAGCGGTCATGTTTCATATCAGTAAAGAAGAGTAGGAAGGTTGATTGTTTTATAAATTACTATTTTTAGATTTCGGTACAAAATCTGAGAGCTTTGTAAAACATAAGAAAATAATTCAATAAATTCATATTAAAAAAATTGATAATGTAGTAAATTTCTAAACATGGATGTTTTAACTATTGATTGACATATGTTTTGTGGAGTAAAGCAAGCTACCATTACTTTTCATTGAAATATACAAAATTATTATTTTTGGATGATTTTTGTTAGATTCGTATCGTTCTACGAAATTAGTAATTTCATTAACTGTATTTTTGACCTATGATGGAGTGAAGTACAACTTAGTCTTTACTTCCAACAAGATAAATATTTGTTTTTCACTTAATCCATTGTTAATTTTAATGAAAAAGTGACATTTAAATTCAAGTTTAAAACAATCTTGGAGAAGATGAATAAAATGATAATATCTTACATATAGTCACATACTTCTGACACCAGCTCGCAATTCTTCAACACCTACGGTGTCATACAAGGCGGTTATTTAGTATAGACTTATCCCTAAGGACAAGTTGCTATCCCTTATCTTAAGTGGAAAGAACAGGCGGGGTGAGATTTCTTTATTTAACGTTTTCAATTCGGCCTATTTGTCTTGGGTCGAGGTGAGATCTTGACAAGGGCATAGCTTTTCAATTTTCTCAATGTCCTTCCTAAAATTCCTCCTGTAGTAGGATTCCATCGACAGCCTACATTAAAAGGCATTTTCAGTCCATACTTTGCTTAAAAAATATTTCAGTTTAAAAAAGTAATTAATTTAAACGAGCTACCATATATTTTTCTAAAACCATTGATAGCACAAGGGAACAAATTTTTATTAATTTTTTGTTGCATGGAGTTTTAGGCCTGTTGTTTACTAATTAGAGGTTGGTGATTACAAATCTAGCCTCAGTTTTTCTCCAGCACCTTTTGTTTTTGGCAAACAGCTGATAGACATATATTTGTACTAGTCACATTCAAACTTCAATTCAACTGAGTTGTTTAGTGAAAAAGTTTGTGCTCTTGTGTTAAATAACAATGTCTGTCAAGGGTGGCTACATTGAGATGTAACCTCCATGGAGCCCTGTATTGTAACCTATGTTAACCTCCCAGTTCAGTGTAATTTCTATTGAGCATGTGGAATGTTATTCAATAAAGTTTATCTTAATTCATCCAGTTTTGTTTAGTGTAAATTAACATGGCGCAGTCGTAATTTATCATGGAATTCAATAAGCCGTCGAATTTCAATACCTATGGAGACGATCTCGCCGAAAGTTTTCTCCGCTTCAGGAGAGAAATTGAGGTATACTTTGTGGCAACAGAAACGGAGAAGAAGTCTCTAGAGGTTCAAGTGGCAAGATTGAAAAATTTATTAGGCTCGGATGGATTGCAATTATATACTACTATTACGACCCTCACGCCTTCAAACGAGACAGTTTTAGCTATTTTGGATGTTTTAGAAAAACACTGTATCCCGAAGAAAAATGAAACGGTAACTATCTTTAAATTTTTTAATCGGAAACAGGGTTTTAACGAACCTTTTGAGCGATTTTTCACTGATTTAAAGGCATTAATAGCTCCCTGTAAATTCGGGGATCAAGAAAATAAATTATTAAAGACCCAAATAGTTCTGGGAATATACGAAAAAAGTACCCAAGAAAGATTATTAAGAGAAGACTGTTCACTTGAAAAAACTATTGAATTTTGTAAAACGATAGAATTGGCAGGAACCAACATGAAACTTTTAACTAATAACAAAACGGATACAGCAGAAACTTTAGAATTAAAACCAAAGTCGTCAGATAAATCCAACAATAGTTTTACTCAACTCAAGCCATCAAATCGTTGCTGCAATCGTTGTGGGTACAAGCAAGCTTGGGGGCGCTGCCCTGCCCTAGGTAAGCAATGCTCTATTTGTCGAAAACTGAATCATTTCGCAAAGAAATGTAACTCTGGCACTAGGAATAGTAAAACTGAAGAATTGGTCGAAACAACACGTGAAGATCCTGACATTTTCAAGCTGGACTCCTTGCATGTACATTCCTGTGATATGAGGGGCAGCATGGACAATGAGTGGTTGGCAAAGGTAAAGATTGGGGATATAATTGTTACATTCAAACTGGACACAGGCTCACAGGTAAATGTCATTCCTGTGGGATTGTTGGACCGTATTCCTCAGGCTCCGAGAATGGCTAAGACAAACGTATCACTGGAATGTTTTGGAGGATTTCTAATTCGACCACTTGGAACTGTTTCCCTTCCATTGGAGAACAAACTCAAACAAATAACAGCAAGCTTCATGGTAGTGGATGAAGAAAGAAGACCACTTCTAGGTCTCAGGTCTTGCATTGACCTAGGACTGGTACAACGAGTGGAGGAGACTCTGATCATACCGAATTCAACCGAATTCATCAAACAAAATCAAGACGTCTTTAACGGCCTTGGTTGTTTTCCGGACATTTGTAAGTTGAAACTTTCTAAAGATGCCACTCCCAGGGCCCATCCTGCTCGTAGGGTTCCATTCAAGATCAAAGAAAAATTAAAAAGCTGCTTAGATGATTTAGTTGCTAAAAAAGTAATTGAACCAGTGGATGAGCCCTGTGAATGGATCAATAGCCTTGTAATTGTTGAAAAGCCCGACTCGTCTTTACGTTTGTGTATAGATCCCAATCATTTAAACAAATTCTTACTCAGAGATTATTATGAAATACCTACTTTAGAGGAAATTAGATCAAAGCTTGCTAATAAGAGTCATTTTTGTTTATTTGATTTGAAACATGGATTTCACCAACTCCGCCTTGACGATGAGTCAAGTAAACTCTGTTGTTTCAGCACTCCATTCGGCGTGTATAAATATTTACGAGCTCCTTTTGGGCTTTCAGTTTTGCCTGAGTTATTTCAAAAATTAACTTTTAAGTATTTTGGTCATATAAAAAATGTTGTTGTATATTTTGATGATATTTTGTGCTTTGGCGAAACAGGAGAGGAACTTAAAACTACAGTTGATGAGGTGATATCTGTGGCCAGAAAATATAATATAAAGTTTAATGCTGAAAAAATTCAATATTTTGTAGATGAGGTACGATATTTGGGATTCATATTTACCAAAAATGGTTTTAAAGTGGATCGAGGCCGAATTGAATCCATCTTAAATTTGAAACCCCCGAGAAATGTCAAAGATTTGCAGAAAATATTGGGCATGATTAATTTTTTACGAAATTTTATCCCTAATCTCTCTGAGTTGTGTGCACCATTGACATCTTTGTTGAAAAAAGATTCTGTCTGGCTCTGGACCGATTATCATAATAATGCCTTTGTCCAATTGAAAACAATAGTATCAGATATTTCTTTACTTGCTTGTTTTGATTCAACTAAAAAAATAGATATCCAAGCGGATTCAAGCAGCCGTGCTTTGGGCTGCACATTGTTACAAGAAGGGAAGCCAATTTTATATGCTAGCAGGGTCTTGACTTCTTCTGAGCAGGAGTACGCTCAAATTGAGAAAGAATTGTTAGCGATTACATTTGCATTTTCCAAATTCCACAATTATGTTTATGGTCATGCTAACGTTACGGTATATACTGACCATTCACCTTTGACTTCAATTATTTTTAAAGATCTAGAAAAAATAAAAAATAATAGGCTTAAACGTCTAAGGTTGAAGCTGTTACCTTATAAATTCGATTTGAAATACTTGCCTGGTAAATCAATGGTGATAGCTGACCCGCTTTCTAGAAATTTTTTGAAAAAAGATGTTAATGATGATGAATCAATGAGGGATGTGATACATACCGTGGGGGTTCAGTTTGATTGCTCGGGTACTCATTTGAATAATTTAAAAATTGAAACTGCGAATGATGCAGTTTTAAATGCAATTTTGAAATATTATAGAGAAGGGTGGCCTAAATCGCTGCATGAGTCTGGAGACCTCAGTCATTATTATAAAATAAGAAACGATATCACAGTTGAAAATGGACTAGTTTATCTTGAAGATAGACTGATTGTTCCCCCTGCTTATAGAAAGCGAATTCTGCACTTGCTTCATGAAACACACCTTGGGCTTCATAAGACCAAGGATACGGTTAAAAAGTTTTTCTACTGGCCTGGAGTTATGTCCGATGTAACTAATATTGTGAATACATGTAAAGTATGCCAAAGATTTCAAAGGTCCAAAACCAAAGAGGCTTTGCTTCCTCATGAAATTCCACCTATCCCTTTCAATAAGGTAGGAATGGATGTTCTTGAATTTGGTAGTAGATATTATCTTGTTGTCATAGATTACTATTCCAGATGGATTGAGTTGAGCCAATTGAAAGATAAAACTGCCGCAACAATAATTAAATGCCTTAAATCTATTTTTGCTTCTTTTGGAATCCCAAGAATTGTCATAGCTGATAATAATCCTTTCAGCTCACAGGAATTTAGAAATTTTTCAAACAAATGGAATTTTAATATAATTACCTCTAGCCCTTATTACCCAAAAAGTAATGGCCTCGCCGAAAAGGCAGTTGGTGTGGTGAAATCCATGCTGAAAAAATGTTTTTATGAAAATGATGATATAGAATTGTATTTATTAAATTATAGGAACTCCCCAGTAGCAAGACTCAAATACTCTCCATCCCAGCTCCTCCAAAGTAGAACCCTCAGAACAAAATTACCAATTGATGACCACCATCTTTTACCAAAAACTATTAGTGATCCTAAAGTATGTAACAAAGAAAATCAAAGGGCTTACTACAATCAACATTGTAAAAAACCTGAGGAGTTTGTTGAAGGTGACCAGGTATTAGTTCAAGACAAATTTAATAAGTTATGGTCATTAGGAGTCATTGTAAAAAAATTAAAATTCAGATCATACCTTGTAAAACTTGGAGGAAAGTTGTATAGAAGAAATTCAGTTTTTATTAAAAAGTATAAGGGTGATGTAGACATTCATTTTAATGAAAACCATAGAAGTAATTTATTCAGAGATACAACTTTTGACATACCTTTCAGTGAAGATGATGTCAATAGCCCTATACCAGATAATGACTCTCATACCTCCACTGTTTCAGATAACTGTTACATTCCAGAAATGAATGAAGGTTCGGTTGTAACGCGTTATGGTCGCATTGTTAAAAAGCCTCAGCGGCTTGATTTGTAATTGTATTTTTATTTTATTTCTACTCTTTAAGTTTATATCATTTGATTATCTTGAATAATACTTATTATTGTATTAAAAAAAAAAAAAAAAAAAAAAAAATGTAAGAAGATTGTGTTTAAATAATGTACCAAATAATAATGTATTAAATAATAATTTTGAAATAATGTAGGTGATAGGTATATAATGTTTTGTTTTTTTTAATTTCTTTATTAAATGCTATATTTATAGAGCTTAATGAGGGGGGTGTCAAGGGTGGCTACATTGAGATGTAACCTCCATGGAGCCCTGTATTGTAACCTATGTTAACCTCCCAGTTCAGTGTAATTTCTATTGAGCATGTGGAATGTTATTCAATAAAGTTTATCTTAATTCATCCAGTTTTGTTTAGTGTAAATTAACAATGTCCAAGTTAAGAAATATCTGTAGAAACGATCCAAACTATTTCTGTAACATTTGTGGTGAATATACATTCAAAAATTGTAGGCTAAGTGTGTCAGAGTTTATAACACAGGTATATTTTGATTACTTTGGATTCGCTTTGGACATCCGTGACAAGTACTGGATCCCTCATATGGTATGTAAAACATGTGTTGAGTCTTTGAGATTATGGGCAAATAAGAAAAGACCCCATTTTAAGTATCAAACACCAATGATTTGGCGGGAACCTAATAATCATCAAGATGATTGTTATTTTTGTGTGATTGATATTAATGGAATTAATAAAAATAACCGGTCGAAATGGTCTTATCCAAACTTGTTATCTGTTACTCGACCAGTCTTGTTCTCTGGCGATGCACCAGTACCCCAAGCTTCTTCATCTGTACAAAATGATCATGATATAGAAAAACAAAACTATTCTTCAAGTGATGAAAGTCGGACAAGTGATTCTTACCCTGATTTTACTTCTGAGCCCCAGCTCTTTAATCAGGAAGACCTCAATGCATTAATCAGAGATCTTGGTCTTTCTAAAAAGACATCGGAGATTCTAGCTTCTCGATTAAAGCAAAGAAATCTTTTAACCCCAGAAACAAGAATTTCATACTATCGTAACCGAGAGGCAGAATTGCTGTCATTCTTTTCTAAAGATGACGACTTTGCTTTTTGTTCAGATGTTCCTGGTTTATTGAAAGCAATGGGAGTACAGAAGTATGATCCAAATGAATGGCGTTTATTTATTGACTCCTCTAAACGTAGCCTGAAATGTGTACTTATGCATAACGGCAATAAGCTGGGTTCGATACCGATTGCACATTCAACTACAGTCAAAGAAGAATATGCTAGTGTAGCTTCTGTAATGGATAGAATCAAATACAACGAACAAAAGTGGTTGATAAGTGTTGATCTAAAAATGGTGAATTTTCTTCTTGGACAACAAGGTGGATATACAAAATATCCATGTTTTATTTGTTTATGGGACAGCAGAGCTAGGTCTGAGCACTGGATTAGAAAAGATTGGCCTTCCAGGCAATCTATGGTTCCGGGACAACTGAATGTAATAAATGAGCCCCTTGTGCCCACGGATCGAATAATACTGCCACCTTTGCATATCAAACTAGGGCTCATGAAACAATTTGTCAAAGCTTTGAACAAGGGTGGTGATTGCTATAAATACATCTCTAAGAAGTTCTTTAATTTGAGCCAAGAAAAAATTAAAAATGGAATTTTTGATGGTCCCCAAATAAGAAGGTTGATAAAGGATGAAAACTTTATTAGTTACATGACTGATATTGAAAAAAATGCCTGGAATGAATTCGTTTGGACTGCTCAAAATTTTCTGGGAAACAAAAAGGAAGAAAGCTATGCGGAGCATATTGAACTAATGTTGTTACACTTCCAGCAGCTTGGTTGTAATATGAGCATCAAAGTACACTTCCTCCACAGCCATTTGGACCGTTTCCCTGAAAATCTTGGTGATCTGAGTGAAGAACAAGGGGAACGGTTCCATCAGGACATTCCAACTATGGAGGAACGTTACCAAGGTCACTGGAATGCTCACATGATGGCGGACTATTGTTGGAGCATTAAAAACAGCCCCCGTGAACCGAATCAAGCCAGAAAATCTTACAAAAGAAAATTTTTTGATATGTAGTGGTAATTTTTTTAATAGTTTTCTTAATAAAAAATATTTTCATCTTAAAAAACAGTTTATAATTATAACCCCAAAAGTAAAGCTGATACAAACAAACTGACTTCAGATCTTAAATCAGCACCTCGAGGAAGTAGAATATTAGTCAAAATATTTCATGCAACAAAAATGTTGTTCCCTTGTGTAGTCATTAAATCATTTAATAATATTAATTAAAAAATCTGTACTACTACAACCCGTGAAGGGTCTATTATTCAGTACAAGGTAAGGACTGTACTATTTCAAGGACAACGGTTGTGTAGATCCCACAGTAGCTGTTTGATGATTAAATAGCTTATCTGCCATAGCCGGATTTGAACCCGTAACCTTCAGTATATCAAAATTTTATTTTTAGAAAATTAATTTAATTATGAACTTAAAAAGTATAATGTAAAAGTGTATTTACTGTAAACTTTGATTTTCCTATTTATATACCATACTACACATACATTGTAAATACCTAAAAGTATATAGTGTATTTTCGTCAAGTTTGTGATAATTTTTTGTAACACATATTCTGAGCATATTATATTTTAAATAGCTTTGAAGTGTATTCTATACGCTGAGCCACCCTGCTCCCGAAGACAGCCAATGTTAGTATAAATGTTATGTGCCTATGTACTTTTTAATTTAAAAAAACTAATATCTATGATTATTATCATTGTAAGTAAAACGACATTAATTTAATAGTACTTTTATAGAAAATAGTTTTGATATGACATTGCCGCCATTTTTAAACAAGGAATAGGGATGTTAATATATGGACAAATAAAACATTTTAACCTCCCGATTATGAATAAATATTTAATTCTTGAACCGATTTAATCATTTGAGCTAAAATGTGTTTCGTTTTAGCTCGATAAGCTAATGAAAATATTGCCAACAAGTTATCTCGTGAAAACTTTTATAGAAATAATTAATTCTATCAAATTGAGTTTAAAAAAATAAGAATCTTCCAGATAAAATGACATCCGACATTTTAAATGTTTTTGTGTTTCACCAATAACAATAATAATTTCTACACTGCGTTTACCATCGAGAATGTAACTGCATATAAAATTAAAAAAAAAACACATTAAATTCTGCGTCAAATGAGTAAAGTCATTAACTTGTTAATGTGTTGTGGTCGGGCACCAAGGCCAATTGCGGCGGTTTTGCACAAACAGAGACATTGCTCTTGTATAAGAGTCTGCAACATAAAAACGAGAACACTGAGATAAAAAATGTCATAAAATGTGTTTACACTGTTAAATTCCGCGTCTTTCGAATAACTAAACTGTTTAAATTTAGTCAAGTACATGTCTCAAAATAGGTTGTCTGAATGTACCTAATATAAATCTCATAATCCCTAGTGTATTACCTTATTGGCACAGTATAGTAAAACTAATACCAAAAATCGTAAGCTTAATTCGTAACACTTGTTCATTTCCAAAAAATTGATTAATGATGGTTTTTAGATATGTTCATGGAATGTTCCTACTATTAAAAATACATGTTTTGGATGTCCTTATTTAGAGTTTTTCGATTTGTGAATCACTGAAAAACAGCAGGTTTTCATATGTTAATTTAAAATAGTGAGGAATACGAGCTCACTAGATTTTACAAATTTTTATTTTAGGTTAGGTTTGTGAATTATTTATTTTTGAATCTTGGTATCCCTCCTTTTTCAATGTTCTAATTAAATAGAGGTGATGCTTAATGGTTTCCATGTATTTCATGATGTAGGCATTTCTTAATTATAGATGAACAATATTGAAATACTACGAGAAGGTTGCAAAAAGTTTACAGGAGTATATTGCAGCAGGTAAGTAGGAAAGCCAAAACTAAAAATACATATGCACATTATTCTAATTCTTTCAGTATTAATTTCTCGCTGCTGCCGTACGACGAGTGAAACCGTTATACTAAGTAATCCTTTTCAATAAATTCAATAACATAACATAATTATCCTTTACTGACACAAACAACAGTAAACGAAAGTGACTTCTGTCCCGTCTCGCTTGTTAATCAGTGTCAATGTATGTTCCGCGGCTGTGCTGATCCGTTTGTGATGAAATTTTATATGGATAATCTCAAGCCTGGGGAAGGACATAGGCTGCTTTTCATCAACACACCACACAGGCAAAGTTTATATAAAACTGTAACCTGATTGACTAACTCACCCAGCGGTCAACGCACAGCAGAAGCCACTAAATTTGGCATCTTGAAATTTGCAGATAGGTTCTATGTATAGCTTAAATGAACACTAAGACAGGAATTTGGACAATTCCACTCCCAAGGGTTTCCCCCTTAATATAATAGGGATTCAAAGAATGAATGGAATCCGTCAGTTTTGAAGATAGACGTCTGAAATTTTGGATGTACGAGTAAGTTAATAGTTAAAAAAAATTAAATTATTCATTTAAAATGATCTGTCACGAAACTTTGTGTTGCAGACCAAATTCCATGCGAGCAGAGCCGCGGGCAAAAGCTAGTATTATTATTAAATACAGTACCTCAGTTGTGATGATCTCAGGGTGGCATCCCACATTCTTCATATATAAATGAATTGTATTAACGAATCCATATTTTATACTGAGATCATTAATTCCGAGGTACAGTATTGCTGTATGAATAAATAAACATATTAACTGTTTGAATACTTTTCTTAATTTATTCAACATTTTAATAACCATAGTTGGACTCTTTGGGATTTGCAGGCTCTTGAACTGGGGGTGGTGGTTGATTGCGATTCTGTGCAAATCAACTCATAAACGTTGTCTCATGAACAGTCTGAAAATTGAGGAAAAATTGAGTTAGATCTCGGATAAATTAACTTCCTTCCCGACCGTTGTCTCAGAAACAGAAAACTCCCTATCGTGTACAAGCCTTTATTTTTCTCCGTATTGAGTTTGGCAATATTTTTTATGATGACAGTAACGAAAATTTTGAGTACAAGGTTGAACTTGTGGAAGATATACCTACATCACGGTTTCCATGGGAATGAATCCAAGTAGGTGGGAATTTAATAGCAGAGGACTGGTCGGATCTGACAGCCGATAACAGAGCAAACATAACAAACACCTGAAAATGTAATATATGTATCTGTAATTATTCATGATTGGCTAATTAGAAGACCCGGCTTAGCAATAGCTTACATTTGAATTTTAAACACGTGAATCACTCATCCCCTCATGATTATCATAAATAATCTGATTAATTATCATTTAATCGAGGACTTATGTCTTCCATCCGATCTTGTGGAGGTCAATCTATTGTTGAAATGTTTGTTTTGAATAGTTTCTTTCGGCATTAACTTAATTGTTTGTTCGTTTAACGTCACTACATTATTGGACGAAGCTACAGAGAGGGTCTGCCTATCCAGGTATAATTAGGAAGGGGATCTTTCACAAGTCCCTGACACCGCACAGGCTCGGGACCTCATCTTAGGTCGTTTCCGTAAGGGAGCAAAACCATAATCTTTTAATCGGCCACCTGCCGAGCTGAGAACCCACGATCTTGGGCACAGTAGAATTTTATGCAAACCACAAGACCACAGGTGATTATTCGTTGTATTTACTTTACATTAAAAATAAAGTTAATTTTATCCTATGCTAATTTTAATCCATTTTATAACTATTTCGGTAGCTAATGGATTCCAGTTATAAGGAATGCATAACAAAATCGATATATAAGAAATGATCTGTTCACATAAAACTTTTGAATAAATACAAATAAGCGAGAACTTACAAAAGATAAATAAAACGATGCTTTGGAAAACTCCAAAAAACATAGCATTAAGTTGATTAAATACTGTAAAAAAATAACCAATCAATGTTTCGCCATAAGTTTGTTTTAACGTGGAGTGAGGTTGCAGTCACTGATGAATCTTTAAGTGTAGGCTGGTGATGTAAGATGTGCTACAATTGATCTTCATTGATGTGAATATTTAGTACATCGTATGTCCTAATGATACATGAATATGAGAAACGTTGACAGGTTATTTATTTTTCAGGATTTTAGAGACTTAGGGCTTTTTTGGGGGGGGGATTCTTCATATAATAATAATTATAATAATAAAGTCTTATTTATTCTGGGACAAGTCCCTTTAGAATAATAATATAAGTATTAATATATAAGCTATTATGTAATTGCATTTAACTAATTAATACAATGAAATTAAAAAATGGGAAAGAATTAAAAATATAATGAAAAACATTTCGAATTACCTCCAATGAATACTATTTAAAAAAGCAGACTTACAAAATAAGAAATAAAATAGAAATAAGACAAAAATAATTATAGAGAGAATAGCAATTGATAGTTACATAGGTATACAAATTTTATGCCAAGTAAAAATACAAAGAAACTAATGAAAGAAAAATACAAAAAATATCTAATATTGTGTATATATTACATATATTACACACAAATATATTACCTATACATTTATATTTATAAATAAACCTTAACTGCATACAAATATATCATTTTTAGCATATAAAAATCCAGAAAACCGTAATAAACTATCATAAATACCACAGGTCTGCAAAAAAACTATTTTAAAAATTGTTTTGATTTAGTTAACTGATATTTATGAAGTTATGTCTTTGCACTGATTTCAAAAATTACATTGGTTTTTTCTATCACGTGAAGTTTTTGGAAAAAGTACAAGCCTGTTACAACAAGTTTAAATGAATTCCAGGCATTTTTTCTTCCATTTCCATATTAGTGACAAAGCTTTCATTGTTTAAAAGTTTTCTGATATCTGGCCCAACAAAGACTCCCTCTTTCAGCTTAGCATCGGATATTCCAGGAAACTGTTTACAAAGATACTCGAAACCCTCTCCCTCTTCTTTGGGTAATTCACAATTTTTTTCATTATCCCCAATTTGATATGAAATGGTGGAAGTTAGATCTTTTTAGGATCCACTAAACTTTGTCTTTCAACATTTTTAACTCCAGGAATAAGAGTCTTTCTGACTGGCCACGCCTGCTTGACATGTAGTAATATGGAAATAAATTTCAAATCCCTACAATTGGTCTAATTATGGTCAAAGTAGCTGAGCTTATTAAGAACAAAGTAGCATTCTTTCAAATGGACTGAGTGTCCAACAGGCATAGAAACAATCGGTTACCATTGTGAAGAAGTACAGCTTTCCAACTCCTTTTTGATGAATAAAATAAGAAATTTTCAGATGAATTTGTTACTTACTTAGGGGTGATGGAATTTTTTCACAATTTTTTCCGTAATCAGCAACAAAAATACTATTAAACCCACTAGTTAAATATGCTACAATTTTTCATCGCAGACCTATGTAATCGATCAATCTTTAGAAATTTTGATTACTGAATGTAAAATCAATTTAACATAAAACGTAATGCAGGATAATGTTTTTTTAAAAATTAGTAATCCTCAATATCTTTTTTTAAATTTAAAGTTGTTAAAATTAAGCTCATAATAATATTGAAATACATACAGTACACTTCGAAAACAAATAATTATATTTTCTATTTTCCTGATACCTATTACATAAACATGATCGCGATGAAAACATGACATAACAGTTCAATGTGCCATTTGATAAACTGGCATGGGACTAGCGATGCACCGTGTATGAACACAAAGGGCAGGCCAAGATTGCCAACTCTGATCAATGATTTCTCAACTGCTACTACAGTTACGTCAAGTTGTAAATCAGATCGAAGATACCTGAAAATATTTGAGCAGGGCATGTGCTTATTACGCCGACATAGGCAGGCGAATGCGGAATTGATTTAAAGAGGAGTATGTTGTTGATCCTACACTTAATGTTTGCAATGCATTAATATATACTGCATAAGTTTGTCCACGGCTCTTGGGATTCAGCCAATAATCGTTAAACTGTCTTCATGACGAAATATTTTTTATTACATCACTTAAACAATACACCTGTAACATATTGTATAATAAAATTTAAATTGAAAGTAACACTAAAACTATACCATCGAAAAATTAAACAGTACGGAAGGAATTATTTTTGTTTGCTTCCTATCATATCTTTTCATTTTTTCATATTTATCCCAAAACCTTTTTTTGTGATTTTCTTTATAGGTAATATGCTTTACTAAATAAAAACTTATAAAATAAATATCTGAACTTGAATGGAAAGTTGAAAAATTGTATTACATCAAGCGAACATTGAATAAAAATTCTTTGTTTTTCGTGATAGATACAGAATACTTCTACCACGAATTAACAGACGCCTATACTATCGAAGAAAAAAAAATTGAAGATAGGATAGTTCATTCTCCCTACCATAGATATACAACACTGACTATTAGAGTAACCAATTAATATGCTTTTTATAATTTTCTATATTTATATTAAATTAATGTTCATTTATATTATACTTTTCTTCCTTTTATTATTTGAAATCTTCATAGAATGGTCTTAGAAAAAACCACTTCCAAAAAAATTAACAATTTTAACATGCTCATACAGCCTTTAAAAACTCAGACCGTAAAGACTTATAACTGAAGTGTTGTGAAAATTGGACCTGTAACCCAACTTGTTGTAAAAAATATGAACAATCAGAATTGCAGCTTATAACCAAACAATTGATTACTATCATGGTGTATTCCATTCAAACCGAAATTGTCAATTTCACTGCTAATGTATGATCTCGATGCCACCTAACAATATTGTAAATCTTATTGCCAGGAGATACAAAGTAATAATGAATCGAAAAAGCTAAAGTAGAAAATTTAGATATAGGTTTTGGTAGTCGACAATATGAGTAACTAACATTAAAATATGAAATATTACCTGTCAGAAGAGATTTCAAACGGTTGTTTTTTCTAAGTGGTAAATTGCTGATATGTTTTTTAATATTTTTTTCATCAGTAAACGTGGGGGCGACCTGTGGTCTAGTAGTTAGCATAACAAACTACTAAACCCAAAATCCCGGGTTCGTGGCCCGGCAGGTGGCCTTTGGATTAAAGGCAGTTAAAAATCCTTGGTTGTGCCCTCCTTCGGAAGGGACTTTAAACGATCAAAGATTTTTCAGTCAGTTACTCATCAAAGATCTCTATCCTAATTAAACCTAGATAGGCTAAATTTAGAGCTCCTACTGCAGCATCGTCCGATTAACCGTAGCAGCATAAAGTGACGATAACAAATCACTATACGAGCTAGTTTAAGATGTTCTATAGAAGAAACTAATACACACTCTATAAAGTTGAAGAAAATATGACCGTTTTATATAATGTAGGGTTACTATAGGATTTATAAGTCGGGAGTTGCTAACTAGAAATCGAATAATCGTTTCCAATGCGCACGACAATCAATCAAAACGCCGCGTTTCTATCTTCAGGTCCATCGGGGCGTGGGGTCAGCAACGATACACCTCTGTAACGTGCACTCAGAGAAACTGAATGACGCATGGGTGCAAGAACTGGGTTACCAACTTCCAGATACCATCAGTAGGAAGTCGAGAGTTTACCTTCAATGTGAAATTTCAATAACGGACGATAAATAATTCTTATCACTCAACTTGTGCGAGAGATATCTCATTAAGGGCGAATTTTATCTCTTACGAATGGCCACATTGCCACTTCAATCAAAATGTCAGGAGAAAATTATCTGGGAGCGAGGCTCGCGTAAATCAAAGGCACAACCGCGCTCTTCTTTCGAAATATTTTTAGCAACTCGGATTCTTCGTACATGTAAACAAAATCTGTTGTTGCAGCGGTTGAGAAACTTCTTCGGATAATCTCTTTCGAAAGACTAATAATATTTGTCGAATTCAAACATCTGACCTTCGTAACAACCAACATAACAACAAACTGGTGTCGCGAATATTTACATTCTCGAAGCCCTAGTGAATTGGCAAGATGAAGTCGTCATTGCCATTGGCGTTTAGCTTAGTCATCTGTTTGAGGGCGACACTCTCAACTGTCGACGAGGCCAATGAGTGATGATACTTCGATAAACCAAATCTTTTATCAGGGCGCGGATCTTGAGGTAGTTTATAAAGAGGAACTACCTCGTTAGGGCTGAAATTCCTGTTCGAAATTCTCAATTTTTCAGTCCAAATCTTTAGGTGCAGTATTTTAGTATGAGGAATACAGAATTAGAAATATTTTTAATAATAAGATTTCTGTTGTTTTCACGTATTCATCTTTTGAGATGCCAAACGATAAATTTGCAAAGGATAGTTACAAGGTCTTGTAAATATGTAATATGTGACGGGTATAATGTAGCACTGTGTGTTTGAAGTTGTCAAGAGGGATTTAAGTAACTACAAATAATAGTTTGAACTATTTTAACGTTGTTTAGGATTCAGTGTATTATTAAATTAATTGAAGTAATTAAATGATTATCTGGATAACATAAATATGTTTTGAATTTTGCAAGCGACATAATTAATAAAACGCTAAAAACTGATCACGTAAGTATATACGTACTAATATTCCTATTCCTATATCTAACGCCTTCAAATGGGCGTATCGATACACCCTCATAACATCAATTTCTGTTGACTTAAGATTTCTTCAGGAACAGATTAAGTCCCTCTGTACTTAACTCACCCATACTATTATTAGCATCACTATAAATTTGGGTAGCACTTAAAACAATATATATTTTTTAAGGATACACGTAAATTAAGAACTTACTTTAATCATTTTGATTTCTAAAAATATCTCCGAATAGTATACAATTTAAAAAAAATAACCTCCGACACAATTAAATTGTTGAAATTTATATCTTTATTAATAGTTATAATTTCCTAAAATTTATTTTTAAACCCTATGCTCTCAAAAGATTGGTTCTCGAAATAATGGAGATAAAATGCTTCTTATTTTTTGGTCGATTACAAGTTTTATTATTTATAATGGTAGACCAAAAATTGATGAATCATGCTTGTCAGCTAGAAGGCATGACTCTATGCCACATATATGACAATAAATATATTTAATCAATACTTTCTCAAGGTTCAAGACAAGATAAAGAAGGTTTTGCGATTTCGATAAATATCCTTTGTCAACATTTATTATAATTATAATAAAATATAATTTTATTTATATTTATTATAATAAGTAATTATAATTATTTATTATTTCAATATTGAAGAGCAAAAGCTCAAAAGAGGCATAAAATACATATTACGACCTGAATGGAAACATTGCAAACAAAAAGCTGTAAGTCTCTAAAATTAAAGAAGGAAACCAAAACATCTATCTTTTGTTTCATGTTATCAGAGACTTGAGGCTTTTTTTTTTTTTTAATTTTCCCACTCACGTACTATTTATTATCTTGTTTACTAAAATTAATGACATTTTAGTATTTAAAATATCTTGTTGTTGGGCTGGTTTCATAATCGCTGCATACCCAGAAATTCTACAATTATCTTTTGGATGCTTATGTAATCCTTTTAAAACGGCTTTTGATTGATATAAAACAGGGAAAATTCAAAACGTATGTAACGAATAACATCTGTTAGAATCTGCCAAAATAACTTTCTATTGGTAATTACCTCTAGATTTCCGTTTTGTTTTCACTAATGGAGATATTGAAGAATGTTTTAGTAGATAATAATAGATTTTTTAATTTATTTATTGATATTTATAACTGTATTACAATAATACAAGTAAATAGGCTAAGTGATACATAATGAGAAGAGATAATGACAAGTAGAGAAACTACCCACTGGTAGTACTCAAATCACAAGTTCAACTAAGAAGGTCACGCGGCCATCTTCTTTTCAGACGCCTCGGAGGATTATCGGGATTGAAGAGGAAGCTAGGTTTGAAACTGGAGGGTTTGAGTGGGAATGAAGTTTGTTATGAAAGGATAGATACCGGGTCCGGGCCAAATCAGCAACAAAAGGGACATTAAGGCCATTATGGGTGACTTTATTCTTAATAAAATAAGTAGCATTGAGGATTTTACGAAGGATTTTGGATTCTAAGGATTGGATACGAGAAGAATTCGATGGCTTAGTGGAGTCTCAAAGCTCTACTCCGTAAGTCCAAAAAGGTCGTATGATGGTCATGTAGATGAGTCTGTTGTAATTATTTGGGAGCTTAGAGCGTTTGTCTACTAAGTGCTGAAGTAGCCTGAAACGTCGAGCGGTTTCTTGACTTTTCAGTCTTGTATGGGGATTCCAGGTTAATCGTTTGTCGAGAAGCAACCCTAAGTTTCGGATCTGTTCTACAGGCACCAGTGGGATATTATTAAAGGATCCTGAAGGGCAGGAAGTCATTGGTTTACGACGTAAGGTAACGGTGATTTGATGCGATTTTTGAGAATTTATTTTAATTCTCCAGTTTTGACACTATTCTTCAAGATCAGTGATATGAGATTGGAGGCTTTGGGATGCAATAACTGAATTGCTGTTGACTGATAACACACATGTATCATCAGTATGATTAGGTAAGGATAGTATTAGGATGAGTCGGGATGTCAGTTTTATTAACTGTTTAAAGGATTGGGCCAAGGATGCTGTCTTGAGGAACACCAGCAGATTGGGAAAAGAGGGATGAATAGACATTATTATGGTTTACTTGGAAAGTTCTATTAGTGAGATAGGATTGGAGGATGAGAAAGTTTGAAGGGAGTAGGAATTTACGGAGTTTGTAGAGCAATCCCGAATAAATAAAAATAGTGATATATATTACATATTTTTAAGGAGGATCGCTATGTAGATGGTAACTGTTTTAAACACCACTTCTGTTTTCGGTATCTGGTTAATTTTCAATCTTCACACAAAAAAAGGATTTCCATTATTCTATCATCTGATTAGCTGAACAAGTTTTAAACGAAAAAGTTTCTGGATTATAATGTATTAGGTAGTCTTAAAACATAATACAGAAGTTTTAATGAAAATTACATCACATCATGATAGAAGCTGAATAGAATCTAAATCATTAGAATAAGTAAAGAGTAATTTGAAAACTTATAATTAGATAGAGAGCGTGGAAAAAGAGGAGTCAGAGATGAAATATGATATATGTACATTTAGGGCATCGAAACTTGATAGCTCAAGACAGAGACGGGGAACATGTGGTCCAAGTGATAAGAAAAAACAACACAACACTAATCTACCATAAGATTGAGAAAGACACGCGCGAAAAATACAGCTTTCAGCCACCATGGGAATGTTCACCAGTGATAAGGCGTTCCAAATAGATCTATGAGTATTGACCTCTGCGCTGATAACAAGACCCCCTAAACAGAATGATTGTTATTCATTTCTGAATGAAAAGATTTTTAAAAAAATCATTAATATTAACAAGAAGTAAAAGAGGAAGCTACATTTATTATTAGGTTAAATAAAATGAAAGACAATCTCATCATTTTCCAACTAACTCTGTTATAATGATCTCTCTATTATATAAAACAGTTTTTAGAGAAATAATATGTTAACGGATCAAGGTACTACTTTTTATTTTATGATTTGTTGTGTTCAATCAGTTGAATTATAAATATTTTTTAAAATTGACAAATCACAAAGCCATTGTTCCTGACCTCTTTAAGCCAGGAATACAACTAACACCGAATTTAAATAGAAAAAATTGAATGCATCGATTTTAAAAAATATCACAAGGTAAATATTATTCAAATATTTTATTTAAAAAGAAAAGATATGACAAGGACCGGGGACTCGAATCCGGGTCTCCCACCTCTCCGTGGTGGCGCCTTAATCATCTCGGCTATCCTGGCTCGCTTCTCGGTCATTCATATCTCTTCTTTCACTGATCCTATATTTTTTCGAGTCCATTTTTTTAGCCTTATTTCACTGATCCTGATTTCGAGTCCCGGTCCTGGTCATATCTTTTCGTTTTCTAATAAAATATTTAAAAAATTATATCATGTAACAATAAAATAAATTATAATAATATTGTAAAAAAAAAAGCAAAAAATTGTATGTAGTATCTGTAGTAAAATTATTTTAATTTTTATTATTTTAATAATTCCTGTTAATTTTTTGTAATAAAGGCTTTATTAATTCATTCATTCATTCATAATAATATTAATGGTTTAAAGTCAACTAGATCCAAAAATTAAGCAATGTTCAATTAACATTCTCCCCATGAAGACATCGCAAATAGCGAGAACACGGAGATATAGGATCAGTGAAAGAAGATATACGACTGACAGAGAAGCGAGCCAGGATAGCCGAGATGGTTAAGGCGCCACCACGGAGAGGTGGGAGACCCGGGTTCGAGTCTCGGTTCTGGTCATATCTTTTCTTTTCAAATAAAATTTAAAAAAATTATATCATATAACAATAAAATAAATTATAGTAAATATTATTCCATTATTTAGATTTTAAAACAATGATTTGAATAGAGAATGCAGTGCAATATGATTAAGATGTTTTTCTTATAGTCATTTAAAAATATAAAAAATAATTATTTTGTATTATGTGAAATACTCAATATTTAAAAATAGTAGCAAGTACTCACTCATATTTTAATGGGGTCACTAGTGGGATATAAACAAGTACTATACTAAAATTCAGCTTCTGGAATAATATCGGCGTACTACTAAAATCTTTAGTACCTTCTGTAGTGCAATTAAATGGACGGTAGTACAATTGTATAATTTATTTTGATGGTGATAATTTTTAAATATGTTTGTTTGGAAGAGAAAAGATTTGTCCTGCCCCGGGTCGTCTGCATCTCCGGTGCAGTGCTCTAAACCACTGAGCTACCAGGGGTCGTATCCAAACCAAATCAGGCAAATCCGTTCGTTTCACAATGTTCATTGAACATTACTTTAATTAGGATTTTGTTGACTTACGTCAATATATATAATATAATTAAATCAATATATATTGACATAAGTCAGCAAAACGAAATTTAACTTTTCGAAGTATGCAAAAATATAATATTCTTTTACGTTATTACTTGTTTCCCACTGTTTCTCGAAAATGCACCTCAATATTTAGAAATCTTGACGTATGAGATTTTTTTCTAGTTTAATCAATTTTAATTAATTTATTGGTAAGCCATTTTCGAGCACAATCGTATGAAATAAGATAGAAAGGAGGCACTTTCGGCAAGTCAATTTTAACGAAACAGTTGACATAACATTACAGGAAAGTTGTTGATATGATAAAAATATGCAATTTCTGTTTCTTAAGCTAGGCTATTCGAATACATATTGAAAATTTTCTTCTGATATTCATCTTCTTCATTAAGACAGAAGAACATAAGAACATTTTTTACAAAGAAAAAAAAATTATTTCATTTCAACTTATTTATTTGCTAGTTTATAAAATACTCTTGTCATTTTCATTTATTAAATAGATTATAAAAAAAGATAAGAATAATACATGCAACGATTTTTAACTCTAAAACCATGTTACAATATCAATGAAGAATGTATTGATTAAAGAAGAAGGCTAAACCATAGTTGAAACTTGTATTCTAGTTTAGAGAATACCGTTGCTATTAAAATATGGGCGTAAATAAAAAATAAGATTAAAGAGAAATTATATTTAATAATGTAAAGGAGATAGTTGGGGGGTGCAGTCAAAAAGAACACTGAATAAGTAATAAACTTATAATTATGTGCCGACGTTTCGTTTAGTGCTAGCCAGCCGTTATATCTAACGACTTCGCTCTCCAAATCGCCCTGAAGATGACCTACACTGTAGGTCGAAACGTCGGCACATAATTATAAGTTTATTACTTATTCAGTGTTCTTTTTGACTGCACCCCCCAACTATCTCCTTTACATTATATCATCCAGTCAACTATTTTCATCTCATACATATATTTAAGAATATTGATCCAGCTTACAAATCTCTGGAGACTGATGGTAGCAGGATGTGAAAGAGGACTGCACTCGGCAAAGTGCACCAGGTCAAGGGTTACGTTGCTCGATCTCCTCCTGTCTCTTCTAGTATCCCTTTCGCTCTTTAGGCTAGCAATTAATTATAGAGTATATATATTTCAATTACATAAAATAGAAGAACAAGATGACATTAAACGAAATGAAGTAGATCAATCAATCAACACTGGCTTTACAACCCAGTACGGGTCTTGGCAGCATCAAGGCGTCGCCTCCACTCTTCTCTGTCCAGAGCCAAGGTCCTCCAAGCTCTGGATCCAACAATGCTACCTGCATCCTTCTCGACCTCATCTGCCCACCTTAATAGTGGCCGTCCACTTTTCCCTTTTCCGTCAACGTACCCAAGTAGGAGTATCTTATGAGTAGCGTTGTCCTGCATTCTGGCCACATGTCCAGCCCATCTAAGCCTAGCTATTCTTATATACTGAACCACATCTAGCTCCTGATACATCCGATATATCTCTGCATTCTGCCTGAATGAAGTAGATAATATACTAATATTCTTCCATTGAGGCATATTATTGCGAAATTGTAAATTAATTTCATGGTTAGAATAACGTGTATATGGACAAAAACAAAATACTTACTCATAGCTATTAACAGCCAAGTTTAGAGAAGAATAGTACAATTAATAACATGAGATTTACGAATCAGAATATTACAGAGGAGTATATGATATAAAAAAAAAAAACTATTCCACAACAACCTGTGAAGTATATGGGGTTCAGTACATGGTAGGGACTGTTTCTTGGACAACAGTAGGGAGGTGATTTGTCCAAGATCACCCTCAACCGCCAGATTCCCCCCCATTATTTTTTATACCCACTTTACAAAGGCTGGGTGAGCCACAGGAGGGCCGTAGATCCCATAATATCCATTTCCGCCCACTAACAGATTAAATAAAGGATTGCCAGCAGCAACGCAGTACTCTACCACTGAGCCACTCCGCTCCTTACTATATTGTATACCAAAAAATAATTACTCAACTTAGTAAGAAAACATGTTATAAGGTTATAAAAAAGATAAGATCCTGGACGGATCTCTCGGTTCTAGACCAAAGCATAAGCAAAAAGCCGGAACTATGATTTTTCCAAATAAGAGGTGACATAATTTTGCCATCACTTCTTACACCCGCTGCAAGACGAGTGTAACATATTTTTATATTATATATTTTATATTTCAAACATAGACTGCGAAGACTGGACGGTGTGGAAACAGACCTTGGGTTCCTGAGTGTGATAGCATGGAGAAGAGCCGCGGAAGATCGGTCAAAGTGGAGGAAAATTGTGAAGGAGGTCGGTCCTCTATGGGCCATAGCGCTGAAATAAATTAACCACCAAATTTGAAAAATATTAGAATTCTCATAGAAATAAAACGTATAATGTCTAGGCTTTTAATCCTATTCTCAACAGCATCATAAATTTGGTAAGATAACCATGTGGTGACTTGCTGCAGACGTATCTCATGAACATTGTAAAAAACACGATGGGTGGAAGCGTGATCATAATACTCAGACGAATCGCTGTTATACCACGAAATGTAACATCAACCACGCTCTTATCATTCTTTAAATGGACGGTTTATCTTTTTATATAATAGTTTATATTTTTATTTAATAGAACAATATAATATCTACAATATTATATAAAATCTGCAATGCATATGATGTTATAAAAGCCTATGATGTATGATGAAAAAGTCAATTTTTGAAATTTCGGAGTTTTTTTTATGTTGGATGCCTAAATTGTTGATTGTTATATTATATGAATTTTTAAAATTATTTAACTAACAAATACAATAAAATATATTCTTACGAAAATAATTGAAACCTAACACGAAAATTGGCTATACTAATTTCATAAATCGGTGAATATATTCTCAAGAAAAATAATGAACTTTTATTTTTTTTATTAAAAAAATCATGCCTGATTTATGAATAAAAAATATAGCGATTGTATTAATTATTTTGTATAAATGTGCCATATATTTAAATTTTTCAGTTTAAAATAAAAATATATTTAAAAATAATAAATGAAACTGCTATACTATTGTTAGTATAGCAACACTAAGTAAAATATTCCTCTCTCGTACAAGGAATAATTCCTTAGACATTACATCAAAACTACACATAGATGGCACCACAAGACAGAGATCACAAAAATGAATATATGAATGAACTAATAGACTGATTAATAAAATAAAAACACTAATCTAGTACATAAGAGAAGGAAAATGGCATAGTACTTCATAAGGTGTTTTAAAAAATATATATGAAATATAATAAATAACTACATAATATAATATCCAAGTTTTGTAAGAAAAATGATACATAATTTGAAAAAGTGAATGATGAGTTGAAAAATTTAAAATGATAAATTAACTTAATAATAACTGTATATTATTAAAATACTTTATTCCCCTTCTTATTGCCCTTTTAGCGCCTAACACCTATATATTGATGTCTCCTATATTTTTATAAATTATTATTATAAATAAATATACATATATATATATATATATTATATATATATATATATATATATATATATATATATATATATATATATATAATATATATATATATATATATATATATATATATATATATATATATATATATATATATAGAAAGAACTTATCTACCACTTTTTGGGGTTGGCACTCATATTGACAGATGCAGACAGTTATAAAATTCATTTCATTCGCATGCTTTAACATATTTTATTTATAAGTATTTTGTTTGCAACTATAGATTGTGTAATTGATGTAAACATTAATAAGCTTTTGCTAAGCCTATCATTAAAAGTTCTACGTGAAAAGGAAAGGTCTTCCGTAAGATAGGGAAATGACCAAATAAGGAAAAACTAGTTTTGCCTTCCTGAAGCAGATTACTTGATCAGGTAAGTTGTTAGACACCTCAATAATCAAAGTATAATATAAGAAAATAACTTCATTAAGCATGGCCATAATAATAGGTCTTACTATTACGCCTTACCACTATAATATTTTTTGTCTTTAATCAATAATAAGATTTAACGTATCTTTCATTTTTTATGAAAATAAAGATCCTCTTTCAGTAAATATGTGAAAATATTGTATTTTTTTGTTTATTTCCTGTTTTAGGTCTCCTCTGGGTGTAGTAATTGGATCTCCAAAATTACTGTCAGTGAATTTGTTTGCCATGAACAGGTTATTACTTTTTAAGTTTCAATCAAAGGTACAGGCATATTTTCTGTCAGTATTGTTTATTTATCGCTAAGTATATTGTTTTATTTATCGATTATTTGCCATTGATGTAGGAAAAGGAAAAGAAATGTCTAAAACCTCAAAAGAATACCTAATTAATTATTATAGTGGCATAAGCTGCCTACCATAAATTAAGTAAAGTATCCTTAATTGACTAGAGGAACCATTAAAGTAATCTTATAGACCTAAGAGTGGGAGCATGTCCATGATCACACTCTCAAGAACCAATAAGAAATTGTCGAAAAAAGCTTCAAGGATAGGTTAAATATTTTTTTTATTAAATGTATTAATTTTTTTTTAGAATAATATCTTTTTATTAGATGGCAATAAGTACAACCGCCACATTTAATGAAAGGAGAATAAGTATTAATGGTCTATGAAAATATTCAAACTTTGTAGATTATAACTTATTTTTTATTTATTGTTGATTTGATGTTGAATATTTTTAAGAGAAAAGATTCATCTTTATTTTTATTTTATTTATAAAGATCTATCCCGGCCATGGCGATTTTTGTAAATCTGTAAATTAAAAAAAAATTTGTGACGGCATCCCGTGACCAATTTACACTCTTCTAAGAAACGATATTCTAAGTCTCTAGTTCAATAATGTTAAAACGTTTTTTGAACATATTATTCTTTTAAGAACAGTCAAACATTATCTTTTTACACATCAACATGTGATGTTAATATCTTTATGCCTATGATAACCGATGTATAAATAATTATTTATCAACTGTTTGTTTCAAAGATAAAACTCTAAAAAAAAACTCATTTGTTAAGCTTTCATTTAAATTAGTCTGTTATTATCTTAATAGTTATTGAACGTTTTTGTTTTTCTTAACTAAATTTTGTAAAATGCAAGGTATAAGATTTTTAATGTATGACAGTCAATAAAGTATCTTATGAACAATGTTCGATCATCATCTCTATGTTGTATAAGGGATACTAGAAAAATATTTATATCAAATATTTTTTTCTTTTGATCAAAGCTGAATCATTCCCTGTTAATGTTTATAATAAAATTTTATGTGTTGAAATATTTGAAATAGTCGCAAGCCTATAATGTATACCGGTAGCTGAGTTTCAAATATTGCTGAAAAAAAATCTCAACTACAGAAATATTTAAATACTTTTTTCAGTTTTTATTTGGATTATATTCACAGTGAAAACAATGTAAAATGGATAAATACAAACTAATAGCAATTAACTTCAAAATAACTTAGATATATTAAATAATAAATAAGATGCAATAAAATAACTTTATTAATTAAGATAAATAAAAACATGTAATTACTAAAATAATATATATATATATATATATATATATATATATATATATATATATATATTATTTTATATATAATTTTAATTATTTTTTTTTTTAATTATTTTTAATTTTATATATAATAATAATTTTATATTATATAATATATATATATATATATATATATATATATATATATATATATATATAATTATTATATTATTATTGAAAAGGATTCATAATCATTAAAATCCTACATTTTTTCTTATTTCATCTTTAAATCTTCAGTTTTATTCATTTGTAATTAATTATTAGTCTAAGAATTATTCATTAATTTTGCAGTCCTAATTCTCCATCTCTACTACATTTTTCTGTGCTCATCGAACTGAACGAATCTCTACTTACCCCACTGCCTTAGTAACTCCTTACATTCTAGATATTGATTGGCATAGCATCTAATATCAATTATGATTACATGTACCTATGAAATCTCATATACACATTATTTTTACAATGACCAAATGAATTTTTTTTGAAAAAAAAAACGATTCATCCGATCTAAAGAGATAAGAATACTGGGGAATAAAACGAATAATTCAAACTTTGTCCAGCAATAATAAATACTCAATGTTATATTTAAGTATATTAATTTTCAGATTCCAATTAAGGTGAGGCTGTCATGCCCTAAGATGTAATCAAACGTCTTTATAATAATTTCTAAAGTACTATACAATTCTTATCAACTAATACAATCTGGTAATACTTCTAATTATTTGTAAATAGTCGGTATATGCGGAAATAAATAAAGCTAAGCAGAAATTGGTGATGTGATTATATATATATATATATATATATATATATATATATATATATATATATATATATATATATATATATATATATATATATATATAATTATTATATGAAAATGAATGTAAAAAAAAAATCATTAAATATATAATGTGATTGCGCCAGTTATCAAAACTTGACCAATTAATTTCTTATCTATTTTAATTAGAGTATATCTATTGTTTAGTATATATAGCTGGGTCCATGCTAAATAAAATATATTGAGGTTATTAACAAGAAAAGACAATATAAAAAACATAAATCATTCTCGAACCCGCTTGAATATTCACCAAAAAATTCATCGAAACAGAAGAACAGAAGACTTTTATACATAAAGTTATTCGTACAAATCAAACTATTCTGTTAAAAGACTCATATAAGTAATATCATAATTATTTCGGATAGGCTGTCATAAACAGATAGAGACGATATTAAGAGCTTATGAGCGTACGTAAGCATGAAAAATGAGCACATAACGTTTTTGACAACGCAATTAATTCGAATTCCAGCGATGAAAGCGTTGCTTAACCCCGAACAAGAGTTAAGGCTGCAATAAACATACGGTACCTGTCTTGAAAATAGGGTTACAATATTTAAAAATTGTTTATTACTGGGAGGTATGCGAGGGACAACCTTGGACATTGTAAACTAATCAGATCCGTTAAAGAGGGTACATCAATAACGGAATCGCAATTCGTCGATGACTCTAATGATCCGGGGTGGAACTTCTCGGATTCCTTTCGACAGCTTGTTACTTGCATATTAATGTCCATTGTCTTTTAATAGAATGGCCGTACCTGTTATTAGCCTATTAACCGTTCATAAGTCATCGGTTACAGATAAAATAACCACTTGAGAGGACGAGAGTTAGATATTCACTAGTAGGGAAGAACTGGCGTAGGTCTTGTTTTTTTTTTTTACCTATCTTTACCGCGTACATACTCCATTGATAGTATCAAGATTAACTTTTCGTGACTACTGTTCAGGAATATAACCAATAAAGTCCAGAACCTTCGCCATAACATGTTCCATCATGCCTTCTAGTCCGATGTTATGTAAAGAATAACTAGCCACCAAGCACCCACCATTGGCCAACATCAGTTTCGCGTATAGTGTCAAAGGTTTAATTTTTAAAACATATATAAAATTTTCTTTTGGATAATTAGGCTGTGCTTATATGCAGGAAGTGTCATTTTAACTACCTTTGGCACTACTTTTAACTTGAGGCAAACTGCCTGAACCTAAAACGAAATGGCTTAGTAATTAATTCAGTTTATTTACTAATAGAAATACAAGTGAATTCGAAGATTGAACTTCAAATTAATGAATTTGTATTATAAATATTGGGTGGCGAAGAATAGAGATAAAAAGAAACAGTGATTTAGTTATCTGAGTCTAGTTCTGGGCGTTCTAAAGTTACTTACATAATTGGGACTCTTAAATTTTATCAGGTTGTTCGTTTTTAAAAATTTATAATTGAAATTTTATGGATTATTAAAATTGAAATTTTATGGATTATTAAAACCATATAAATATAAATTCACAATCATCAATTCGTTTCATTTGAATACGTTCTTATTCTTCGAGAGAAGACACATGTTTCTAATCAAGGACTCAGTCCTTTTGCAACCTGCAATGCTTCAACAATCTCCCTAGAGTCAGGAGTTGTATCTCCTTAAAGTATAGCTAAAATATGGCCGGTGTAAGTAGCAATTTCATGCAGGTGTTTCATAAGTTTTCCTATAAAGGTCTGGCTGCTATGCGAGGAGGGTTTACATTGAGATAATGAGCTACTGCACCTTTGAAGTCATCGCTTGGGAGTTCAAGAACATCATTATTAGATTTGTTCATACTCGGTAAATCCTTTTAGTTTTAATGACAAAATAATTATAACCTTCATCTCTTATTGTTCATACTACTGATAATAATAGATCTAGATAATAAATAATCAAGATTATAATGGTTCTCCTGTCTTCTCAAAATCGCGGTACATATAAGATTGTTACCAATCATCACTAATGAGGACGGGGCATGTAAAAGAAGAAGACTAAAAAATTGAATATATATTTATTCACAAACATTTTTGCAAAATCTTGGTGAATTATGGGCGATGAATAGTTTTTAAGTTAATCAAACCACACACTCGAAAAAAAAAATGAAAAATTATGATTCCGCTTGAGAATGCATAAATATCCTTAAAACATACTAATTGCAATGACCATTACCTATATTAATACTAGGTCGATTTAAATAATTTATAGAGCGTTTAATATCATTACAGATGATTCATTTCATTACATTATATTTTTTGAGTTATTTCTTTCTTTATTCATTTTTTATTTATTTGCTCTTAATTCTTCTCCTTCGTCATTCTTTCCTTAAATATCAGGTTAAACGGTTAAAATGAGGAACGCAGTGGTCCTTCTAAGGTCCTTCAGGCTTCCATAAAGCTATATTCCATTATTAACCTTTCCCGGACCATTTTTTCTTTTATGAAACTATCATATCTTTTGTGGTCAACTAATAATTATTTCAAATTTTTATTATTTCATTGTATCATTGCATATGTTTTTCTAATTCTAGATGTTATGCGAAGGTATGGAAATATTTCGGTTCGCTCCAATATTACATGGATACCTTTTAATACATACATTTTTATATTAATAATCAGATTAATACGTAATTTACTTCTGATCCAAAATATTATTCATATATTCTTATGGTAGACTTCAGGAGAGCAGGAATGATCAATCATGAGTTGCTATGCAGAGGGTTACGTACTCAAATCTGACTATGGCAGACTCAACGGGATCTAACGACCATCCTGGGGCTCACCCAATCTCAATAACGTAGGTACCCTTAATTGGAGGGGTGAAGTTCCTTGTACAACCGTTGTATGTACTAGATAGTCTCTCACGCATGTATGCACTGTTACTAAAGCCAAGTAGTACAGGTTAAGCTATGGTCATATATTAAGAAAAAATGTCTTTGGTTATTTCCTATGGTGACCGTATTGAACCCATAATTAACTTCTAAAAATTGAGTGTTTTTACAGCCGAGTTAATTTTAGGGGCCAGTTTTGGGAATATCTTTTCAGTTTAAGAACTCTTTGATGAAACTTTTCTTTGCTTAATCTATTCTCGGATAAATTTTCAGAAATTTCAGAGGAGAGATGGACAATCGGAATTCCATTTGAATGCCAGTACGGCCGTGGGAAAGTGACCCAAGTGAAGGCAGTACGCACATCCTCGCAATCTGTATAAATCTTTGTCTGACATCTCTTGTCGTGCTTCGGTCTCTGCTTGCCAAATCCTATGTTTCCATTTTCGTATCATCTATTCTTTGTAGAATAATTCAGAAATAAATACTATTAAATAGAGATCCGAATTAATGAAGGTATATAAAATGACCATACAATATTACGAACATAAATAAACAATATAAATATCCGTAAGAAAGCACATAACACCTTTATACCACGTAAATAGCTAAAGATCTTGGCTTTTAAATTTACTTATCTTGATATTAATATATTATCAACATTTCATTTCGATCACTTTTAAGTTTTTCTTCAGAGTCATCAATCTCGTGCAAAACGGCAAACAAGACATCTTGTTCCATTTTTTTAAAAGTCTTGTGCATCTTTTGGTGACCTGAGAATACAATTTTAACAGTTCTTTTACCAACAGTTATGCAAGGAGGCGATGCCTTCATAATCCATGCTTAAACTACTAGGTTTTCTTAAAGCCCTATTTGAGGGGTAATATTTCAGGTTTTTATATGTTGATACAACAGAATAAATTAATTTACTGCCACAGACAGACAGAAACAAGTAACAACACGTTCTAACACACTAATAGTTCATATATAAACATATCACCATCGTAGATGTATGGCATTTTTGTATTATTTTCCTCTAGGAACCTCATATTAGCAGAGGCTCCAAAAAAGTGTATTTACATGTATTTTATTTATAAAAAAAAATATAAAATCACAATTTTACAAAATTCATCTTGGTCGAAATAAACATTGAATGCCAGATTTGGAAATTTATTAATTGCATGTAAGAATGATGCTATAAAAAAGAAGAAGGAAATAAATGTAAATCTGTCAAATTAAGTATGCATTCGCGTATAAATCCGGTTTCTGGTTCTTAAACTTTCCAGAAATTACTGCCTTTTTTAAATATGTTTATTAGTCATTTGATATTTTTTATTCTAATTGTTTGTAATTATAAACCACAACAGGTTGATTTCCACGGGTCGATGTCCTGGCAATACAGATGTAGCTCGCAGATCCTTTCTCTACAACTCTGTGACAAATCAATTGCATAAATACCGTTCTAGTCCTTTTTGTTTATCTACCGGTCTACTTCTTGTTAATCTGCTATGGTACAATGCCATTTTTTTTTTATTGTTCGTGGTATTTTTGAATAATCTAAAGTCAGTTTTTCATCACGCTTCGCAATCGTTTCTTTTAATGTCCTGGATTCAAGAAATACATCCGTATCAATTCGACTTGTATAACTCACTTCTCGTTTTGAGCGAGCAAATGTTTTTAGTCATAACTGACGACAAGATAACTGTTATATAATTAATGATTCATAGTGGCTATTAAAAATATCTTAAAGTAGTTCAGATATAAAGGAGGAGCTAAGGCAAGCCGAATTATTTAAGGTTTTAGTACATAAATAATCAGCCTATACTAACGCTCAATTCTAAATCTTGATTTCTTGATTTTACACTGACACTGAACCTAAGGAGTTATATTCAAGTTAATACAGAGGAAAATATTTAATATTGGTTTATTTGGAACCGGAGTTGGTCAATATGTAGAGTGCTGAGTAGCAAAGTTTTTTTTTCTTATTCACCCTATTTATTTTCAAAATTTTACAATGTATAAGAACTAGACCTAGTACAATAAAACTTTAGAAACTTCCTGAATTGTAGTCCTGGAAGTTCTGGGTTTTAATATAATTTAATGTAAAGATCAATTATTTATTCTATTAATATCCATAGATAGATCCTGTAAGACCTTCAGGCCCTTGCAGGGCTCATCCAGTCTCTATTAAGTGGTTACCATTTATTGGGGAAAACTGGCGGTTGAGCTTTCTGCTCTCTGCATAAACGTTGGCTTAGATACAGTACGGTCTCAACTATTCACTTTACCCAAGACCATTCATAAATTGTAGTTGCACAGGTTTGAAGGCCTTTCAGGCAAACAGGAGGTATTCATAGGAAACATTTATTTTATATATCAGAAGGAAATCTATTAACAAGTATACAATACTTGATACGATACATAGATTTGATTGATAGTTACCAACCAATCATCTGTTCCCAATATATATATATATATATATATATATATATATATATATATATATATATATATACTTATGAAGTGATGATAAAATTTGGCTTTCTACAAATCAATCTTTCAATCAGATTTAATTAGAAACCCTGAGTTGACTGATGTTTATTTTAGGTAAAGAGAAACCACAAGGAAGCAAAAAATAATTTATAAATGAATTAGATAAATTACCGACTCTAAATTGGACCGGATAATTTTAGAGCCCCGGTTGTGGGCAAGGATTACCTGGAGGCGACAAATATGCTGTAACTGCTATTAACAGGTAATACTCATATTGAAGTAGGTACCTCTATGCTAATTAATTGTGCAATTACCCGTAATTGTCCCACTTAACAAATAATTATAATATATAGCTGCGGTGCAAGGCTTCCTTCAAGCTGGTCCGTGCAGTAATTGTATAACTCATTTTTATTACTCAGCTGATTTATCACATAGTTTGTATTTATAGGTGTAATGTATTTTTCAACGAGGTCGCTAATTATGTATATTATTAGATAACAATGAAGAATAAAAAAAAAGTACTAAATTATCCGTCATATAAACATTAAAAAAAACAGTAACGCAGTTCGATTCATGTAAAAGAACGAGTGGAAGATTCATTTAAAGAAGATAGGATTTAAAGTGAGTAAATTAAAACCTTTTTTCAGTCATATATTATTTTTCTTTTTTTAAAAACGTTTCAACAATACTATATCATTCTCAATTTACATTATTTATTAAGTTATTAAGTTAATGATGACCATGGAGTACACTGTAACTCTAAGCTTTGTAAGAAATATTTTAAATTATATGACAATCAACCAAAAAGGTTGAAAATGTACAAATTTATAAAAAAATTTTAGAGAATATTTTTAAAATTAAATAACGTTAAAGGACTTATAAATAATGTAAATTGAGAATGACATAGTATTGTTGAAACGTTTTTAAATAAAGAAAAATAATATATGACTGGAAAAAGGTTTTAATTTACTCACTTGAATGATTGACTAAGAAAGATGTACTCCAGTAACAAAAACAAGATACTTAAAATAGAAGGTAGGATTTAATCGCTTTAGTAGGAAGTGTGGAGTGTCAAGCATTAAGCACCAAATACAAATTACCAAATATGGAGAATGAAATACTAGGTATCGGTTATCAAAAATCGAATTTTATTATTAACTAGTCATAGAAGGTTCACTGCCCGGCAGGTAGCAAAGCATTTATTAAAGGGAGTAAAAATGCTTTGTTTTGCCGGTGAAAGGATTGGAATGGTGGTTCCGAAACTGTGCGATCTCAGGTACACTTTAAAGATCATTATCATTCTTTTCCAGAAAATAATTTTTAAACAAAATATGTTAGGATATATTTTTACAGTTATGTAACATGCACCTTTTTATGGATAGTCTTACTTCGAAATTATAGGTAACAAAAGTCTTATGAGATACCACCAGGCTTTCCGATCTTACATATCCTTCAAATCTTTCGCATAACTGTTTTTTAAATAATTGGCCCACCATACGAGTATTATTTAACTGATATGAGAAGAATTTCACAACTGGGGAGATGATTAGAAAGCGGAGAACTATACGGGTGCTGACTACTCATTGACATCTATCCATCAAATGCCAGAGTGAAGTAGGAACTGAGAACTAAAGGTCACGGAACACGATCTAGTTCCTCTGTTCGTTCCGCTCGTGTATAATACCGAGTCCCCCTGGTGTCACCCTTAGAGGAGTTACGATACCACAAAAGTATCGGTTATCGTTTTAGATCGATTTTTTGACTGAAGTATCGAAGCGAAGGAATATTAAAAAAAAACTGTAGCACAACAATCATGAAGGGTCTTGAGTGCAGTACGTTATAGAGACTGTACTGCCCCCAATTAAGGGTATCAACTGCATAAAAGCAGGGTGAGCAGCAGGAGGATCTCCAGATCCTAAAGGTCCATCCCGGCCTTAACAGATGAAATAAATTATCTGCCACAGCCACATTTGAATCCAGGACTTTCGACAAGGCAACTCAGCGATTTCCACTCGGAGGAATATTAGCACACTTGAAAAGGAACACCGAGATATTGGATGAAAAGTATTTATATTCACCAGAATAATCTAGTGATAGTTGTAACTACTGTGACAACTATACTAGGTACTGTGCGATAATTGTATATCACAATACCCAACCGATTACCAAGTACCGGCTGCAAAATACCAAACGGTTAATGTTGTGTATTGAGTATAAAGTACTAAGTACGATTCAAATTACATTTACCGACTATAGAGTACTAAGTAAAAAAATACAATCTTAGAGTCGAGTAGAATTATTTTTTTTTTCTCCAAAATTTATTTAAATAACACATACACTAAAACATATAATCCGAGTTACATGGGCCTTGGAAAAAAAACAACCCAAAAAACGAATGTTTATGACGGATTAAATGTATTTTGTAGAGTACCAAATATCGAGTAACAAGTATCAAGCAAAAAAAAATTTAAATTAAATGGTCTAGTAAAAGTACAGGTTTATAAATATAATATAAAAAAATACAAAATCTGTACCACTACAACCCGTGAATGGGTCTGGGCTTCAGTACATGTCAGAGACTGTACTCTTTCATGGACAACGGTTCTGCATGGAGGTGAATTATCCTAGATCACGCTCGTCCATCAGATTTCCCCCCTTATTTTGGATACCCTATTTTTATAACATTTTATAGAGACTGGGTGAGCCCCAGGAGTGTTCTAAATACCGCATAATTCATCTACGGCTGCAAACAGAATAAATAAAAGTCATGCCTGCAGCTGGATTTGAACCAGCATTTTCGTCATGGCAACTCAGTCCTATACCACTGAGCCACTCCACTCCCTATAAATATAATAAAACATCTTTAAATGCAATTTATATTTAGTTTGCCAGTAATATGAAACAAGCCATTTGTTCTAAACCTTTTAAAAAATAAAACAAAATACATTACTACGAAATTTATATTTATTATCTATATTTTTTTAAGGTTTTTGCCTAGAACTTTGCCAAGTCCTTCATACTTAGAAGAAACTTTCAGTATGTATTCATTAATTTGAAACAGTTGAACAAAACAGTAACAAATATGTATTTTATAAGTCAAAAGGATTCCTAAAATCTTCTGTTTTTTTTCTATTTATATTGATTTAATTTAGATTGAATAACATTTTTAATATTGTCATCATTAGAGTATACAGAGCAACATAATACACTAGTAATAGTTACATTACTATGTAATTGTTTGATATATGGATACAATCCAATACAATGTATACAATACAATGACTGATATATGTAAATAATGTAACTGTTTGATATAATTATCAAATAAGATATCAATATACACTAAATGTAGTCCTAAACGTAACTGTATAAATATTTATAAGCATTTCGAAGACACGTGTCTGTTACATTTATGAGTGCAGTTTTCTAAGTTTAAACAAAGAGCATTTTTTTTGCGCAGAGACCAAAAGGAAATGGAGTTGGATAATGAGTCGATAAGATGGCTAAGTACATAATAGTCTAGACGTGCTCATAAATTTAGAAAGAAAACTGTTCAAATATTTTTTTCACATCAAAATGTATGTGTCTCTAGAAGTCATAAGGAACATAAAACCATTGAGATTGTAATACAAATATTTGCCAAGAAAAAGTAAACTAAACAAGTATAGCTAAATATTATTCTCCTGGTGAGTGAGGCTATATTGATGTGTAATGTGATGTGTAAAGGAAATAGATTGTGTAACAATTAAATTACAATCTTTTTAATTATTAATATAAAATTAAATCCTCCATATTTGTTTACTACTTACTTAGTAATAGTGTTGTTTTAGATCAATAATTAATAGTGATTACTATCGCTTCATAAAACGAAATTAAAATTCGTAAAGCTGATTAAAATTATTAAGGTAAAATCCTAACGCCAGAAACATCATCAACTAAATCACTCCAATAATCTAAAAAACAATTTAGAAAGAATTATTGGGCTGTACAGACCAACTAAATATGCTAGCAGCTTGAATTTATATTCTGACTAATAGCGTTCTAAAGCTATACAAGTTGATGCTTACTTAATGTTTGTATTTTAACAACATTAAACTTATTGAAAATGGTACTTAGTCGAAACGTCTAAATAAAAAAATTATTGAGACTGGATTTTGTTTTTTTTTAGTTGGTTATTGTAATTGAAGGATTGTAGTCCAGTTGAAGAATATCTGATTTAAAAAAAAAAATTAGAACATAAGTCATAACAACTGATTTATTGAGCCCACAAACTTGAAGCGTGAAAGAGAGACAAACATACAAACTTTCACATTTATAATATTAGTAAGATTGGCAGGATATCAAAACAAATAGTTTTACTCATGTTCTTTCTGTTATTTAAACAATTATGATCATGTGATTTGCCTTTATTTATGTACTATAATGAATTCTCCACAGTACCTAAAAAACTGTCGGGAGGGGGGGCACGTGCCCCCGTGCGCCACCCCCCTAAATCCATGCTTGCTGTAGCCTTTTTGTTATTCTGATGTCTAACCTATCTTACTGTAAAGTTTCATCCAAATCCATTCAGTAGTTTTTACATGAAAGAGAGACAAACATACAAACTTTCACATTTATAATATTAGTAAGATATATAAATATGCTAGCCTCTCCCAGGGTAGAGCTCTCAGTTGCCACGCCGAATTGGGTTCAAATCCGTCTGTGGCAGATTTTATTTGATCTGATAACAGTCGGAGATGGAACCCGTGGGTTCTGGGGCTCACCTAATCACTATAAAGTATGTACCCTTAATAGAGGAAAAACCTAGTATATATGCACGGCCGTTTTCGTTGTGAGAAAAAGTACAGTCTTGTTTATACCCAGATCTGCCACCAATGGGCCATACTGCTGAAGATATTCCTGACATTTTCTTTCAAAATTTGTCAAGCGAATAACGATGAAATAAAGATTTTTCTGTTGCTATGATACTTGAGTATATTTAGATAGAAGAAATACCGAATTTTTCTCTCATTTGTTAACTGGTTTTCTGATGAAATAGTCAATTTAAAATAAGAAAATTAATATAAGTGAAGTTTGGGTAATATCAAAGAATCCTTAGTGCGAATGGTTGAAGAGTCTTTTTGAGTTTAAGCATTGCAGAAAGAAGTTGCAACTCCATCACGAAGCTAATTCACGTAAGTAAAAAAATTTTTCTTTTTGTATAAATATTTAAGCTAACTGGCTAATTTGTGATAAGTAAGGTATTTGTGAAAAGTAAGGTTTTATCGCCTCTAAAATAATGTTCATGATTTTGTATAAAACGTTTTCAGTGCTATTACTTTAGGTGTTAGTTTCTTGATTATTTTTTTGATCAGGCGTTAGGACGGAAGAACATTTGAAATTTGGTGTAGTTCTCCTGGCTGGATTTGTTTTTTTCCATTGAATAAGTGTGATATTCAATTTTTTCATCATCATAGTACTTAGTTATTCTCCATAAACCTTCGATAGATGAAACCATAATTTGAGTGCCTTTGCCGGCTAATTTTCTAGTTAAAGGATTTAATGATAGAGCATTTAGGTCATTTAACAATGCTATAATAATTATTTGCATACGATTCCGGTTATCTGAAAGCAGTTAACCCTCTCTCGACATAATACGACTTATTCACCGCGGCTCTAGATTTAATCTGTTAACATAGATGTGCTTTATAAGATCTGCACACCACTCTGAGACTCACTCAGGCACTGTTAACCTGTTAATAGGACGAAATATTTCTATTTAACTATTTATATATCAAAAACCTGCAACACTTAACATCAACAACCTGTGAACAGATCTGGGGTTCAGTACATGGTAAAGACTTCAGTTCACTGTACTCATCGACAGTGGTTGTGCAGGGAAGTGATTCATCCTAGATCACGCTCAACGGTCTGATATCCCCCCTTATTTTGGGTACCCACTTTATAAAGGCTGGGTGAACCCCGGAGATTCCTAGATCCCTTATGATCCATCTCCGGCTACTAACATCCTGGATAAAAGTATTTCCAGTAGCGGGATTAGAACCAGGATTTTAGGAATGACATAACTATTCATATACGTTATAGTAAAATAGTTTGTCGAAATAAATAAAATCAAATATTTAATAATTATTTCCTTTTAATACTTGATTTGTGATTATATTACTTATAGTCTTGAATAAAAAATCACCATTGTAAAACGAGTTAAACAAAATTCCCCGATCAACAGTTTAAGTTGATACTATAAATAAGAGAAAACCTGGCGTTTGAGCTTGATCCTAGAAGCAGTACAGTCTCCGTCATGGATGAACCCAAGGCCTTCCGTGGGTTGTGGTAGTGTAGTTTTTTATTTAAATATGGATATGCTCTTCTTCTCACTCATCATCGCTTATCTGTCCATTTTTCTCCAATTTTCTCTTTTTTCCAGGACTAATGTATTTTATGAATATTTTTCTGTCCTTGAATTGTTTTCCAGCTAATCCTAGACTTGGTATTTCCTCTTTAATATTAATGGAGTATCCTCTGACCTGTCGTAGTTTCATCACACTGTTGAACATAACATTCATAGGGAGAAAAACTGTGTAGGACAAATCACCCACAAAACAGTACGATCTCTACCATGTTCTGAACCCAAGGGTTATAGTGCTACTGGTTTTTATTTCAATTATTTAGCGTAGACAATTCGAAAATTTTTTTGGTACTTGTCTGTTTTGACCTCCGTTGACCCCAACGCGCTCCTCTGGCACTTACCTCAACTATTTGGACCATGTCAGGTTATGCTGCCTACAATTTATTTCAAATAGTATTACCTTTCATTATCATAGAACAGATTTTTAGGAAATGAAATGAATGAGAAACATGTGAAGACAAAATAAAACGACATAGGCGATAGCAAGCGCGGATTTAGGGGGGGGGCGCACACGGGGTGATATGCCCCCCGACAGTTTTTTAGGTACTGTGGGGAATCCATTAAAGTACATAATTAAAGGCAAATTTCACGATCATTTTATTTAATTGTTGAATCATATTAGATTATTGTTATTTTTATATATTATGAATTGATTAAATTTGCATAACACGAGCTTAAGACCTTGAACATCCGATTTTTTGTTTACAGCGCGATTTTTATATTTCTCTATAGTTATAATTTCTTTTATATTCCGTTTGAAACTATTTTTCTCTTGGTGTATTATTTTAGGTTTATCAAATTTAAAGGTATGTTGTGTATTTCTAAAATGTGTAGTGAGAGCTGTTTGATCTGGTTTATTGGGTTTTTTTATTATTGAATCACAACTATATTTGTGTTGGTACACTACGTTTTAAGTATTGTTCCGATGTTCCGAAATAGGATTTACCGCATTTATCTTCACATTGTATTTCGTACACGACATTTGATTTTAGCTCTAATTTATCCGAATCTTTGGTTTTTGTAAATAGTCTTGACACAGTGGCTGTGTTTTTGAAAGTAATTGCGGAGTCTTTTTTACTTTTATCACCGGTGAGTGTTTTTGCTAGTCTTTCTGAAAGTGTTGGTATATAAGGTAATGTATAATATTTTTTAGGATTTGTTTCATTTAGGTTGTTTTGGTTAGAAAGTGTTTTTGTTGTTTTTAATAAATTGCGAAGGAGGCTGTGCGGATAACCATTCTTTAATAAGAGGTCCACTACGTTGTTTTCGGCTGTTTTTTGGTGTATTGGGGATGATAATTTTCTCGCGCGATTTTTAGGTTTTTAGCCGTATTTATTTTATATCTTTTGGGGCATTGGCTTGTGTAGTGTATGTATCGACCAGAGTGAATAGGTTTTTGCCACCATTTAGTTTCTATTTCTCCGTTTGATTTTCTGATTAAGAGAACGTCTAAAAATGGTATTTTATTATCATTTTCAAATTCAATAGTAAAGTTTAATCGAGTGGAATATTTATTAAATTCATTTAAAATTATTTATTTTTCATTATTTTCAGTTGGTATCGCTGTTATTATATCATCCACATATTTGAATAGAAATGGGATATTAAATAGTATTTTTGGTATGACTGTATTTAACAGTTCTTCTAAGTAAATATCAGCTAAGATAGGTGAAATAGGAGATCCCATAGAGTTAAATCACTTATCAAAAAGGGGTTAAAAACTCCAATAAACCAGATCAAACAGCTCTCATACACATTTTAGAAATACACAACATACCTTTAAATTTGATAAACCTAAAATAATACACCAAGAGAAAAATAGTTTCAAACGGAATATAAAAGAAATGATAACTATAGAGAAATATAAAAATCGCGCTGTAAACAAAAAATCGGATGTTCAAGGTCTTAGCTCGTGTTATGCAAATTTAATCAATTCATAATATATAAAAATAACAATAATCTAATATGATTCAACAATTAAATAAACTGCTGTTCCTAAAAAATGGATTACTTGTTCATTGATCACAGCAATTACAATAAAACAATTTATGCTGTTTTACGAGGGAGACAACAGATTAATGAAAAACTGATTCATTCTTTAGAACTTGTAAGTACACCCTATCTTACACAGGTCATTTTACATCTATTTTAGTGTGCTGTTTGATGTTTTTTTACTAAAAAGCTCATTTGTTCACTGTCAGGGCATGAATATGAGACTAACCTAGTCTCGAAACGTCGCCTGAGAAATTAATAAAGAAATAAAAGACTGAAACTCAAGATCTAAATATTATATTATTTCCATAACAGTCAAGAAAAGTAAAAACCAATATATGAGCCGTTTATTTTGAAAGTGACCTAACTCCGTTTTTAAAATTTTTGCCTAACTCCATTTGTTTGATCGCGTGATTAGACTGAATAGAAAAAAAAATAAATATTCTAAATATGAGTTGAATAGATTCGTGGCGTTGAAATAAATTAGGCCAGATACTGAAACATGTGGTTTTATTAAATCTAAATATATTAAAAAAGGTTAGAGAATTTTTACATATAAAGAAAATACACAAATTACCAATTTTACAAAGAAAGAGAAAAAAAAGAATGGTTAATAATAATGTTATACAAAGAAATTAGTAAATATTAATTTTTAACTAGAAATGTAGATTCGTAAGAACATAATGTTAACACTGGACGCTAGAGCCACATGGTGTTTGAGTCCTTATCTCGAACGGTTATGTTATATATCGTATTGTCTTTTGATGATTGAATGAAAGAGAACTTACAGTTGGAGGCGGAGACTTACTGGTGAAAAGTTACTACCCTTGTTCTGGCAATATACGGTTGATTGGCGATCTAGTGGTATTATAAGGGCCATGCATCTTGTGTCTGGTGATAGGCGTCTCTTGGCCAATGGGCGAATGTGATTATTGTACCGTCCCAATGCAGTGCTGGATAGCGATGTTAGCCTCAGTCGAGAAGAACGGAGAGATGTGGTGAGCTAGCGGTCTGAAATTGGAAGAAGTAGTACTCGACGGTCGAGAGGGGGAAAACAAAAGTCCTCTCTATCTGTTGCCAAGGCAACAACTGTGAAGCAGCTCGCGGAATTTAAATTGGTTTGACTCGCGACTGAACATACCCCTCCCCATGGCACGATAGTGGCATCATAGAGAAAGTAGGGAGACGTATGCGGGTGATTGTGGTATTGGCGGACCGGAGAAGGTGAGGAAGCGAACCGCCATGGTTGACTGAAGGTGAATAATGATTTTTGAGAAGATGGGAAATAAGATAGTGACGATGGAGGATAAGAGGGTGAAAAAGTAGGAGATGAAGAGCTAATGAGGAGATGTTTAATGATAATTGGGAGAGCTGCTGTAGCTAGAACTTGTGCTTGAATATTGGGAATAAGTAAGAGAGTAAGCGGCAGAGGTTGGAGAAGTGTGGGGTGATGCTTAAGAATAAGGAGAGGTTGCTGAATAGGCAAGATGCGGTATTGCTTGATGAACTGGGTGAGTTTGATGGAGATGTAGTTGGATACAAAGGGGGTGTAGAAGAAATAAGTCGGAGAAATAAGAGGGATAAGTCTGCGAATATGAAGGTGAGGTAGGAGATAGCAAGAAGCCGTATTGATTGACGAACTTGGTGAATAAGGAGGAAAGGTTGATAAATCTGAGGGAAATGTCGGTGAATAGGAGAAAGATGTTAGGAAATAATTGGAACTAAAACCTTGAGAATAATTAGAAGTAGAAGCGGAAGCGTAGCGGGATGGAGGGTGAAGTTGGAGACTAAGAGAGAAGTGGGTGAATATAAGAAGCAGCATTGCTGAAATGGGTAAGAATAAGAAAAAGGTTGGCGAGTACGAAGAAGGTGCAGGAGAAGAAAATGGTGAAATCGGAGGAAAAGAGAGAGAAGTTGGTGAAAGTGTAGGAAGCAGCATTGCTGGGTGAAATTTGCAAATAAGAAGTGAGAAGTGGTTGAATACGAAGGATATAGGAGAATAAAATGGTGAAATTGGAGAAGATGAGAGAGATGGTGGTGAACCTGATGATGAGGTAGGAGAATAAGATGGAGAGGTGAGTGTGAGCGAAAAGTGGGTGAGGGCGAAGTGTTTGTAGAAGGAATAAGCTAGTGAAGTGGAAGAATAAGAAGAAGTAGGCGAATATGATCTTGAGATAGGAGCATAAGGTGGAGAGGTGGGAGAGTGTGAAGTGATGTGGAGAACAGGTAAGAAGCAGCAGTGATTGTTGAACTGGGTGAGCATGAGATAAAAGATGGTGAGTACGAAGGGGGTGTAGGAAAATAAGATGGTGAATGGGATAATACGAGGGAGAAGTAGGCGAGTATGAGAATGAGGGAGAAGAATGAGATGAAGAGGTAAGAGTGAAAGAGAAGTTGGTGAGTAGGAATGGGGTCTAGAAGAATAAATGGTGAAATAGGAGAATAATAGAAAGGCGTTGGGGAATATGACAGTGATATAAACGAATAAGAAGATGATGGGCGATAATAAGATCCCGGAGAAAAATTTGTAGAAGCAGGAGAATAGATTGAGTTGAGGATGAGTAGGGCAAATTGGGTAAATATCTTGAGCTAGATGTATAATACTGAAGACTAGTATCGAAAGGAGTGAATAAGCTGAAGAGGTTGGTGAGTATGTAAGAGAAGAGATAATCGGAGTGAGAGAGCGTCCTTTGGTAGACCTAGTTTTACTGGAGATTGGTGATCGGCGAGTGGTGGCTTCCTCAGGCGGACGTAAGATGGGATAGACGCGGCGAGCAGTTGATTTCTCAGGAGGACGTACATGCGAGTAGACGCGATGACGATAAATATCTCTGCGGAGAACCCATTGACACGGAAGAATGGATTGCGGGAGAGTATGATGATTTATCGGTGTATTACGCCAAGTCGGATTATATGTGGGTGAATTTTTTCGTGATCCCTGCGAGGTTGATGATGGACGCGCGGAGGGTTTATCCGGCGGAAATAAGAGGGGTAGTAAGGGGAGACGATAGATATTTCTATGGAAGGCCCGGTGAGAAAGGCGAAACGATCGCTGAGGAATATGATAAGTTTTCGTTGTGTCAAGAAAACTAAAATGAGAAGGGCGAAAGGATCGCTGAGGATTATGGTAAATTTTAGGGGCGTCAAGAAATTTAAAATGAGAAGGGCGTAAGGATCGCTGAGGATTATGGTAAATTTTAGGGGCGTCAAGAAAGGTAAAATGAGAAGGGCGAAAGGATCGCGGAGGATTATGGTAAATTTTAGGGGCGTCAAGAAAGGTAAAATGAGAAGGGCGAAAGGATCGCGGAATGGTAGAATCATGAGGTGGAGTTTTGTGGGATACCTCCGAATGAGGAGCCGGAGTTGACGACTGGCTTGGTGATTCACGAACGAGTGGTGGAGGTGAAGCTTGCAAAGTGATAATAGTCGGTGAAGAACTATTTCTGGACTCGGGAGTGCTGTGGCGTTGAGCGGAATTACGGTGCGGCTTACATTCCGGCGAACCTGAACGAGGAGAACGGTGCGGTGAATTATTAGATATTTCCGGTCGCGGCAGAGACTCGGCGATACCCCGATGTAGCAGGGTGTGATGAGAGCCTTGGCACCTATGGCAGCGCTGATTAGATTGACACGGCTCCGATGGATGAAATTCTAGACACGTTACGCAAAGCTTCGCTTGGTGAATGACCTTTAGTCGGTCATGGTCACATAAATTTTTAAATTCGCGGCAATGGTGAATATAATGAGATTTATGACAGTAGGGGCATTGTGATGCGATGTTAGGTGAGGGAGTGAATTTTACCGGAGGTTGAGGATTGGGCGGAAACGACTCATCTGTTAGATCATGGTCCGGGGCGGTGTTTAAAGGTGAAGCGGCGATGGAAGAAGCTTTAAGGCGGGAAATAAAGTCTGGAAAGTCTTCCGGATGTTGATGTTTACATTCTCTCTGGGTGACCGGATCAAGTTTCTGGAATGAATGGTTTCTGGAATAATCCCCCCGATTTGGAATGTTCAATGGTTTTAATTGTTCAAATTTAGAAATATCCCCATTGAGCCGGGGTACCTCAAGAGGCGTCGGGACAGCGGTATCATAAAGATCTAAAATCTTTGCTTCTAAATCAACGGCTTCTAACTGCGCCTGCATTATTTGTTCCTCAATATTGGTTGGGATCGATCGACCCTTACCACAACATTCGATAATTAGAGCATTCTTGGCGGTACGCATTTTTGAAATTAATTGGTTTATTTGATCAATATAATTTTGAGCTAAAAGGATTTCGTTACTGTTCACAGTTGTTTTACATTTCTCGGCCAGAAATTGAAAGTCTTTTAATAAGCTGATAATTATTGCCTTTTGAGATTTCCCCTTAAAATTAGATTGGCGACGATTGGCCATTTTGAACTATTAACAATTTATAAGTTGGCTGAAAAGAGAATTAGAACAATAATAGCATTTACAAATCAACTTAAATTAATATATGGAATTGAACTTAAAGAAAATTAATATCAGATGGAATTTGTAACCTAAATGGAATTAATGGATAATGTACATATACTTAATGTGAATCACATATGTGGCGAAAGTAACCTAGAAACAATATGGCCGAATTACAAGGTAAAATGGCCAATAAAATAGCGATGAATCAGTATCTGACGAGAAAACAAATTATTGATCTAATTGAATCCCGGGTTTCGGCACCAAAATGTTTGATCGCGTGATTAGACTGAATAGAAAAAAAAAATAAATATTCTAAATATGAGTTGAATAGATTCGTGGCGTTGAAATAAATTAGGCCAGATACTGAAACATGTGGTTTTATTAAATCTAAATATATTAAAAAAGGTTAGAGAATTTTTACATATAAAGAAAATACACAAATTACCAATTTTACAAAGAAAGAGAAAAAAAAGAATGGTTAATAATAATGTTATACAAAGGAATTAGTAAATATTAATTTTTAACTAGAAATGTAGATTCGTAAGAACATAATGTTAACACTGGACGCTAGAGCCACATGGTGTTTGAGTCCTTATCTCGAACGGTTATGTTATATATCGTATTGTCTTTTGATGATTGAATGAAAGAGAACTTACAGTTGGAGGCGGAGACTTACTGGTGAAAAGTTACTACCCTTGTTCTGGCAATATACGGTTGATTGGCGATCTAGTGGTATTATAAGGGCCATGCATCTTGTGTCTGGTGATAGGCGTCTCTTGGCCAATGGGCGAATGTGATTATTGTACCGTCCCAATGCAGTGCTGGATAGCGATGTTAGCCTCAGTCGAGAAGAACGGAGAGATGTGGTGAGCTAGCGGTCTGAAATTGGAAGAAGTAGTACTCGACGGTCGAGAGGGGGAAAACAAAAGTCCTCTCTATCTGTTGCCAAGGCAACAACTGTGAAGCAGCTCGCGGAATTTAAATTGGTTTGACTCGCGACTGAACACCATTCTTGATAAGAAAACATACATTATTCACTTAATAATTGTTAACATTTTAATTGGAACCATAAATTTAACAGTCTTAGATACACTTAAGCAGTATGACTCATTAGTATCCTATACGTATATTTTTAAATTCATCGAAACGCAAACCCTTAAATATTTGAAGATAAATGGAGGTAGGCCACTTTCAAAATAAACTGCTCATATATATTATATAAGGCCAACTAATATTATCACAAGCAAAACTTTTATTCAGCCACAATACATAATCTTAGCCTGCATTACTTCAACCCACGAAAGTCAACAGACTCAGTAATTGGTAGATATTCTGTTTATCAGTATGAAACAGTACCTGTATCATTTTCTTCCTCTTATATTATATGTAGTTCTATAGGTATAGGTTCTATCCGACTGCCTGGATCACAAAGCTCATTAAGTCTAGCCCGAACAGGAATTATTTCGAAGCAGGTATTGATAGAGAAATCGCTAAGCCGTCGAGCGGACATGCTGTTCCGGCCCGGGTTTGCCTAAACATATTAATTATCCTCGAGGACGGAGCTCGAGCTAGGAACAGGTCTCGAGAGCTCATTGCGCCACAATTCCACCCGCTCAGATTACAAACAAACCCACCCCCTCCCCCTCCCTCTGATCTAATACCCCCGTAGTCATGGGTCTAGCTCAACCACTTTCCTTGCTTTCTCCGTAGCCCTGACTTTGAATCCTGTTTGCCCGATGCACTTCCAACCTCTTCTGTCCGTGGATAAAGGATACATTTCCACTCTTACGGAAGAGGAAACAGATACTAATCAACGATTGCGATCAAGTATTGATATCAAAACGATTGCGCATGCCATTTAAAAATAATATACTTCAATGTATTTGCCATGACATCATCACCATCCTGTATATCAGGATCTTGTATATAGAGTGTGAACAAAGTGTGTTTATGATATGAATGGAAAAAATGCGAACAACAAGTTTAAGTTTCTTAAACGAATAAAATAATACCAGCCAATATTAACAAAATTCAGGCATCATCAGGATAGAAATACAATAATAAAATTGAAACAGTTTACACGATTGCAGTAGGAAAATCCCTCCCAAAAAAAGCCTAAAGTCTCTTTTATACTGGAAAATACTAAATAGTCAATGTTTAAACAGGAAATACACCAAAAGAAAAACCACACTAAAGAAGACAAAGTGCAGCACATCTCACATATCCATTCCTAACAGACTCATCAAATAGAATCACAAACCTTGCTCCAAGACCTTCCTCACTATTCTTATATATTTTAGGAGTTTTCTTATTGCATTCTATTTCATAATTTAGCCTCCTTTTGAGTTTTTGCTCATGTATATTGAAAAATAGAGGAATAAAACAAATAAGACAAAACCAAAGAAACATCTTTATCCTTAATTCTTCCATAGATTTTCCTTAATCCTAGAATTAACTTAGTAATTAGTATCACTGTCTATATTAATAATTTCTTATGTAATTTTTTTGCTTAGTGTTGTTACTGTTGTTACCTTCACCAGTGTGAAAGACGTAATTCTAAATATATTAAAACTCGTGCCATGTCTCAAAGAACAAACAAATGAAAAGATAACATGCTCAAATAGAAATATTCTATGGTTAAATATCTTTGTTTGTCATGTCATATGTTTTTCGTTGAACTGCTCGACCAAACTATTTATTTATATTGTAAATCTATTGAAAAACAACTAAAGATCTAATTTAATAAAATAATAATTAAGTATTAGTAAGTTTGTGTAATGAAACAATTTTAAATTTTCATGTTCAACTCTAAATAATCTTCTTAAAATAATATTAAATTTTAATATTCTTATTTATTAAGATCTAATGGAAGAAAGACCTTACAGTTGTGTTATTTATTACTTATTTATCAAACTAAATAAATGCAGAACATTTTGCACGATTAAATAAACATATTTAAACATTCTCCAAAATGAATAGCTTTAAGTTGAATCTAAAACTACTTTGTAGCTATTTTGTGAGACCTTAATAAGCAGTCCTTCGAGTACTTGGTATCTTTTCCCAGCGCAAACCGTACATGCAACCAAGATCTATGAAGAGCCCGCACTACTACCTCATAACAGTTCACGATCTGCTAGGTACGTGATCCGAATAGCTGCTCTTCGCCGATGACCTTTATCCACCGGAATAAAATGCCAATCCGGGGATATTGGGCCATTCAGAGTATAATGGGAGGACGAGGCTCGTGTTAGGGGGCAATTGATTTGTGGTCTGGAGTAGGGCTGAAAACGAAATCATACATTCATGATTCTACACCAATCTGCGAGACAAGAGAATGACATAACTCCACGTTATTGAAGTAAAGGAGAAAAGGTCAAGGGGCAAAAGAAATTTTATATATTCTATTATCCCAGAAACAATAAGAGGTCTAGAAGTTTCCTCTTTTCTCATGCTGTATCGGGGATTATTTTAAAATGAAAATAATCAAGAGGAGCGTTTAGAGATTCACATATTTTAAAATACATTTATGAGGGTAGGCATGACTGAGCTTCTCAACGTGCTTGAAAAAGTTCACCTACTCAAACCCAAAGGTTCTCGGAATAACAAAAAATTCTATCCAGACTTTGGGTATGCGAGGCCCATCAGATTACTGGAAGCAACTTACCAGACTTAAAATTGATTACCCGATGCAATTCTATCGGGAAGAGCAGCAGGGTTTTCGTGGATGCCAAATAGTCATTCTATATTTTGTTTCATGGGCAGTAGTGTTCATTATGTATTTAAAAATTGTACTTTGAGACAGTAGGGATCCAAGGTTTTGAATTGTTAATGTGTAGAAAATAATTTTCAAAAGCATTTTATTACTCAATATTTAAGAAGTAAACAAGTTTAGGCTTAATAAAAATATTTCAATACCTTAATATTTTAATTTTTTTTTGTGAAACTGTTGATCCCTAGCCCGAAACCAACCAAGGATAGGTAAATTATTCTATTTACAGCCATGGATTGATCCTATTCAAAATAGTTCTTAAATCTATCTTTGAAGAAAAGTCACTAGTACATCTTTGTCTCCCAATCTCTGTACGGTGAGTATTCTGGAGAACCTGGCGGTTGAGTCTTCACTACTCAATTCATTAGTAGAATATAGTTACTAGTTGTAGTAGTTACTAGTAGGTAGTAGTTGTAGTAGTTAGTAGTTGATAGTAGAAACTGAATGAAACCCCTTTTATTTAGAGTTTATTTTTAATTCTGTTTCACAAAATTTTTAAATATTAACTTGTATCATACTAGGCTTTTTACCCCATATTTTTTCCATTTAAGCCTTTTTATCTTGAATAATGATATTATTTCATTGAACGAGAAATGCTTGACATAAATGCATATTTTAAAATCACTTTCCATTAGTTTGTTGTTAAAATTTAGTTAGTTAAGAAGGATAACAGCTCTTTTATACAAAATTAATGTATATCTAGCTCATTAAGAGTCAAATAGAAGTTATTACATACATATATTCTTACTGACTTATGATATATCAACATATACTAAACTGCTAATCATTTAAACGAGATGGGCTATCTAAAAGAACAAGTTGCAAATAAGAAAACTGGCGAAGATGCGGTAGGCGATAGGCTATCTCCGATCGGGACACATGTCGAGCTGCTACCGGCGAGCTATTTGTTCTGAAGAGATGCCGATGGCACAAAAGAACATCCTGGCGTCGCACAAGAGCCGTCGCTTGTAACTGGCCTGTATCAGCTATCAGGCTTTGATTAGGATTCAGGAAGAGGAATGGCGATTTATATCCGAGCCGTGGGATTATACGACTCCCGGTCGGATTTACATTTGAATCGGCTCGAAGAATCCTTGCAAGCAGTTTGGCCCACGAGGACAACTCCTGATTTATGAAGGGAATAATTGTAATGTAGGCGGGACAAATTACTGGATATGCTGTAGCTCCTGCCGCTACCTACCTCAGCAGTAACGGGCTCTCATTGCACATTCATTAGAGCGTATTGAGATGCATCGCTACAAGGGAACATCGGTCAACTGTGGGCTTAGTGATACTTATCATTATTTACTTACATTTTATCGGTGTAAAATAAATAAACGTAAGTAAGGGCAAACAAGATTCTTTTTTTATGTTAGTTGACACTACACAACTTTGCTAATGTGACTAGTTTCCTCTCTTTGAAGTTCTGACTAACTATAATAATAACTATATGTAGATCTATACTGAGAAAGATGGATCCACATACATTTACGATGATGCGGAACTTCTAATAAAAACAGTGTGCATAGGGTACCTATATTAATTATCCGATTATTTAATGAAACGTAAAAGGGGTAGTTAGTATAGGGTTGGCAACTAAGTCATTGCCGTTTTTGTCGATAGATTCACTCTACACTTTCTTTTGTTTTGTTAACGTGGCCAGAGCATCTAACCTATATTTTTTTCTTACTGTATGGACTTCTACGTTTAATTAGTAAAAAAATTTTTTTGATTAGTTCTTTAGTTTTGTTTTTATCCCAATTTAAAAATGGAAGAACAGGACGTGCATTTCCGACACATTTTATTGTATTACTTTCGAAAAGGCAAGAACGCATCGCAAGCACAAAAGAAGTTATGTGCCGTATATGGAGATAAAGCCTTAAAAGAAAGGCAGTGTCGAAATTGGTTTGAAAGATTTCGTTCCGGTGATTTTTCACTGAAAAATGCACAACGATCTGGCCGCCCAGTCGAAGTGGATGAAACCCATATCAAGGCCATTATCGATTCAGATCGTCACAGCACAACACGAGACATTGCAGAGAAGCTCAATGTGTCGCATACATGCATTGAAAAAAAATTAAAAACCCTTGGTTATGTCAAGAAACTTGATTTATGGATCCCTCACCAGCTAAAGGAAATTCGTTTGACGCAACGGATTAGCATCTGTGATTCGCTACTGAAACGCAATGAAAATGATCCATTTCTGAAGAACCTAGTTACTGGCGACGAAAAGTGGATAGTTTATAACAATGTTACTCGCAAGAGATCGTAGGTAAAGCAAGATCAACCAGCCCAAACAGCATCAAAAGCAGATATTCACCAAAAAAAGATTATGCTGTCAGTCTGGTGGGGTCACAAAGGAATTTTGTATTTTGAACTCATGCCGCAGAACCAAACGATAAATTCAAATGTGTATGTTGAACAACTCGACAAACTGAAGGATGCAATTGAAGAAAAGCGGCCGGTATTATCAAATCGGAAGGGTGTTGTTTTCCATCATGATAACGCAAGGCCCCACACATCTTTGGTTACTCGGCAAAAATTATTGGAACTGGGTTGGGATGTTTTGTCACACCCACCATATAGCCCTGACCTTGCGCCTTCGGATTACCATTTGTTTCGTTCCATGCAAAACTCTTTAAATGGTAAAATTTTTAACAACGCGGATGATGTCAGATCACACTTAATTCAGTTTTTTAATAGCAAAGACCAGACATTTTACGAACGGGGAATTTTTACGCTGCCGATGGAACGATGGAAAAAGATCATCGACAAGAACGGGCAATATCTAATTGAATAAAGTTATATTTTTAAACAAAAATTCTGAATTTGCCTTCTTATTTGAAATCGGCAATGACTTAGTTGCCAACCCTATATTTAGCTCGAGACTGGGAATGCCAGATAACAATTTAGAATAGAATAGAATAGAAAATAAACTTTATTCTGGGACCAAGTCCCTTTAGAATAACAATAATGGACAAATTAAAAAACATAACATTCATCTGGCCAGAAGGCTACATAATAACACAAATCATGAAATAATCAAGTGTGAACAAAAACATGGTAAAAATAGAAATAGATAAGAAAAAAAATAAGTAAAATACAACGAACTTGACTGCTTTTTAACTAATTGTAAAAAATAAATATATTTATATTACCAAACTAATGATTAATAATATTAATACAGTAGTTGATGACGAAATTACTAACTAAGATAATTGATTGGCATAGTATGCGATAATATATTTAAAAAGTCGGTATCATCGTTGATGTAGGAAAAATAAACAAAACAAGGGTAGCGGGATCGAGTTTACAATACTGTTATATTCAAGCATACCTTTGACCTGCTTGGAGAGCGACTTTTTGAGATGCCAAGAGATGATGGAAAAGCAGGGATTTGAATGAAGCTAGTGAAGAGGAATGGCGGATGAAAGGAGGGATTGAATTCCACACAGTGGTGGAGCGGGCGAGGAAGGAGCGCTCGAATGCCTTAGTTCTGTGGGAAGGAATGTAGAAATCGGAAAGGCGAGATCTTGTTTTGTGCAGCTGGACAGAGGATTTGAATGGGAGGAGACTATAGATATATGAAGGGTGTTGCAAGTTGATGGATTGGTATAGAAAAACGCTAAGGAAATATTGTCTACGGATGGGAGGGAAGAGCCACTTTAACTCATCATAGTGATGTGACACCCGGGATCGCCTCGGAGTACCGAGGACAAATCTTAAAGCGCAGTTCATTATTCTTTTTAAGCGGCTCTCAAGCATTTTCGAGAGGCCCCCGTATACCACACTACAGTAGTCGAAGTGGGGGAAGATGAGGGATGATACGAGCAGCTTCCGAGTAGGTTGAGTAAGGAGATGCCGGGAACGATGGAATAATTTTAGGGAACTAATTATTCGTCGGGATATTTGGGTGACATGTGGTTTCCAGGAAAGGTTTTGGTCGATGGTAATGCCTAGGTTTTTAACGGAGGAGCTGAAACTGATGGGGTGGTCGTTTAGGATTAATGTTGGAAGGGTGGGGATAGTTGCAAGGAGAGAGTTGGAACCTAGAACGATGGCCTGGGTTTTCATTGCGTTCAGTTCCAGTTTGTTCAGCTTTGCCCAGGTACTGATTCGATCTAGGTCTTGCTGAACACTGGCGAACGCATATGAAAGCCCGGATGGAGGAAAGGATAAATAGATTTGGAAGTCGTCAGCATATAGATGGTAGGAACAGTGGTGAACAGATTTAGGAAGATCATTGATGTAACAGTTGAAAAGGAGAGGAGAGATGCTTGAGCCCTGAGCCACACCTGAGGATAGAGTACGGAAACAGGAAAGGGGTTGGTTGGGCATAGAGACCGCTTGGGACCTATCCGAGAGGAAGGATTGGAACCATAGAATAGAACTGTAGGAAAAAGACAATGACTTTAGTTTGGAGAAAAGGATAGAATGGTCCAAGGAATCGAAAGCTTTAGAAAAGTCTAGGAGGATTAGCACGGTTATTTGTCTGTTGTCCATGGCTTTATATATGTCATTGGTGATTTTGGTAAGGGCAGATTGAGTGGAAAAACCAGGGCGAAAGCCTGATTGAAGCGGAACGAGGAGTTTGGACTGTTCGAGAAAATTTGATATTTGAGACTGGACTATTCTTTCGAGAGGTTTGGAAAGGTTGGAAAGTAAGGAGATTGGCCGGTAGTCCTTGGGAGATAATGGGGTTGGGGTTTTATTTATAGGATGGACTAGGGATTTTTTCCAGGAAGTCGGGAATACTGCTTTTTGTAGTGAGAAGTTATAAATGAAAAGTAGGACAGGTAGGATATCAATGAGGCATAATTTGAGTAGTTTGACGGGTATCTCATCTAATCCGGTAGAACTGGAGCGGGATTTAAGAACGGAGGAAATAATGTCTGTAGGTGATATGTCTGAGAAATAGAAATTGTCGGGGTTGAAAGATGGCGTTGATGAAAAGACGGAGGAGGAGGATTTTGATGAGTTAATTGAGGCAGACAAAAAATATGAGTTCATTTCGTCAGGAGAAGCGGGGAAGGCTCTAGAGGATGTTGGATTGCAAAGGGCGAGCTTTCGTAGGAGTTGCCATTTAGATTTAGGATCGGGAGCAGTGGAAAGGGCTTCGTGGAAGTATTTGGATTTTGTTTGTCTGATTGTAGATTGTGTCGAATTGCGAAGAGCCCTGAACGCTTGGTAGTCATCGGTAAGCCTAGTGCGTCTAAAGCGTCTACGAGCAGCATCACGTTTCCTTTGCAGGTCTTTAATTTTTTGACACATCCAAGGAGCAGGAGGGTGGCGGAAGGTTATGGATTTGAGAGGAGCGTGGGTATCCAGGATGCTTTTAAGATTGGCAGTAAGTATGTCGACCATTGAATCGACGGTGGTACAGGAATAAATTTGGTTCCAATTCAGGGTTTCGAGGGAAGGAGATATATTTTCAGAAGTGAGTCCGTCTAGATTGCGAAATGTTATAGTTTTCGGTAGGATTTCTGGGGTATGAATATTATATGAGATTTGGATTAAATCGTGAGAGGACAAAAAAGGGACAGGTAATTGTGAGGAAGAAAGGAGTCTCTGGGATGAGTCAATGATGAACAGGTCCAACCAGGAGTCAGATCGGAGTGTGTGATGGGTAGGAGAGAAAGAGACAATGGAGAGATGCAGAGAGTAAAAAAGGTTTTCAAGATATATTTTGTCATTTGATTGAACCAGAAGATTGGTATTAAAGTCACCGGAGATTATTATGTGGTCGTAGAGAGGAACATGGTTATAAAGGATCGACTCAAAGATAGGATCAAAAGGGACCAAAGGAGGGCGATACACTACAACGTATAGGAGAGGATTGGGTTTGCATGAAATCTCGACACCAAGGAATTCTATGTGAGGGAAATTGGACACTGGTGAGGAAAACAGGATGCGTGATTTTAGGGAATTATGGACGTAAAGACCTACACCTCCTCCAGTCCGGTCAACTCGGTCGTGGCGGAGGAAGGAATAGTCAGGTAAGGAAACAGTGGAGGACGGGATATAGGGTTTTAGCCAAGTTTCTGAGATTCCAATGGTGTGGAAAAAATTTTGGGTAAAATATTGCTGAAATTCGTCAAAGTGAGCGGGCAAGGATTGGGAGTTAATGTGACAGGAGGTTAGGACATTAGACATGGTGGGGAAGCAGAAGAGAAGCTCTCAGTAATTGAGGAGAGGAAGCTATGGGGAGTGAGTTTTATTGGCAGAGCTAATTGAAGAGATTGAAAATGCGGAGAGAAGATTATCCGAGGCGAGTTATTATTAAAATCCGCTATAGATCTTGATGCTAATGAAGGGATATTGAAATTAAGGAATAGCGAAAGGAAAAATGATACATAGATAAAAAAATAAGTTAAACAACAGACAACAAAAAAAAGATATAAGATTAAATAAAGAATGAAAACTAGTTTTATGTGAGGAAAAAAAGTCAATTTCGCAATATTATACATTGGAAAAAATAAAATTTTTATAGAACGTTTGAGTTTGTGGGGGTGATTCAAGATGAACCCGTGAGCGCCGTTGTGAGAGTCATGGTTATCCGTGAGGCATGAAGGCATACCGGTCTTCACTAGTCATTCGAAAATATCCAGGTCTTGAGCTTGATCGATGTAGACCACTCGGTGTCCATCTTCTTTTCTACACCGCACTCTACCCCCAGAGAACCAGACATATTTTATTTTCCCCGCCGCCCTCTTCTGACGTGCAAGCCAGTAGAGGTGCCTATTAGTTCCTGTCATTTCCTCACTTAAATAAATGCGGTGGCAGTCGTTTTCCTGCCAACCTATATCTCGGGTGGAGAAATCTCGCTTAACTTTTCTTTTTTGTATTAGGTCGTCCCTCACTGATTGTCGTGTGAAGCGTGCGATGATTGGTGGGGGTCGGGGGTCGTCATTCTTAGCCCTACGGCGCTGCACCGTGTCCAGGTCCTCGATATTTAGTTTTAATCCCAGGGCTGCTCCGATGCTTGCGACTAGACCAGAAGGAGTCTCTCCGGCTCGTATGGGGATCCCACGTATCTCAAGGCACTTAGATAATAGGCCCTGTTCACTTTTGTTCAAGCGTGCCTCCAAATTCCCCACTCGTGCCTTGAGCGCTTTATTTTCCGCTAAGATCTCCTCGATATATTTATTTTGGCCCTCTAGGTGTTTTTCGATCGAAGTAAGTCTCTCATTCATTTCCACCTTGATCTTCTTAATCTCCCCCTGGACATTATGATCAGAATGTTTTATTGCTGATAATATTTCCATGAGTGAGGGTTGTATTGATTTACCGGAAATTTGTTTTTCCCCGGCATCAGAGTTTTTATTGGCCTGCTCACACTTAGCGCACAGCCATTGTGTTTTTGACAATTTTATGCCCTCTATCTCCTTATCGCTGAGACTGCAGCACCGCCCATGGAAAATTAAATTGCATTTTGAGCAACATATATTATTTTTATCGTCACGCGCAATGATATTATTGCACTTGGAGCAAACGGCCATTGTGCCTAAATAAATAAATAGCTAGTGACTTACGGAAAGAGTTGTTGTTACGGCACCCGGTTTTAATCCTGTAGGGCTTAAGAGATAGCCTAGTGTTGTGGCTCGAACTGTTTATACTTGGAATCGCAATAATTTCCAATATTCCTTCACTAAACTTTACCGCCTGTAGAAATTTATACACGTATATATTCACGTATATATGTTATATATATGTAAATATATAGTATGGTTATCCTGATATTAATGATTGAAAACTGAATTAATGACACTGCACTAATAACGTGAAAGCATTAAAGAGAGCGATGTACACTGGTTGGTGTCCCTGGCCAGACTGCTATTTATATGCTAGCTGTAACAGTTCGACTGCGTGAGGCTAATCTCCTAAAAATCTGTACTTTTTATTGCGAAAAAAACCTGGTGGTTGACCGTTTCAGACGAATCATCTCCTCCCACAACCTTTGTCCTACCACGGTCTTTACCATCAATCGAACATCAAAACATTTTGTAGGAAGTCGTGTTACAGATTTTATTTTTTCAATACTAACACCGTAATCTTACATTAGCCTGATTAAATACTTTCTGAGTCTACGATTCCTAAGCGTTTTTAATTAATCCAAGTTCGACGGCTTGCTGAATAACACGCCTTAGTAGGGATTCTTTAAAGATATAAAATTCTCTCGAGCCGTGTAATCTTTTAACAAATGTACATGATTACAAGAGAATGTAAATTATAATATAATACTAATAACAAACATATAAGTTTGATTTCGATCAATGACATTTATATGAAATAAATTGGACAATTAATTTTATTATGAGGCCTTTTGTACGGTTTTATTGGTTATCATGATTTGAATAACACAAGATTGGATGAAGATATAATAAAGGTTAAAATTGGTTGATAATTATTTTATCTTTTAAAAATGATCGCAACTAAAAATAATAATTGTACTTAAAACAGTAGCCAAGACCAAATAGTCAAAAATTAGGTTATAGTATTTTTTTACTAATAAATTTTATATATTTAGAAGTCTTAAGTACTTCTTATTTACAAATGCTACTGCTATTAAGAAGTAGGAAAAAAACTTTTACTAACTGAACTTTTTATGATGAATTTAATTAGGGAATTTCATTGAATGGTGCTGTACATTCTTCAAAACTTCAAATTAATTTTTTGCCCCTTGTAACAATTTATTGTAGTTAGTGAAACATTAACATGATTATTGTCGCAGATCAGTATTAGTGCTCATCAACAATTTTCCAAACGAACTCTTTTCTACTTATAAGCGTTAGCTTGGCAAAGTGCCACAGGTTATGATTTAGTTTTATGACCGTGTTTGAAGAAACTTCTTTAACTATTTTCTGAGAAATATACTCTCAATTATTAGGTTTACACATTCGGTTCTGTTTTAATTAATATGTTTTCAATAATTCAACTATGTAATGAATTTTTACACAATGTTTAAAAGTATAACTTGCATCGGTTGTTTGCACAAACAGTTTATTCAATCTGATATCTCAAAATTGAAAAAAAAATACTTGGAGGGGTTGGTTAAAATTCCAGATTAAATGATTTCCATTCAAGAGGCACTCAAGACTTTAAATGACCCAATAGAATTCAAGAGGCACTCAAGACTTTAAATGATGTCGTAAAGTCTTTTAAATGAATCAGTATTATATTGACTCCACTTAAAATGAATAGTTCCAAAAAGCTATCACATGTCCTGGACCGAGATGCCTTAGGAATCTTTGGAATCTCGACTGTTTCCAAAGTCCCAATAGAATTCAATTCGGTAACTTTCATTCTCAGAAATTAGATAAAGCTCGGTTGATAATCTTCGGTTAAGATTGCACACTCTTTTAAGCCAACAGTTCAAGGACTTTCAATTGCGTCGGAGCTTTTAAAGGAAACGACAAAAATAGTGCAAAGAATTAAGTGTGTGGAAGAGAAAAATTTAGCACAGAGTGAGGATAAGTAGTGTACTTCACCTCTTAAGGTATACATTAAGGTTCTAAAAATTTAAAATCTTCTATACTTAACATTAAGAATACTTCCAAACGTACCATTGATTGCACAAGAGTTTTTAGGTCAGTGCACCCCAATGCGTCTTATCGGCTGCTTCAGAATCATTTATACAACACTGACACGTTTTATTATACATACCTTAAAACTTATAATAAAGGACTCAAATGGTAATCAAAACTCATCTCAACAGTAGCATGTAATGAAATAAGCAATGTTTAAGCTAATTTAAAATACTAAGTATTGGGTCGTTTCAAATGAAATGTCCGTTTTTATTATTTCTAAAATTCAAAGAATGGATTGCTTTCCAATTGCTTAAAGTTGTTTTTCGAAATACTTTTTTTATGAAAATGGACACTTCACATGATAGGACCTAATAAAACTGTTCAGAATAAAAGAAGAGCCTTCTGAAGGCGTAGGCAAGAACATGAAATAAATAAACGGTCTATTATTAATAATGTAAAATTCAATTTCAAATTAGAATTAGGATTAAAAGTCCTTCACAGCATAACATCCGTATCGTAATCCTCCCATTAATTAATACAAGGCATTTTATGATAGTTTAGGTCGTTATAAGATCTGAGATAAGCCATGTAAGTTATTTCCAGGGTAATGAATAGGCAGGCACATGGGATGAGCTACAACACGTACAAAAAGTGAGGCATCTCATAAGTGAGGCTGTTGATTGTTATTTATGTGGCCGTGGTTACAGCGGTATCTATCTTGAGCTTACACAACTGCCTCCTAGATAGTAGCCTCAGATAGTGCATCTTCAGGTTACCTCTAAGCTTACGTGATCTCCATCAAGGATCAGAAACGAAACACAACGCTGAAGGAAGAGCAAGGAGATTAGGAAGAAGGGACATGTAAGTGAAAACTAACTAATTAAAAAAAGTAACTTAGGTACAAATCTGATTTAGTCCTGAACATTAATGTTATAGAATAGTATTAATTTGCTGTATTATGATGTTAGGTTAGCTGAGTGGTAGAGCACTGAGTTGATATGCCGAAGGTCTTGTGTTCAAATCCGACTGGGGGCAGATGATTTGTTTAATCTGCCAAGAGCTGGAGATAAACTCTGTGGGATCACCCAGCCTCTACAAAGCTGACTGAGCTTTGGGTATGAACCGACAAAAATTCCTTATGTGTAATGAATATGTGAATTGACCCAGGAATTTAAAAATAAATTCATTGATACCACGCGAAAATTAAAAAAAAGAAACTATTCTAGAATTAAAAAACAATACAAATGCATTACCAATCTGAAATATCGATTACTACAATGCATTCCAATAATATTAGATTGTACCAATATTTATATATTGTGATCACCTACAGTGTAGTGGTTTGTATAACAACCGTCTATGCCCAATTACGCAGGTTCGCAACTCTACATGGCCCACTATTTTTTTAAATGGTATGCATTAAAATTTTTTCGTAATGGCGTCCCTCGGAAGAGACTTAAGACGGGGTTCTCGAGCTTTACGGTGTCAGATACTCTTAAAAAGATCTCTCTATCATAATTATATATAGGCAAACTTGAGGTCTCCCACTGTATCATTGTCCAATTCGCCGTAGTAGCTCAAAGTAATAACGTTAAATGAATAAACAACAACAATTTATATATTGCAGTAAATATAAAATATATTTACATAACCTACATTTTCCGACAAGCCTGTAAAAATACTTCTAAAGACGAATCGGCCACTTCCCGGTTCAGCGGTCAAGGATTGCTACGATCTCTGTTGTTTGAACCTTCTGGCCAAATTGTTTTCCTGCTCACGCAACTGTTCTTTCATTCTTCCTCCCCTGGGCGAAGAATATTACAAAAAAACGGAACCGTAAATCTTTAAGAAAATGTTCCTTGGGATCTCCAATTATTGTACTAAGATCAAGGTCTCGACTGGTTACAGTTGTAGCTAACTGTCAAAATGAGATGGCAATAATCAATGTGTCAAGGTTGTAAGTTAATTCACTGAATGAAGGTAATTTCAGAAACACCCGGATATGGGTGAAAAAGTCACTATCTTTCAAGCCTGTAGAGGCATCAATTTTAAAAGTACGTTTCAGGAATATAAATTTGTATAAAGGAGTTGTAATAGACATATAAATGGCCAGCTCAAGTCTTGAATTTACGAGAAATCGGATGTTCCCATGTCAATTGCACTGCGACTTAAAACTTATTTTTAAAGTTATTGTTGGTGTGTATATATTATTTATATCTCTCAGATTCTGAGATTACCCTCTGGAACTAGACTCCGTAACTATTAATATCAAGGAATTAAAAATAACTCCTACAGCTGCGATGTTCAACGTCATATTATAATATTTTCCAAAAAAAAAATAACAGAATAAACTTTGAAAAGTGGAACCTAGCTGCGATGGTTGCACCTTTAGATTTGTGTCGAAACGAATTTACGAATTCCAAATAGATGTGATTATATTACAATCCCGATGAATAAGTTGTTAGGTAGAGTTTAGACCAGAAAAAATCTTGTGATCTTTGACTTGAAATGAAGTTATGTTATACACAATAAGGATCTGAAATAGAGGTCTCGAACCTGTACGGTGTGGAGTGAGGACTCCTACCGTAGCATAGCTCGATTAGCCATAGCAGCTCGAAGTGATATTAAATGAATAAACAAGAAAGGGACTCCAGATATGTCTACAGCCCCGGTGAATAAGTGGTTAAGTCGGCATTTGTCCAGAGAGAGTTGACAGCTTTCAGATAACCGGAATCGTATCATACTCGTAGTTTTTGGCTTGAAATTGAGTTGTAATATAAACAATAACTCCTTTCCAAGCCAATGGCTTACATATACCCTTATTCAGTAAAAAAATGACTCGATTCCGCATACAAGAAACTGATTTTGTACTTAAAATAAGACTTAAACACTTCTTCACCGGGGCTGTAGATATAGTACTGAGGTGTATATTGGAAATACAAACCACCGTTAATTTATTAAGTTCTACAGCGAAATATGAAATAATTTTCTGCGAATGCCATTGGACCACAATATCTATACTTTTTTACTAATTCTTCCAATTTATTTAAATTAATTTAATTTGATTTTAAATAAACTGGATAAATAATAAAACTGTCTTAAGGACTGAGACAAAATAATAAAACTGTATGTTTTATCTTATGCATAACAACAATTTTCTTTATAGTTACGTTAAATAATTAAGATTGCGCCCCTAAAGAAAGTTGCTACAAATGAAACATTAATAAGTACAGGTTATTAATGATTCTTAGGCGGAAGGCGACGCCATTTATGCAACAAATGACTTGGTAGTAATCCCATTTTTCTTTTTTTTTTTTCCTGATTCAAATTCTAATAACTCGTTTTTCTTTATCGGAAAATGTGCTTTCATGATTAATGGAATGTGGAATCTATTTTTAACTTTCTCAACTACCTGCTTTATGAGCAGAGAAAGCGATCACTTTTTTCACCTGTCCGATCTTGAAATACACCAACTTGAAGATTCTAGAAGCATCTCAATACCCTTCTTTTCTAGTGCCTAGAAGTAACGTATCTTTTACAAATCATAGCGAAGCATACGTTTAGCTACCTGAATCACTTTTAGATGATGCCTTGAAATATTTGTATAACTTCTATTAAAGATATAATCTTTATAATTATAAATAAATAAGAAAATCAGGAACTAAGTACTAGAAGCAATTGAACATTATGTGTACTTCATCAGCTCATGATGGGTCTTGATACGTTACACGATATTCGATTTAGTTTTGGCCCCAGTACTTGAACAACAGAATTAACATTAGAATTGGAGATATCAAATCCATAATTCCAAAAACGGAAACATCCAGTTTTGAAATATTTGACACATTACATATATAATATATGTATATATATATATATATATATATATATATATATATATATATATATATAAATTATATATATATAAATGTAATATATAAATTAAGCAATTGTGATTTCTTAATATTAATAAGAAATTATTATAATAGAAAATATTTTTTTTTTTTTTTTAAAGAGAAACTCTGTAGTTTTATTTTAGCTCACAATAAATTGTGAACTATTATATTGTTATAGTTATATATATATATATATATATATATATATATATATATATATATATATATATATATATCGTATATATATATATATATATTTATTTATTTATTTTATTTTATATATAAATATATTTATTTATTTATTTTAAGTCTGTACGATATACACTAAATAGAAATGGTAAAGTATTGCGGTAGGGTATGCCGCGCCTACTTGGAGTAAACATTGATGACAAGATCTACCCAAAAAATAGTGTGTATCGTTACAAAACTGTTTCACTATTTAGATGAAGGAAAACTATTATTTTATTATTTATAGCGTTTGTGTAATTGTTATTTCATTCTCCTTCAATAGATATTTCATACTTTGTCTCTCTCATAATTTATCTTATTTCAACCCAGCCATTTACGCCAGTCCAATTAATTAAGCATTTCAGATGGTTTAAATGCCACTGAATTTTCTGAATGGAATACCGAGGGAGGTGAATTTCTTTAAAAATGAAATAATGGAGGAAAATGGATGATGGATGTACCTGAATCAGGCCATTTTATTTCACTATTTAAATGTTTATTTTATTTTCATTTCTTAATATAAATGGAGAAATATATTCTTGTCAATATTGCGACAAAAATGTAGTTAGTTATGATTTAATAGATACTATGCTATACGATACTATAATTTATAATAATCTTATTCTTTAGCAATAAAACAATACCTGGATTCAAAAAACTGTTTTTTATTTTATTTTAAAATTTTTAATCTTTACCAAACACTTCCGAATGTTATAGTTTAATTTATTTTTAAGGACAAATATTGTTAATATTTACTAACATAAATGAATGAATACGTTTGAATTGAAAATCACTTTAAATTTTAACGAGCCATATTGTTTTTAATGCATGTTTTTAAATGCAATTTAAAGATTGCAAATAAAATACTTTATCTTGTATAAGTTGAGGCTCTTTCATGTTTTTCGAATAGTTTGTTTTTCGAAACATCGAAAATGATAAATTCCATGTTCAAAAATATATTCTTGGCAATATATTTTTTGACAAGAATATATATTCTTGTCAATTTTTATACTTTTTGTAATATTAATGATATAAAATACATATAACGATGAAGCCGTTGCATGATCAGAAAATTTAATTCGATCAAAATTATCATTTTATTGGTCACGCCAGAACATGCTTATAAGCCTATACATAATTATTTATTTCAATCCTTGCCCTATTACAGCAATTAAAAGATAAAAGATAAAAGACCTCTGTTTTTCATGCCAGATAAGTAAGGCTAGAAATATGAAGTTATTTTAAGTTTTAAAAACTTAAAAAGAATTTCGGGTTTCGTAGCTTCCCTCAGTGACCATTTCAGTCACCCATTTAATTATTAACAAGGCTTGATGTTGCTTCAATTTTTCTAATCACCTTAGATCGCTCAATAAGTATGGCTCCATAATTTACGTATACATTATAACAACTACTTTACTATTTGAAGAATAACATAAATTCACATATATAACATTTATAGTTTTAGTTATGTAACAGTTAATACCACATTCCTTTGAATTTTAATATTTAAATTTTGAAGAAATAGTAAATAAATTATACAGAACTACATAGAAAGTATCCATTTACCCGAAATTCGGAACTAATAAAATATATTATGGAATTATAGAATAGATAATACCCAGCGAAGTATCAAAAAGGCGCTAAGATCTCCCGGACCCATTTATTAGGGAGATAAGGGATTCCTAACCTTTCCACATCAGAAATAGGCCAATACGGCTCAACGTCGTAAACATGGGGAAATCACCAATTCGGCAACTGACAAATGTCAGATAAAATATAGGAATAATCATAATAATAAAGTATTTATATTGAATAATAGATTTTCGAAATAAAGTAGTTAATTTATTTTTTAATAAAAGAGGATAAATTATAGTGAGAAGGGTATTTTGGGTATTGGTAAAAAAAAAAAACATTCCTGAAGGTATTGAAATTCTTTTCTTAACCATTAGAAAATTTGTAATATCTTGAAACTTTTTATTTTATTTTAAAATATGTCATTATTAAAAAAAAAGTCGTCACGCCATATTCTATCATGGAAATAGAATATCAGATATGTCGTTCATGAATTGAAAAACTTCAACCAATACATGCGCAACTATAGACTTAAAACAAAAATGTCAATTTTTTAATTATGTCGGTATCCTTTTGTAGGAGCTATATGAACTTAATAGATTTAATTTATTATTTATTTACAAAATTTCATGTTGCTAAGTACAAAGTTCCAGGGAGCAGTGTGGCTCAGTGGTAGAGCACTGAGTTGCTACGCCGAAAATCCAGATTCAAATTCTGTTGGCAAGACTTGGATTGCCTTTAATCTGTTAGTGATATGGATCATATTGGATCAAGGACCCTTTTGGGGTTAAATTTTAATTGATCTGTTTATTAACAATTTAAGTTTTATGATAAACAACATTGCTGAAAGTAGACCCGTAGTAGTCTTTTACAAGACGGATTTCCCATGACGAGGGTTGATCTAAGGTCGCGATGCAGAAACGTTAATTACGAGTCATGCAATTTGACTCACCTCCTGCCGCTGTGGGGCATTGCCCATGAGGTCACGCGTAATCCACCTTTTTTACGCCAAGTCTTACTTCTCGTGAGTACAGGGAAGTAATACTACTGCCTTAACGCAATAGTTTAATTAGTTGATTTGTAACAAAATCTAAAAGCTTGGTATTCATTTCAATATAATTTGGTGATTGAATTAAAATATATATTCAGAACAGAAAACAAAAAAAATATAATTGTTTTACTTTCTGATTTGAAATTCCTTGTTATGCTCCAAATCAATTACAAAAGACTCATTACAGTTATCACGTATTAAATAATAGACCACTAAGTCACCAAAATTCCTCTTATATTCCTTCTTATATCCCATTTGTTGCTTATTTGGCCCAAACCCGATATCAATCCTTTCACGACAAATTTTATTCCTACTCAAACTCACTTCTAACTTCCCTCTTTTCAATTCCCGATTTTCCTATGAGGCGCCTGAAAAGAAGATGGTACGGACCTTATTAGTTGAATTCGTTATTTGAGTAGTAACAGTGGGTAATGAGTAGTAACATCTTCTATTATATTAACTTGTTGTATTATAATAACCGGAGCAGAATAGCTCAGTGATAAAGCGCTGAATGATTAAATGCCGCTCCCTGGAAGACTTAGATTTAATCTATTAGCGGCGGGAGATGGATCTCATGGGATTTAGGATCTCCTGAGGCTAACCCAGCCTCTATAAATAAGGGAGAAAATCTGGCGCTTGAGCGTGATCTAGGACAACCGTTGTCAAAGAAACATTACAGTCTCTACCACATACTAACCAAGATCCTACATTCTCCGTGGGTTGTAGTGGCAGATGAAAGAAAATAATTATTATAATACATATATTAATTACAATGAACGATTTTTTATTTAAATTCCCTTCCTATATCATATCGTTTTAATGAGACTAGATTTCGGATAAATATATTTCTAACTAATAATTTAATAATAATAATTAACAATAAAATATTTCAGTTTTCACTAAATATTTTGTATTTGAATTTTCCATATGTATTTTGAGGATATTGACTTATTATAACAATATTATTTTTTCTATTCAAATACAATATTTAATCTGTAAAATATCGAGTTTTCACTTCAAAGGTTATTAACTGATATTTGAGTTTAAAACTTTAAATTGTAGTTGATGATTTGCTTGATTAGTTTTGAGATGGTTGGCTTAAGGCATCCGCTAAAGATCGTAATGGAGCTTTCACACCTTTTCCCAGCCTTAGGCAAGCTAAATGCCAAGCACAAACGCTTAGAGAACTAACCTATCTCCCTCAAATTAACTGGATACCGTTCAGGTGTATAGAACATTTAAGGTTTTGCTGTTCCATATATAATTGATTCAAACAATAATAATTAATATTTATTGAGAATTCGTACAAATACCATTTGCTACATATTGTAACTGAATTCTTCTTTTAAAAACCTACCCTGAGGGACGTGGAAGGATGGATGGAGAAGCCTCATATTGAAGGCCCCCCTTGCGTATTTCATCTCACAGTAGCAGATTCCTGCTCAAGAAAAGTTTCAGTCGCCTTGTTGGATTATGCAAATGTGTAGGACGAAGAATACCGAAATTCCGAATCTTGTCTGGCTTTGCGGTGCCTTCTATCAGTTTCGGATTTACTCTTTGAGGGCCTTGGAGGATATGATTTACCGCCTTACAACAAGTAGAATATCTTCCAATATCAATTCAGAAGAGGGGGTGGTCCAGTAAGCCTCTTTAAGAATAATTAGAAATTCTGTGTCGTAATAGGATCGTTAAAGAGTTTTAATTTAATTCTAAAAACTCACGAATTCAGAGAATTTTATTTCCAATCAGTAAAAACTTTATTATCCAAAGAGAATTGGCATATTCCAAATATTATTACAACCTATATCGGTTCGAGTAAAACGACAATATTAGCCAATAATATTATAACCATAGAATAAATGATTTATCAAAAATATATAATAAAAAGGTATATTTACATCTCTTCAAAGAAGTAAAGTTTACTTAATTGCTTAATACGTTGTAAAAGTGACTCCAGATACCCATAAATGACGCAGTGAGTAACCAAAATAAGGGGGGGGAGAGGATCTGGCGGTTGAGTTTGATCTATGTTAAATCACCTTCCTGCACAGCCGTTGTCCAAGAAACAGTACCATGTACAAGTAGTGGCTGTAGGTTGTAGTGGTACACGTTTTTTTCTTATTATAATCTCATTCTCTGTACAAAAAATTGAACTCTACTAATAAAAAAAATCGATCCATATAATGAAAAGGTATATTTACATCTCTTCAAAGAACTAAACTTTACTTAATGGCTAAATACGTTGTAAAAGTGACTCCAGTTACCCATAAATGACGCAGTTATAGTTTACGACTGCACTAGGGAATGCTGATTGGGCGATAGTTGTCGATACTTAATATCTCAAAATGATATAACCTTACGAAAGCTAGAATTTCTATAGAACCTATTCTGCTTTAGCCAGAGTAAGAAAGACATTTATTTCATAGCTATATCGAATAAAATATAGCGTTCTTGAATCGAAATTACATTTTTTTCATGTACAATATTTATTATTCAAAACTGTGTAAATCAATTTTAGGTTAATGTTTATCAATTGAGAAAGCGTCCAAGAGGTCGACCAAAACGTAGAAGGGAGTTCGGTCCTATGCCGAGGATTAGAGTTTGTGATGAGGTTTGTAAGAGAGTACAATTATTTGCACCTAACTTTATGACGTTCTAAAGGCTTTATTTATTTAATTTATTATATATTACTTCTATTCTGATAATCTCTCATATTAAAAAGTTTTATTGATCCATTTGTAATGTTTTATTTTACAAACAAGATGGAATAACAAAAATGGATTGGTACTGAAAATATTCAGAATAAAAATTATACAAAAATAGAGGTTAGACTTATTAGAGGAATGACACAATTGGAACAATGAGGGGTAGCCCCAAGTACTTTTAAAAAATTAAAAAAAAAACTGTACCACTACAACCGGTGAAGGATCTGGGGTTCAGTACATCGAAGAGACTGTACTGTTTCTTGGGCAACGGTTGTGGAGGGTGGTGATTTGCCCCAGATCACGTTGAACCGCCAGATTTCTTCCCCTAATTTAGTTACCAACTTTTATAGGCTTCGTAGACCAGTTTCTGATAAACTAATAGTTTTCAGATGTCTTGATTAGATTATCGTATAACTCAAGAATAAGAAGTAGTTAACAATACTTCAAAAATAATTAAAAAATAATAATATCTAGTTTATAGATAAATTCAGATGGCTATAAGATTCCTCAACGTATGAAAACTATCGCCATTGCTTTACGAAGAATATTATTAGATTTCCATCGAACTTGTTGAATAGGAAAGATAATGCCGGATCATAGTGAAAGTATATCACATTCCAACTTTATTCTAGGGAATAACAGTTTAGTTATGTGGTCTGTGGATCCAGGAAGTATTCAAGTTAATAGTCTATTGTATTCTCCTTTTTGTTGCGTGCTAAGACTGAACCTTCTTTGATTTATTCGAAACGTGTTACGATTCCATTTCATTTGTTCTAGGCCTCAAATGTATTTCCCTTACATAAAATATTTATTTATTCAAACGAGTTTGTTAGTACTTAATTCTATGCATGCATTTGCATTATAAATATCTCTGTGCATGAAGCTACAGAAAGTGTTTCCATCAATAAAAAACTTTATGTATATATATATTTATTTTTTTGGACTAATTAAATATATACTCGTATACATCAGAATTAGACTTAATGTAAAGTCCAATTTTGCTGGGTTTGATTTCATTATCTTATTAAATCTAATTACTGTATCATATTTCTAGTAGTCAACCTAGGAAAATATACCCACAATATGTGATAAAATATGATGGTAATTTATTTTTATCCTTGGGTAGAATTTCAAAAATAATACTTTAGATAGTTTACTGGAGGTATGCTGACAAATACGGAATCAATACAGCACAGCTCAGATCAGCAATCTAAAAAGAAACCAAAATAGAGATAGAAAATAGCACTGAACAAGAAAACTCTATGTTTGTGTTAATCCATTCAGATACATATCTTGTAAACGTGTCTTTTCTAGACTGCTTTTAGTTCTCGCATATCACGCATGAACTGACGCAGCGTAGAACTGACGTGTAGATCAGTTGATCATACCTCAGATCTGATATATGGTATATCTCACATATACACTATCGTAAACAAATTTTGGTGATATTGATTATATCTCTTGATTGATTATAGCTCAAGACAGTTTTAGGCCGTCGTTCTTCCAGCATTATCCTTAGTAGTTTAGTCTCTACTCTGTAGAGTGTAGTTTTTCCTGCTCTTCCAATTGCCTGATCGTATTATTAGGGACGTGAAAAAACTCTGGAAATGGAACAACAACGTCTCCAGAATTCCTTCTCCAACAACTTTCCTCCTTAATCGTTAATGTTCATGATTCTGATCCATACAGAGTAACTTTCTATGAATGGGTGAAAAAACATTTTTTTTATGTTAACTTGTTTACTCCAAAGAACAGAGTTTGGATCTTTCCCCATCTTTCTCCCTCAATTTTCCTGTGATATCTTTGTTGGAGCTTCCACCACCAGTGAGCTATCGGCCTAGGATCTTCATGGGCTCACCCAGCCTCTATAATGTGGGTAACCAAAATAAGCGGGGGAAATCTGGTGGTTGAGTTTGATCTAGGTTACATCCCCTTCCTGCACAACCATTTTCCAAGAAACAGTACCATGTACTGAACCCCAGACCCTTACAAGGGTATAAGTTTTTTTTCTTATTATAATCAAATATTCTTTACAAAAAATTGAACTCTTCTAATAAAAAAAATCTACCCATATCCTCTAGACTAATGCAGTTCAGTTTCCTGTGTAACTTTGAAATCAACAGATGCTCTCTTTTTCTTTTCTGATTTCTTAACAGTTGTAACGTTGATTAGTTCGAAGTTTTAGAGATATATAACTATAACCCCTGTTATATTCTCTATAGAAATACCAAAAATGAATCAATGTAGCTTAATAACATAGAAACATGTTCAAAAACTCGCGTTTCTCAAATCAGCAATTACTTCCTATTGATGAAAGAATCTCCTCGGATTCAGAACTCACAGAGAGTGTTTCTATTCATTCACGAAGACGTGACTGGTTGAAGGATAAGCCCTCAAACCTAAGTGGAAGGGGAGGTAAATTCTAGCAGATCATGCAATGAAAAAAATGCAGTTGTATCTGCGAAAAAATGTGCATGTAACTGGAGAATTGGTTATGCACGTATAAACTACCTTAAAAGATTTATTGAGCAATACGGTTTTTCTTTAGTGATAAACAGATCACTTGGAACCAAAAAGAATGACAAAAATTGTCTTAAAAGTTTCTCCTTTTTAAATAATACCAGTGATTACAATTAGTAAAGTAAACCAGTAAAACATTCATTAAGAAAACAAATATAAGTAAAATTAATTACATACATAAAAGGATATATTATTATTATATTGAAATATGTATTCTATGAATTGTGGGACATGCTTAATAAACCGTTATCCTAAAATTCAGATCGAAATAATATCCATATTAAACAATATTTTACGCTATATGCGATTTAAACAGAACAATTATTGCTTTTATGTTAAAATGGTCTTAGAAAGTGTTTTCTTCTGAGTAGTCGAGTTTCAATAACAAAAAAAAATTGCTTTAAAGATATGGACACTTACAAAAGTGGGCTAAAATATTATTATTAATTAAACAAATTGAAAAGAGTCAATTTGCCTTTTTCATCATTATTACTAATCTGATATAATTGCATTAATTTATTAACTATAAATCTTAATAATAATTATTAATAATTGTCGAAACAAAAAAACGAAATAATTTACTTTTTTTTAATTTTTATATATTTTTTTGAACCGGTCAACAAACAAGCTGAAATATTTAATTACCATTCTTTCTTTTCCTTCAATAATCATTCATTCGCTCCAATTTTTGCTTTCATGTCTCCTCCGTCTCTGCCACATGCCCTTGCCTCGTTCTCTCCTCCACAAGAACTCTTATATTTCTGAAGCGGCTTCTAAATTTCTCTTTGTTCTGACAGTCTTCTTCAGTAATTGCAAGTCTTATAAATTCTTCTTTCATAAGAATAACTACTCTGGCTTTATAGTTTGAATATCTTCTGAAATATTTGCTTATCCAACTGTTTGGGATACATCCTGACTTTGTGTTCTTAAGAACTTCTTGTCCTCATAGTTGCTTCCAAGTTCTGTGTTCTTTCGTATGTTTTTTTACTCAATCTCTATCTGTAGCTCTCATGTGATATTATTTTTAATATTTGCCTTTTGATCTTAAAGTGTTTTACTAGGCTTGAGAGAGATTAGCTGTTTCCGTGCTATACAAAATTTGTAGTTCCTATTTATGAATATATGAAATTCATTACTATTTCTAAAACAAAAGAAACTACAAGATCCAGGGAGTATATGTAAATATGTTTCAGTATTTTTGTGAGAAATTTGATTTTTAGTTGTCTTAAATTATTGTTAATTAACATTCCTAATTACTGATAATTCAAGTATACTTATTCAATTATACTTCACGTATACGTACTCGCTTTCGATCCCTCTGTCTTTGAAACGCAGTTTGTTTACGACCTGGCTACCAAACCTGCAATATGGGTTTTTTCGCAATAAATGCATTAGCGAAAATTGTTAAAATTCCTGACGCACCCCCGAAGGCCCCGAAGCTAGAGAGGTGGGGGCGAATAACCCCGAAGTTGGGCCCGGCACCTGAGCTCTCCAGTCCGCCTCTAGCAGTCGCCATGGGAACTTTACTCCTCGAACCTGTGAGTACTTATCATCTATCGTAGTATCTTTCCCACGATAATCATTCACCCATTCTTTCCTAATTGTTTTATCCCATAGACTTTTCAAGTTCATTATCAACCCCTTGGTATATGCCCCTTAGTTGGAACGTTAATTTACTATCCGACATATTTTTGGGAAAATATTGGTGGATATCTTTGATACATAAAAAAAAAAAAATCTGAATACTTGACGTGAAAAGAAATTTTAATTCATGCATCAGAAAATATATATTCCAATGACTGAAAATTCTAGATTATTTTTAATATTTTATTTCTGAAAAATCCAAAATATAATATTTATCATATGATCGAAGTACGTGATTATTAAAAAGGATTAATTAAAATCTTTTATGGGTATGTTGCTTCTATAAAATTTTACAAAGAAGAGACGAATATTAAAAATTAAACTTGAATAATATTTTTGACCTATTTATATAAATGGAGATAGAAATGGTCTGGTTGGAATAATAAATAATTCATTAATAATTTATTCTTGAAAAATTCAAAATTTACTATGCTCGAAGTTCGTGCTTATTATTGTCTTGAATTAAAAATTAGTTTATAAACCTGGACATCTTTTTCATTTTGTATTCATTTTATATGTATTTTGTTTCTTTAGACATATATAGAAAAGACTAATTTTAAAAATTAAACTTGAATAATATTAGCTGATCTTATTATGAGAAAATGGTCCAAGCCAAAGAAATTATCCCTTAAATAGAGATAAATCATTTATTAGAAACTTACGTTTCGACATAGTTCAAAATTTTAAAGAGTATGTACTTGTGTCTGGTTTACTCTAATATTTCCATTTTATTCTTTGTTCATTTATTTATTATTAAACTTGAATAATATTATTTGACCTTAAATATGTGTGGAGAAGAAAATGGTAAGGGTGGAGGTGAAAGAAATATCCATTAAACAGAGATAAAACATTTAATATCTTTATATCTGATTTACTCCAATAGCTTCATCTTATTCCTTATAACTTTCACAATTATTTCATTTAAATATGTTTGCATCTTGTCTATCCAGGCCTGAAGAACACTTGCAATGTGAATGGAAACGTCTGAATTATTTCTTTAATCTCTACCAGGATCATTTTCTTCCCCATTTTTAAATTAAAATAAAATAAATCAATGTTTTTTATAATATCGATACTGCATAATATGAGGGCCATTATCAAGGATTTAAATAAATAAATTAATGTTAATGTACATTAATAGAGAAAGTTCAGAAGAATTTTATATTAGATTCACACACAAATAAAGAAAATATGGAACATGATTTGCCTGTTTTTTTACCTCTATAAAATCACAGTTAAAAAAAAGAAATAAAAAATGAATCTATGCAAACAAACAAAATAATGCTTATTTATATATGCTATTCACAGACATATTGTCGATACAATTGGAGAGTATCGACAGTGAAAAATGCTACTTTTTAGAAGAGTTGTTTCAAGGTTCGTGATAATAATTAACATTATATTTTGAATTTTTCAAGAATGAATTATTCAATAAATGAATTAATGTTAATGTACATTAACATGAATTAATGTTTTTATAATTTTTTTGTACTTTAGGCTATACTATACGATTTCAAAATGATTAATTTATTACCTAATTTTATAATTAGTTTCTTTTCGGGGGAGGCGAGATTCCTTAATAACATAAAAAATCCTATCGACCTTACAATTATAGTATGTATAATTACAAAAGCTAAATTATATATATTAATAAATTTCATCTCTGAATAAATGTTTTTCCTTAAGCGCTCCTGTCTGAAGGGGAAAAATACTAATACATATTTCCTGCTATTTAAATACCCAATAAATTCTTCACGGATCTATAGAGTTCAATAATCTTTGTAACCGTATGGTGCTCATTCAGGATATAAAAAAAAAAGAATATTGGAATTCCGTCCTTTAGGAACTTGGTGTTTTGCATAATACTCGTTTAAAAAAAAAGAACACAAGTACGCGTTAGGAATCGTTTAGAAGATGTTCGATAAAAATAATAAACTTTTTTACCTAGAAAGAAAAAATTCCCTTCCAAAGCCGGTTTCACTTTATGTTTTGAAAACACAATCGTATACTCGTTGGCCTCTTCGGCCAATGACCTTCCTCACTACAGTCGGCTTAGGATCGCAATGCGGCGATGAACAATAGCTTTTAATTATTTAAATATTCTATTCTAATAATTCAGAAATAAATTTATAAAGATTTACAAGAATCCTTAATATTTTTTAAATTATCCAATTATAATTTTAATAATTACTTATAAACGAGAAACATACATATTCGTTGATCAATTGATAATATGCTTAAAAGCACCTATAATTTTATTATAGAATGTATTTCCTAGAATAATCTTACATTGATGGGCTTAATAAGACGTTAAAATTTATTATTCCAAGTTCGGTAAGTAGGACTTATTGGATCCTATTAAAGAAATTAGCAATTTAAGCATAATTAATGAACTATTTTATGACCTTAATGTTACTATTATAGGTTTAATACAGCATGTAAATCGATTTTTTATTTTTAAAAACCTCTTTAATTGGATTGTATTTATTCAATCTGTATTTGGAAAATAACTATTGTTCCCAATTGGATAAAAAATAATGATATCAAACATAGATTTATTATACAAATATTAAGAAAAAAAAATCTTTCATAGCCATTAACATTTGAAATATTTTATTGTCGATGTTTTGGTAATGTTTATGCTCACGTGACAATAAAGTATTTTAAAAATATTTATAAAATTTATTTTAATTTAGCGATAATAATTTCTATGCAGGGATAAGGTCTGTTTAAATTCCCATGTATGTAATTATTTAGTTCAGCAAAATTATAGTAATATAATAAATATATGTGGTAATACTATAGTATAGTAAAAAAAACCTGTACCACTACAGCCTGTGAACGGGTCTGGGTTCAGTACATGATAGAGACTGTACTGTTTTTCCTGTACTGTCCTAGGTCACGCTCAACCGCCAGATTCCCCTCCCCCTTATTTTGGGTACCCCATTTCGATAATATTTTATAAAGGCTGGGTGAGCCCCAGGAGGGTTCTAGATCCTATGTGATTTATCTCCGACCGCTAACAGACTAAAGAAAAGTCTTGTCCGCACCGGGATTTGTGGGGAACCAGAATTTCCGGCATGGCAACTCAGGGCTCTACCACTGACCACTCCGCTACAGTATAGTACGGGTTCATAAATTTATTGCTTTTATTGTTAATCAATTGCAAGAACTGTTTATGAAAAAAATAATGTTTTTATTTAATAATGTTATTAACTATCAAAAAGTTTCTAAAAATAAAGCGGTTTAAATTGAAGAAAGTTGCTCAAATGAAAGAATATATGACTCTCATTAAAAATAAGCGATCCTGAGTTATTATTAAACAAAACTAGTACCTCTGTCTAAAGTTTTTATAAGCTCATATATTTCGAGGATAGATTTCAAACCCAACTTCTATCGAAATATTATTAAAATAAATTAGTCCATAAATAGTGTCCTTATTCATGGATTTGTAGCAGTTACACGTAAAATTAGGTAATTATTAATATAGAAAATTATAGTAAGAAATAAGATTTAACATAATGTAAAACAAAAAAAAGTAAAATAATAATTTTTAGAGAAGTCAATTTATGTGTAATAACAAAAAATAGGTATGAGCTATGAGGTAATAAATCTTTGATTTTTAGCAAAGAAGAAATGGTTGCAAAGTTATTATATGCAAGTTATATATTAGAAAATAAAGTAAGTTCGATATTAAAAAAATAAGTTAAGTTTTAGTCAAATTTTTAAATTGGGTGTATATGGCTCGGATAAACTTATTTACATATTTATTTACTGAAATAAACCATGAAGATCTTTGACAGTGCGAAGTGGTCAGTTTGTATATAATTATAACTTGTTGGAGACAACCTTTACTGGAGGCAATTGTTTCCATTTTGCAACAAACTATCTACAGCGATTGTATGAGTTGCTTCCAGTAGGCTGGCGGAGATCACTTACTCATGGGTGCGAGATGATCGTCTGCAGAATCTCGAGCTTTGTAATTTATCTCAATGGGTGGTCAACCGTCCAAGTACTAACTAACCATGCTCGCCATTGCTTAACCAGTTCTTAGTATCCTCGGCGACCCTGTTCTTATAATTTAAGCAAACATTCCAACAAATTTAACTGTCGGTAGAATTATTTCGTATCGAAAGCATATGCGGTTTTAATATCGTAACATCATTCTTTCATCTCAACGATACTTAAAAGGCCAACATTCGTTTTTAAAAAGCAAAAAATTTATGCAATTTTAAAGCATCAAAGCCAGGACACATCTCAGGAGATGCGATTTTTATATCTCATTTGAACGTGAGATCATCAGACGGAAGAGTTCGATATGCTCATCAGTACAAATAATTAGGTCTTTCTCGAACTCGCACATAGCACCACCAACTGCGGAGGACACGCTCAACCGCCAGTGTTCTTCCCCCAATTAAGGGCCTCCACATTATAGAGGCTGAGTGAGCCCCAGTAGGGCCTGTAGATCCCACAGAGTCCATCCGTGGATGTTTACTGATTAATTAGTTTATCTGCCCACTGAGTTACCCAGCCACCTAATACCATGCAAAACAAATTAATTTACTCATATTGGAATGAAAAAGGAGCTGTTTCTGTATCGACAATGTGATAATCGTTAATAATAACAAATTAACACTGACATGTCGAAATGTGAACGTAATATAAGTGATTTGTCATAATGATATACTTTGCATAATATACTGTAATATAATTTAATAAATATTCTTAGTTCCTAAAATTGAATATTAATTATTCCTCGGTTTCTGACACATGTTCAAAATTACTCGATGACATTAAACGTAGATGGCAGTATGATCAGGATTATCGTCGGCCTTGTACCTTGGGCTAAATATCCATCTAATAATGGATACATGCTATGTGTTATTATATAGTGTTGTATATTATGGTTGATGCCATTACTATAATTAATTTTATCATAGCAGAATAATACTAATTAATAATAGTTGAATGGTATAAGAGAATTTGCTTGCTGACTGGGTGGTCTGTGGAGGCAAAATATGAAATTAATAGCCTTATTAAATGCAAATGACCCATCATAAATTATGTCTTTCATAGCCGGCCGAAAAATGGCAAGATGGTTATTAATTGGAAAATAATTAATTGAAGAAGATATCATTCGATCGATCTATGAGACTTTGTCGACAACAAAACGTTTATATGTGGTTTTGTGTCAAATAAAAATTATCCAATTGCTCGAATGGCATTTTATTACAATACAGCATAACCATTTTATTACTACGTGCAAAGGTACAAATAACATCTTAATGGCGGCAAATTTAATCTTTTATGTTATGTTTGGATCGTTAGATCCGTACTCGATTAACCTTTGAAGAACCATGGCATATCGAAGATTATCACCTAAGTCACGTCCCATCCAGAGACGATGACAAAGATTCTTTGGATGACTAAAATCAATTAATTAATAAGCAATGGCATAAAGTAACTAAGGAGGAACCAGAAGAAGATCAAAGCTGAGGATAGGATCCAGAAGGAAGTGGCACCCACCCCCGTTCCGGATGAAGCTGGAGTTCACCTTTAGCCGAACCGGTCGAATGATAGCCTCCTCATATTCTGGAGAAGAGATTTCTTCCAGGAAGTACCCCCTTCCACACAACTCTCTACTGATAACCATCTCCTTCTTTGTATCAGCGGCTTCATCTCGTACCGGTAGGCCCAATGGTAAATCCATTATAGGGTCGTAGTCTAATCGAACTCGGCATCAGCAGGTTATTACCTCGGAGGAGACATTGACGTCTCCATCTTGAATGCCTTTACGTGACGAGAGCAAATCACAATACGAAGGAAGATAATGCGGTCCCGGAAAGAACAAATGACTGATAAAATCTTGTTTCGATCGACTCTAAAGGTTACGGTTCAAATTATGAAGGGAGTTGTAGTCAAGTCAAATCTAATGACGTCTTCATAACTGCGATTCCTTGTACTGAAAATTATTTTCAGGGAGCCTTCCTTTCTTTACATAGCAAGGGCAAAGCTAATAATACCCCCTCCCCTTCGAGAAAAACAATCAAACAATCTTCTGAATCTTTTTTGCTGTTTTCCTTCTTCTATCCAAATTATATCAAAAGATTGGATCGCTTTTCTCTTTCTGGTTACATTCTATTGTAAATTAAAATTTTCAAACGTCCCTGTCCTTTTAACTTTTTGGGAATCCTAAACTTTCAAGATTAATAAGTTTTTGGTAACCATTAAGGTTATTAACATAACTCAAAGTTTGGCATTTTGTTATGGTTTCAGTAGCAATTGTATTGGTTGAATCTTTTTAATTCAGGAACGGCATATTTGATATTCCATTTCCAACATTCCAAATCTTTTTTTTTTTTAATTATTTTATTGAGTTGTACAACTGTAATATATACATCTAGTACAATTGCTATTAGAATAAATAATACATGATAGGACATGCAGAGACATTACCCACTGGCAGCACTCTAATAAAATTTCTATAATAGAAGGTCCCGAGGCCATCTTTTCTTCAGACGCCTAGGAGGATTGTCCGGGATGGAATTGGATGCAAGGATGGAAACTAGTGGGTTTGGGTGGGTCTGAAGTTTATTATGGAATGATAGGTATCTGGAATGTGCTAAATCGGTAACATATGGAACGTTAAGGTCATTATGGATGATTTTATTTGTGACAAAATAAGGAGCGTTTAGGATTTTGCGAAGGATTTTGGATTGCAAGGATTGGATACGAGAGAAATTCGATGGTTTGGTGGAGCCCCATAGTTCAATTCCGTAAGTCCATATAGGTCTTATAACAGTCACATAAATAAGTCTTTTGTAATTGATCTGAAGCTTTGAGCGTTTGTCTAGTATGTGTTGAAGCGTCTAGCTGTTTCTTGTCTTTTCAGTCTTGTGTGAGGATTCCAAGTAAGACGTTTGTCTAAGTTGAGTCCCAGGTAGCGAATCTTTTCAACAGGGATAAGTGGAGTACTATTAAAGAAGACAGGAAATCATGGGTTTTCGGCGAAGGGTAAAGGTAATTTGATGGGACTTGCTGGAATTCATTTTAATTCTCCAATTCCGATTCCAAATCTTAAAGGTGTAATGTCTTCACTTAGTTCATTAATTCAATTCATTAATTAGTTCCTGTCTTCGTTAAATCGTAATAATTATGTGAGTGCAGTCATTGATAATGTGTTTCAAATATTTTTATTTTTTAAAGAGAAAAGATAGGCCCTCGACCGGGATTTGAGTAAGTCAATAAGATCCTAAATTAAAATTAATGTTCAAAGAACTTCATCCTTGCGTATTCATCGCTAAAATGGCGGGAGCACGCTGGTGCTATAGGATCTATAAGAGAGAAGGTTTGTTCTCGACCGGGAGGGACCTTGGATAGCTCAATTGGCAGAGCGATGTCACGGTGAGACAAAGGTTCCGGGTTCAAATCCCGGTCGAGGGCCTATCTTTTCTCTTTAAAAAATAAAAATATTTATAACTCATAAAAAATGACCAATAATTATAAAAAAAAAAGATAATGTGTTTCGTTTGAATTTGAAGAAAAAGAATGACCCAACAATTATTGTAAATCATATTTATTCTTTATGATCAATTTAGACAAAACGGAGTTTGGATTGGGCCCGATTTCGTTTGAATTTCTTCAACAATTATTCAACTTGAGAAAATCTATATTTAGAGAAGAACTCGAAATTCCACTCATCGCTGCCGATAACACGTTTCCAGCATCGGAATGTTAAACCAATGTGGTTTATGTCAGATTTCATTCCGGTTATATATCTAAACTTTAATTTTTACAAGGCATTATTATAACATATCTAGAATTCACATTGCCTTTTTTTATCAATATTTTATTTTATATTGATAACAAAAAGGTCTTTATTTTAAATCGTGTTTATGAAATAGTCAATTTTCAGTAAATTTAATTAATAGTAATAATTTTACGAAGTGTACTCAAGTAAATTTTAACGGTTAAGAATTTTTCTTTTATTGATTTATAAGTACACTTAATTTACCACTAACACTTTTCAGTCATTATAAATCTTGAACTAAATTTTTATTGTATTTTAGAATATTTTTTTATTTTATTTTTTATAACTATTAAACTTATAAGACATAAAGGAAATTTTATGTTTCTGAAATAATCTTACAATGATATATTTTTCTTTCAACAATTTATTCATAATATGTCTTTGATTATTAATTAGGAAATATTTAAAAATATTTTTGATTATTTAAATCGAACATGAATGTGATTCTATATCGAATGATGAGCAATTAGGAAAATCCCTTGCACCATTCATAAATAAAATTTCACATTAGTCATCAAGAGATTTTATGAATCAAAAATGTCAATTATTACCATATGAATCATATGAATGAATCATATGACCATGAGGCTTAAACTGAAAACCCTTTCATGGACAATCCCAGAAGGTAACAGGTATAATAGATTTTCTTCATATAAGAATACGATTTTATCATAACCCTATTACATGCATATGTAATGTGCGCAATCATTAGTTATATGTATAGCTAATATAAATATCATTACTAGGTAATATTTTGGTAAATTGATGTCAGCTATAGTTATCTATAAACGCGGATAGTTAATTTCAACTTTCAACTTCTAAGGAGGAGAGTGAAGGTTCTAGAGCAAGAATTTTAAAATAATTAAATAATTTTCTGAAAGTTTAACTTTCACAGAGGTCATGTTTATAATGTCAGATCAAAAGTTTACTTTTACCTTATCATCAAAGAGATTAACAGAGTAATTTTTTTTTTTTTGGATGAAGGGACGAAGATTGGAGAAATAAATTGGTATTACTATTGCCTTAATTTTCTTAATTGTTGAAATTAATATAAAATTAAAGTAATATTCACCTAAAAAATAACAATGCATAGATTCATAAATTAAATAATATGCTAGGGTAAATAAATAATAATAAGGCTTATCGAACCCGAAGGCTCGATGCCGATAGCACTAATCTTTCCAAACAAAATTCCATCCACGGATCACCCTCCGATCCCAAATCCACCAGACCACTCTTAACGCGATTCTCCCAACAACAGAGCAAATAAAAGAAATAAAATTTGTATAAAATAAATCATTTTGGGAACATTCATGCCAAATTGCAGTATTAGTATTCTTTCCCGTGAACTCCACACCGATGTTTGGTGGCCTAAATTTAGGCGCCAACCTAAATTTTGGCAATATTACTCAAAATATTATTAAAACCGAATCACCTGTATGATGTTATCAAAACCCGATTGAAATAGAACATAAATCAAAAGACGTATCGAAAAATGTCCCTACTAAAAAAGAAATGGAATTTATGTTTCCAACCATTAGATACTTTCGTACAACGCATTATTTTGTGAAGTAATTCGTGAACAAACTCGAGGACTTAGGTTAATATACATATTGTTTGGTACATATCATATCAAAACACTACTTTTTTTATCTGGTCGAATGTAAGTCTGTGATAGATTAAGAAAATGTGAAGTGAAATGAAGCGATTTGTTGAGCTTTATATCCTCTGCACTTTTTATAGTTAAGCTTGTATTTACTTACTTCAATTTAAGTTTGTTTTGCACAGAGGCTTTTCATAAAAATTGAACATCATTCAAGTAGCTACGGACAATAAACGAAATAATTTCATACCGCAACGACTTCTGGATTCCTTTCATAATAAACACTTTGGGCGTATCGATTATCCAAACCCCACCAAATCAGCATCTATAGCCCACCATAAGGATTGTTCGCTAGGTCTGCTACAAGTTATATAATACATTTCCTAACCTTTATCACACCCCTTGACTGTACAACACCAGTTATCTTCGACCCATTAAATGCATGGATCACAATATTTATGGCTTCCTACAGGGTTGGTTATTTAAATCATAGATTGCGGTCACCAAAAATCACGTATTGACTTCAAACTTGGCCTTAACATATTTTAGGGTCAATAAGTGGCATTATTAGTATATCAAGGAGTAGCTTTTACCTAATACAGAAGTCTTTAGGGATGATGCAATCACAAGGTCGTCCAATGGAACGTCTTTTCTCAAATACAATTATTCAGAATACTTCCAATATGAAGGATGATCGTATGTTAAAAAAAAATAAACAGTGTTGTTTATTCATATACTTTGGAGAAAAAATAACTAAAAGAAAACATACTTGATTAGCTTCCTGGAAGATCTGATATAAGCCCTTGAAGATCCTTATTAAGACCAACCATTTCCTCCATATTTGACCAAAGTATTATCAAATTCCAGTAATGATAATGATCAGTCCAACAATGACGATTTGCCTGAAGGTTTGGTCCATCAGAGCTGTAAGAGAACTGATGATATAACTCTTCTCATATGACTCCGGTAGCGGAGAGTGAAGGCAAACAACTCTCGATCTTTAGTAGCCTTCTGAGTGATGGGTGATGTAGCGGTACGTCATCCACTGTCAGATTTTTGTAAATATTCTTATTAATTATATCTTAGAACTATTTCTTCATATTTAGGAGAAAAATAATTTTGTTTTATAGATACAAAAACCCTTCTTTTGTCCAAGTTATCGTTTATTTATTTTTTCTTTAACATGTAGACGTTTCGCCCCATGTGGTCATTCTCAATACATGTTTTTTATCATCATTCAGTTAGCTGAATTCTATCCGCAAAAATACATCTATAGAACATTCTTATTTTTTTCTTGTAGACCAATATTTAAATGAAGAAAGAGGAAGAAGGCTGGGTGAGGTCACCCATAAAATTCAAGTCCTGTACCTTAAACCATTAATATTAAGAGAAAAATATAGGTTTTAAGACATTATCCCTCGCGTTATAATTACTATCAGTCTATAATATAAATTAAGGTAAATAAAAGCAGAGAAATATGGATGCCTATATTATTCTAACATAAATACTAAAAACCAGATCAAATCACCTACGTTTACCACCTACTGTTCTTGGCTTAGAAACAGTATCTTCAGTGAACCCGTAGAAACAGTATGTAGTGAACCCAGGTCCCTTTCCCTGTTACAGTGGTACGTGTTTTTATTGCTCAATATCGATATTAAATATTTAGAAAACGAAAAAGAAATCCTCCAAAAAATATTAAAACCACTGTATGAAAACCTTTCCTTTCGATACTCATATATTCCGATTAACGAGAGGTGAAGCCTACAAGACAGGCAGAAGCACGATGCCCCCTGAACCGTGGGACCAGCGGGTAGATGATCAGGATAGGGCCTCGATGCTTACGTAAAGCTGTCGTTTCGAGAAAAGCTAAGGAAAGTAGACCGTAGCGATGATGTCATTCCAGAGTCCTTATCTATAGCCACATCCCCTCGTCTTCAGATCTAATTCAGATCTTTGCCTTCTATCCCTCTTTGCTCTGTGGGTATACCTTCAATGGTTGGAGATCGCATCTTAAGACAGTGAGATGTGACATTCGTGCGAAGATAACATTTACTCATTGTAAACTACAATATTGTTTGTTTGTTCATTTAACGTCAATTTTCCTAGCGAATAAGAGGCTAAGTCAGGCATTGCCTTGAAAAGGATTTATTCTTACAGCACAATTCGATTTCAAGCCAAATATTACGAGAATGATTCCGCTTACCTTATTAAGCTACGTCCACACTATGAGACATTTGCTAGGCAATAGACGAGACAAACCTCAGCAACGATCAGGAGCAGCGGGATTAGTCTCGTCTAGCGTCCACACTACTATTTCAGTTTCTAGGCCAATCTTAGTCAATACACCATGTAGAGCATTGCTTGGTGCGGAATGAGTTCTTGCTTTATGCTTATTAAAAATGAAAGAATGCGAAAACGTAAACGTCATTCACAAATTAAATTTGGCAATACGTTATTAATCCACAAGTATTGAAATAGTTTTCCTTACGCCATTACACTGACATCTGGTCATACGGTTTACCTGATTTAAAAATTCATTAATAAATACAAAATAAAATATTTATACTTGTTAGTTATTACTTGTATCAACTTTTATGTGTTGTTGATATTTTTTCAAATTTCAGTAAAAAAATAACAAATGAGATAAATGAAGGAAATGGTGAAAATAAAAAACAACCTATTTTAAGTCTTGTGTATTCATGGAGAATTAGTGGAGTTTACTCGCGTTTCTTAAATAAAGTAAAAATTGGTTTCATTACGAATAAATGAAATCACTTCAAATTATTTTGAAGGACCATCCATTATTTAACGATTATTCCTGTGATTACTTATCGTATAAGGAGTAGAGAGTAATGGTTGATCATCCGTTCGTCAACTTCATTGATAGAGACGATTACTTCTGAAGTAACTAGTAATCCATGGTTATTATCATTAAATAGTGGAATATCCATTACATAGTTACAGCTGCGCCCTTAAGTAACGCTATACCGAGCCAATAGCTGTGTGTAGTTACCTACTAACCATCGCTTTAATAGTTTATGATTGTATCCTAAGGATATAATATTTGTTTTCATATTATTATTATTATTATTATCTTATATTAATATTATTATGCTTTTTATGGTGAATTATTATCGCACTTCTAAATTGCTCTAAGGATCAGACTACGAATATTGTTGTTTTGTACTACAAGCCTTTGAATACTTCGATATTTAAAAAAATAAATTTTCAGATAAATGAAAAGTCTATAATATATTACATTTACGAAAGTAACCTTTTTTTTTTTATAATTTAGTGGGAACAGTTACATTTCCTCGGTTTCATGATTCATTTTTTCCATAAGCAAATTTATGATTTATGTAAAAGACATATGCATAATTTTGTAATGAAATTTTATTCAACCGCATTGTAGGTTTGAAATGTTTTTTTTTTTTTTTTAATTTATTAATTGATATTTACAACTGTATTACAATTATACAACAAGTAAATAGAATGCGTGTTACATAATGACATGAGAATGACAAGTAGAGAAACTACCCACTGGTAGTACTCAAATCAAAGTTCAAATAAGAAGGTCACGTGGCCATCTTCTTTTCAGACGCCTCGGAGGATTATCGGGAATTGAAGAGGAAGCTAGGTTTGAAACTAGAGGGTTTGAGTGGGAATGAAGTTTGCTATGAAAGGATAGATACCCGGTTCGGGCCAAATCAGCAACAAAAGGGACATTAAGGTCGTTAAGGATGACTTTATTCTTAACAAAATAAGGAGCATTGAGGATTTTACGAAGGATTTTGGATTGTAGGGATTGGATACGAGAGGAATTCGATGGCTTAGTGGAGCCCCATAGCTCTACTCCGTAAGTCCAAATAGGTCGTATGATGGTCATGTAGATGAGTCTTTTGTAGTTAATTGGGAGCTTAGAGCGCTTGTCTAGTAAATATTGAAGTAGCCTGAAACGTCGAGCGGTTTCTTGTCTTTTCAGTCTTGTATGAGGATTCCAGGTCCTAAGTATCGGATCTGTTCTACAGGCACCAGTGGGATATTATTAAAGGATACTGTAGGGCAGGAAGTCATTGGTTCAGTAAGGTAAAAGTGATTTGATGCGATTTTTGAGAATTTATTTTAATTCTCCAGTTTTGACACCATTCTTCAAGATCAGTGATATGGGATTGGAGGCTTTGGGATGCAATAACTGGATTGGTGTTGACTGATAATACACATGTATCATCAGCATACGTGGTAAAGATAGTATTAGGATGAGTTGGGATGTCAGCTGTATAAACTGTATAAAGGATTGGGCCAAGGATACTACCTTGAGGAACACCAGCAGATTGGGAAAAGAGGGACGAATAGACATTGTTATGGTTTACGTGGAAAGTTCTATTTGTGAGATAGGATTGTAGGATGAGAAAGTATGTAGAGGGTAGGAATTTGCGGAGTTTGTAGAGCAAGCCCAGATACCAGACTCGGTCAAAAGCCTGTTCCACGTCAAGAAAGACTCCCGAACAATATGATCCACGTTCTAATGCAGAGGAGGCTACATCCACCACACGATGGAATTGCTGAATGGTGGAGTGTGATGCTCGGAATCCAAACTGGTGATCTGGTATTATGTGATTTGGATCAAGGATAGGGTACAATCGTTTAAGGATGAGTTTTTCTAGGATTTTACCCATGCAAGGTAAAAGAGAGATAGGACGGTACGAGGATAGGTATTCTGTTTTGTTTTTTTTAGGTTTGGGTATCATTTTTACAATGGAGAATTTCCAGAGGTCAGGAAAATATGTGGAGCGGAGTACAACATTATATATATAGGTAAGGAATAGAATGGCTTTTCTAGGTAGGTGTTTTAAGATATGAACTGTGATGAGGTCGTGCCCAGGAGCTTTGCGGGAAGGTAATCTGTGAATAATGTTGGATATTTCTGAAGGATGGAATGCTTTGGGTGGAAGGGACATTTGGAGGGGAACATCTAACGCTTCTTTTATATATTCAATTTGAGTTGGGTTAATGATATCAGGATGTGGATGAAAGATTTTGGAAAGGTATTGGCCAAATAATTATGATTTTTCTCCGTCAGATCTTGTCCAGTTATTTGATTCAGTAAGGAGTGGATGATTGAATTCTTTGAACTTAAGGAGTTGGTTTGCAGTGTATAACTGAAATAATTAAATGCATCTTAAAATCTTGTAATTACATTTAACCCATTAATTCCACATTTGAAATTTAATTCATAATTAACTTTAATGTATAAAATTAAGAAGAAATTGTATTTGAAACAAAAATTGCCATTCCAGTACTTTTAAAATCTTATCTAGGATGTCCAAGATAGCCCACATTTCAAAGTAGCCCACATTACAAAAATATATATTGTAATTTTCCAGGAAAATAAAATTTCTATGTTTAAACTCTTTGTCATTAAGCATCTATGGCAGTGAGACATAGTTGTTTGCAAAAATGAATGTAGTAAAGGTTTAGGGGTGGTCAGAGAAATATTGTCAAAGTTATATATACATATATAGTTTTCCAGAATAGACATTAACACAGATATAGACTGATACAGTAAACTTCTTTATGCTAAAAGACATCGGCTAAGAAACTGATGCTTTGTAATACCAAAGGGAGAGTTTTATATTTGAATGTTGTCTGATAGAGATAGTGGTGCTGACAATTACTTAACGAAAAATCAGTAGAGTTAAACTTCTTAAGTGGAATAAACTGAGGAATGAGTTAAGTATGCTACAACGAATCTATAACTACTATTTTTTTTAACTCACCTCTTCTGTTTTTGTTATATCGTTCTACATTAAAGTTCGTGATTCTGGAATAGTAATTTATTATATCTCAACCGTCAACTAACGAAACTCCTTTAAATATAATTGGCATACTGAATATGAACTCTAACGAGGAATAGAGCAGTAGAGATGCATATAGTGCGAGGTATTGCAACAGAGCACTAAGGGCGAGCGATGCCCCGGGTACTGTTGCAACGCCGCCTCGGGGTCAGTTATGATGGCCGTAACATCACGATTGCTCTCTGGCCATTCTTCTTCTTCTTGTTCCCTCTCGAGTTCTCTCTGCCAACTCCCTCTCGATATTTCTCTGATTAGCTTACCAAGACGAATTTGTTAACTATTTAGCGGTTTCAAGGTCCGGAGGTTCGCCCTCGATTAGGACACTTCATGGGCAACAACTGTCCAATCTAACCATCCGTAGAATGTCGGTAAGCCCATTTCAACACTTATTTGATGGATTTTAATTCAACCTTAACTATCGAGGTTTATCTATCACTTATTTGGGTGTTAAGAATCTTAAGATTCCAACTCCAGAAGTTCGGCTCGAGTCAGCCCGTGGTATATTTATCTAGTATAGTATAAATATAGGTCGAGGACAGGATCTGAAAATAAGTGAAATCAGTTGAATTAGAGAATAAGCTTTTAAATCATTTTTTTAAGAAAATGTTACATCCCCAAAAAAGTACTAAAACACACTACTTCTTTTTATATAGTGGTAAAAGTATTTATCATTCAGGACTGATATATCTATGTTCTTAATTTCGTCGTTTTGTACTTTAATTATCAGAGTTATCTATCTAAATAATTATCATAATAGTCAATTATCACCAACTAATAAAGAAGCAATGGTCAGCATGCCAAACCATATTTATTGAGAAATATATTTATAAAACCTTTCACTGCCAAACGCTTAGTGGCCGTGGCGAAGGTCCCAGATTCAAATACGGCTGTAGACAATTTATTCGATCTGTAAAAAGCCAGGAATGAACACTGTAGGTTCTAATTACCAGCCCAGCCTAAGTGGTTAAGGTATATTTAGGGTTATATGACTGTATTTAGAACAAAACGCAGCCGAGCTATATGCAAATTTTTAATTTACCGATGTACTGAAGTTTACTGAAAATATTACGGTCCAAAATATGAAAAGTAGGTGTGTATAGGCATAGGCGGATCCAGGGGGTAGGGCATGGAGGCACGTGCCCCCCCAGACGGTTTTTGTGTACTGTGGAGAATCCATTATATACTTATAAGCAAATCATGTGATGTTATAACAGAAATAACATTAGTGAAACTATTGTTTAAATATTTTAATTATCCAATCCTTGCAATCCAAAATCCTTCGCAAAATCCTAAACGCTCCTTAGAACAATCCTCCTTGGCGTCTGAAGAGAAGATGGCCTCGGGACCTTCTATTATAGAAATTTTATTAGAGTGCTGCCAGTGGGTAGTGTCTCTACTTGTCCTATCATGTATTATTTACTCTTATAGCAATTGTATTAGAGGTATATATTACAGTTGTACAACTCAATAAAATAATTAGAGAGAAATGCTTTATTTTCAGCAGTGCTGTCCAATTATATCGGATTGCCTTAATACACAGCATACTGATCAATCCATTCGGACATAATGTACATTAAAATTTGTTAGTTTAAAATGCATACTTAAAAACTACAGTATAATTCTTAATTTTGTTTCTACTTTCTTTTCCCTCTTTTCTTTTTTTTCATATACAAGAAAATAAAGAAAATACAAACCAGATAAACCAAGCACAAATACACTACCATACAATTTATGAAGTTAAAGCATACAAAGCATAAAAAACATATTTAAAATAAATATTGGATCGAAAAAATAATGATATTAACCTGGGTAACATTTTAATTCTAAATTTTACAAACAAGCTGTGTCAGGCTACTGAAACACTTACTTGACAAACACTCGAAGCTCCCAACTAATTATGTCATGAGTCATATACATGGCTATTATAAGACCATATATATGGACTTACGGAGTAGAGCTTTGGGTCACCACTAAGCCATCGATTTCTCTCGTATCCAATCCTTATAATCCAAAATCCTTCATAAAATCCTTAATGCTCCTTACTTTTTAATGAATAAAGTCATCCATAATGACCTCAATGTCCCATTTGTCGCTGATTTGGCCCGAATCCGATACCAGCTTTTTCATGAAGTACCTCATTCCCACTAAGTTTCAAACTTAGCTACTTCTTCAATTCCTGATAATCCTCCGAAGCGTCTGAAAAGATGACCTTCGTGAACTTTTAAGTTGATTTCGTTATTTGAGTACTACCACTGGGTAGTTTCTCTACTTGTCTTCATCCATGACTTTATGTACCAATCCGGCCATTTACTTGTTGTATTGTTATAATCCAGTTGTAAATTTCAATGGATAAATTAACTATAAAAAACTGACAATTTTTTGCTCTTGTCCAATGTTTTAGATCACTTATTTTTATTATTTACACACATCAAAAGGCAATTAAATGGTAATTTACGTGTATCTGATTAGTCATCAATTACGTTATTTGTGTGATATTTCTTTCGTTAAATCGAAGTTTATTATTCACATTTGAATGTCACTTACCGCGCAGGTTTCGTAGATGGTTGGATGAGAAATTGTTGGGCGGATCGATATTGAGGCATCAGGTTTCGCCATGCCCAGGTTCGGTTCCCACAACCACAGGTTGAAGCACGTTTTCAGCAACACTTTAGTGCCTAAGGTCAAATGAAACCTATAGCCTCAAATTAGCCTTAGTCTTAAAGTGATCGTATCTGCCCTAACTGAGAATGTTTAGACTACGAAAGGGCACTCAGTATCCTTCCCTCCTAAAGAAATTCATTCATTAATTCTTTCATGAATCAACACTCTTAATATATAGTATATAGTTATGTAATCTAAAATACCGGACTAGTGTAAAAAATATTATTGAAATGTTTTAGAAATTATTATTTCTCATGACTTCTAAAAATGTTGTGATGATTACGGTCGCAAATTAATTTGGAAGTAAACAAGAAAAAAAAATCAGTTGTTTACACTATTTTTTTTTATATATTCACTCTTATTTAAACCAAGTATTGGTATGATACAACATAAAGAAGTTTATAATCTGTTTATGTCATATTATTATTATTATTATTTATGTGTGACTCTTATTACTATGTACTTCGGCCTAAAAAGGCCCTGTTTATGTCATAACAATGGAATGTAAAAAAACTCATTTTATTATAGTTAATTCATATAAAACGATTTTAGATTAAAATCCGTTTCAATAATCAAATCGTTTAAACATTTTTGCATGTATCGAACTTTAACAAGAAAATTTTTCCTAAAAGAAAATTAAACCACCAGTCGTTCCCTTCGTTTTGTTTAAATAAACGCATTTTTTATTTAATTTCAACTGTTGGGAGTGGGGTGACCCAGAAGCTGAACCCGCCTTTATAATGTGGGTACCCTCAATAGGGGAAATCCTGGTGTTTGAGCGTTATCTTGGACAAATCACTTTCCTACACAACCGTCTTACTAAAAAGCATTACAGCTTTTCAACTACTTACTGAAACCAAGATCCTTCATGAGTTGTAGTGGTACAGTTTTTTTTAAAATTATGTAAACCGTTATTATTAAAACTCTTGTTGATATTATAATAGCGTTTTCTATGCTTGGGTTTTAAAACTAGTCGGTAATATTTAAATTTGATAGTTTCTTCGCCATATCTGCTGCCCCTAAACTTTCATTCGGCACAAAGAGTTGAGAGAAAAGATGAGCTTTCAAAACTGTTTCTTTTCAAATGTTAAATAAGGCGAGAGGCGCAACTAACCGACTGTTCAAAATGAATAGTGAATTCATGAGATGAGAGAACTGCCTCTGTAAAGTAACTTTCTTGGTCTAGCTCCAGAAAAGTGTTCGCTTTACTTAGCATAAAAATGGAGTAATGTCGAAATTATTGCTTTGATGAGCACTTTCTTCAAAGAGAAGTACCCCTGTTTTAATTGGATATAACGCTTTGCATTATATGTTGTTCAGTGTAATATACAGTGCATAAATAAGTGCTAAATACCAGCAGGATTATCCCAAAGATCATGATCCAGGTTAGATAATGCCGTCTGTAATGCACCCCTGAGGAGTTCCGAAACCATATCAGATCCTCAGCTTGCTCAGGAAACTTAAGCTTGCTGCAACAACTGTGCAGCTTCGGTTGAAATGTTTCGGTTTCATAATGGGGCAATGTTAATACTTTGATATTGACCTTTTGTAATGTGGTGTACGAAACATTTCTAGAATCAGTTCTAATCCTGCCTGAACACATGGACTCGAGTTACTGCATTTCATCCACAAAACCAGTTTAAAACATACATTGTACTTACGAAATTTCTCTTCATTGCTAATTTTCTATTTCCCACACTAACTCAACAAATTTCTAAACATTTCCCTCCACTTACCTACAAGGGGAATGGCAGACACTAGTTAATCACAAACATACTATATGCCAATGGGACAAATCTGAAGGTATACAAATGAGTTTTTTCAAAAATTAATTTGAAGTGTGATTATTTTAGTTAATTCTTACGAAATGATTATAAATTAATACCTATTTCTCAATTAAACTAAACATAAACGGGTTATAAATCAATAATAATACAGTTATCCTAAGAATACCCCTCATTTATCAGGTAAAATGTTCCTTTATCAGTCTCAATTAGAAACTTGAATAAAAAGGTAAACATTTTAATTTGTGATCACAATAACTATAACAGGCCATAGATGGAGACCTATTCATTGTCATAGAAGTTAATTTAGTTTTCGTAATTTTTATTAAAATAGTAACAATTAGTTAATTTCTAATTTTTTATAATTATTGGTCAACTGTTTTGATTTTTAAATATTTTTATTTTATGTCAAAATTTATTTTTTTACTAAATGCTAAAGGATTGTAGTTGAAATAAATTTCTGTTGATACAAATTTTCTTCCGTATAGTTATCTCTATTAATAGATTTTCCCTCTAGTGCCTTACTTAGTATAAAAATAAATAAATGCCAACTGAATTATTTAGAAAGAATGTATCATAAAGCGATAATTTCATGTTACTTTTGTAGGATCTGAACAACAACATTACTAAAAGTAAAAGGATTACTAAAAGTTGATTAGAATGTAAAACATTTTAGAAATTTAAAATAGTTTAAGGAATTTCTAAAGAAAACTAAGGTGTTATATTGGCGTTCTATCAATATATTGTGTAATGAATTATTATTTTACTACTTCGAATACAGAAAATGAAGGGTCTGCAGCCCATTTTTTTAAACAGCTCTACAGTCCTGGACGGACATTGACCACCTCTGCAATCCTCCTGCAGTCCTGTCGATTCAAAGCTTCTGCTCTCCATCTTTTATGTTTACAGAAGAAATTTTTACTAGATTGTCTTCCACATCTTGAAGCCAGCGTTTAAGAGGTCGTCCTTTCCTTCTTTTGGCATGAATCCTATCATGGATCATCTTTTTTGGTATTTTGCCATCATTTATACGTTATACATGCCCTAGCCAACTAATTCTGCGGGACTTGATAAACTTGACGATATCCTCTTTCCCGAGAATGGCATTGATTTCAGCATTTATCCTTATTCTCCATTATCCATCAATGCAGGAGTCCTGGCCTCCAGACATTTTTCGGGACGCTTAGGACGCTCAAACACTCTTAGAGCCTGATTTTCAGTGGTCTTCAAGGTCCATGTTTCTGATGCGTAGGTCCATAACTTCACCTTTATGCTCCTGGAGACTACACTCAATCTCATCACTTTTCTCAAACTAAAATAGGCTCCATTCCCAGCCATTTTGCACTTACTTATTTCATCTTCTATCTTGTTTTCACAGTTGATTTCTGCTCCAAGAGGGGTAAAGCTCTTGACACACTCGAAAAAATATTCACCAAAGTTGAGGTCAATCTTTTCTCTTCTTGCTGGGGAGACTCTAAGATATTGGCAACGCATTAGGTTGCCTAATTATTTTTTAAAGGGACTAAAAATTTCCTTCGTTTGGCCATCTTCAGGAGTCCCGAACCTGTACGGTATTAGTCACTTATTAAAGACTCTATTCCTGATTATATTCAGATAGACAAAATTTAGAACTCCCATTGTAACATCAGTCTGATTACCTATAGTAGCATAAAAGTGACATTAAATGAATAAACAAACTTCAAGTCCAATAATATTAGTAACTAAATTAGTTAAAGTTAACTATTCTAACTTATAGTAATGATAGGGAGCGGATTCACTTTTATTTAATATGTTAACAGCCGGACATGGATCCTATGGGATCTAATACCATCCTGGGGCTCACCGCAGCCCCTATAAAATGGGAACCAAAATAAGGGAACCGTTGTCCAAGAAACAGTGCACTCTACCGTGAAATGAACCCCAGGTTCTATGGTTGTAGTGGTACAGGTTATATAGTATTGATACCTATGGCGCTACGAATGATAGCTGGTATTATTAATTCACTGATTGACATATCTACATCAAACGTTTCGTATTCTCACTTGTCCAGGCCCTAATATCCTTCAGATAAGATAAGCTCGATTCCTATCAAACCTGTCAACTTAAATCGCACTCAATCAAGATTGGCGTTAACTTTATTCTCAAACACTTAACAATAGATCTGACGCGAGCAGTCAAACTGAGATTTGCATCAGTGAAAGATTGAGTTTTATTCGGCCGTGTCCAGTTCCTCGTGTATAGCGGATTTAGATTTTACTATTGCAAATCATGACAGAGGTTGTGATTGAGTTATTTGAAAGATATCATGTATAATGTAATCACTCATAAATTTATTATAGTCATTATTCAAAAGGATTCGCTTCAACCTTATAATAATAAGTGTATACAGGCATCAGAACATACATTAATGCTCATATATCATAACAGCCTCACTGATAAAGGGTTATGCCCAGTTTTCTCCAAAATAATTTTTTTGCACTTAGAGAAGCGGAATCGTATTATTATGATAGTAATCCAGGGACTTTGTTAGGCATTGGCTAGATAAAGAGTAATTGCTTATATTACAATTCAATTTCAAGCCTAAACTAAGATAATGGTACAATTTCGCTCTCTCTCTGAACCAAAGTTGGGTTAACTACTTATTCACGGTTGTGGAAGATAGATATACTAATAGAGTTTTTAGATATCATCGATTTTCTTATAAATAAAATATCGAATCTAACATAGAGAAATGCTGAACTGTTAATAAACATAATGGAAAAGAAGCAAAATCTCTATAACAAAAACAGGTATCTCAAATGTAATAGTTGTTTTTAACTTAGAACGTTAAACTGTTGAAATAAGAACGAACGGTGTTTAACTAATCGTTATTTTTAATTAATGACTAAATAACAAATATAAACAATGAGAGCTCGAATTAAAAACATAAAGGACACAATTTTTATATAGAATATTTTTTTTTACCTTTTAATAACATAAAGAGTATTGAATCCTAGTGGTTCTGCGTTTTGGAATGGTGTACTGTCCTTTTTTTATTATTTTTAGAATAGAATAATTTATTGATATTTACAACTGTAATTATATTACATCAAGTAAATCTGCTGTATGAACAAAGTAAAAAAAAACACTTATGGAGAAACTATCAATTGATAGCACTCCGATAAAGTTCTATAGTAGAAGGTCTCGAGGCCATCTTCTTTTAAGACGCCTCGGAGGGATTATATTTTTAAATATAGATTTCTGATGTGAAATGTGTTATATCTCATCTGCTGTTATGTGCTCCTGATTCCTTAATTATTTATATTTTATTATTTAATTATATGATAGGAAGCTTTGTTTTTGCATATAATTGAAGAAGTCATCCTCAGACGCGCCATGCTACAGGAAGAAAAATATATATAGTCAAATGAGCCCTGCTGTAACATGTGCTTCACCTCTTTTGTTTTGATACAGTTCTTTAAGTGTCTAGTTCTCACGTTTTCGGCCGCCTGTCAATAATCAATCTTCTGTTTTCAAGGTGCAAGCTTAATTCTCTGGAAAGCATACTTTGCTTACGAATCTCATTATCGCGAAGTAATCGACATTTCAAATTGTTTTGCCTCCTACTAAAGACTTCTGAATGGCCGCATTTCTAATGAGTGTAACAAAGCTAAAAACTTTCAGATCGTCCCGAATAATCAATTCTCACATTCGTATTTCAAACGAATAGTTTGATTGCAATTGAAAATAAATAAAACAGATTTTTAAGCTTTATTTTGTGTTGCATATTGTTTTTCAATAATGTTCGAAGATGGTTAAGTTAATTGATACTGGCCCAAAAAAGTACTTTTTTTATTACTACTAATGCTAGTAATAATTACTAATTATTACTAATATTATCTACAGCCCCGGTGAATACGTATATAATAGTGAATATTATTATTAAAGCATAGAGCTCCCTATTCTTCCTTCTTCTCCGCACATCTCCATCCTTCACAGGACCAAATATTCTACTAAGGATCTTCCTCTCAAATAGATCCTTCACATCATTCCTCGTTATAGTCCAAGTCTGTGAGGCGTAGGTAAGGACTGAATTATAAAGGTTTTATACATAGTAGTGTATAAGTGAATAATATTAATTTATTTTTAAATTAAACAACTTATGAATAAAAAGTAAATGTTGAGGCTCGATAAAGATTTATTCAAAACACTTTATTATGAATTAAAAACTGTTGGTTTTCGTAAGTCATATCTCCGAAATGAGTTTTTTGTACTTTAAGAAATGGAATCGAGTTATTTTCACAGTGGGTTAGTTGCTAAGTCATGCATTGGCTTGAAAAGGAGTTATTGCTTATATTACACCTCCATTTCAAGCAAAAGACTAGGAGAATGACTCCATTCCGCTTCCCTCATTGTAGTTAGCTCCTTCTGGACCAAATTCGACTGACTTAGTTATCCACCCTGCCTGCAGATATATAAAGTGGCTAATATAATTTGCCTGGCCATATTAATGTGACCACCAAGAAAGATTATTTCTTTTTGTTTTTTCCTAGTTTTTTTATATACTTTCGCGTGTCTTAATCGCTATAAATTGCTGTTTTAAGCAATGGTAACACTGTTATAAGTTTTTTAAAGTATTTTTTTTTAGTAATGGCAGCATTGGTTTTAGTACAGCAATTTTGTTTTACAAGTGACGGCGTGCATAATTTGTGTTTGAAATTTTTGTAGATTTATTGTTTCTTTTTCATTAAATACAAGTCGGATTCGGTAAGTTTATTATTGATGTATTATTTGTTACATATATATTAACTATTTTTATAGTTTTTTTCATTAATATAAAAAATAGGGTGTAAATAGGGCGACACCACAACATATTAAAAAAAAATAAAGATTTATTTTCGAAACTATTTTTTCAATTTCATATTATTATCAGATAACTAACTTACCCATAAAACTAATATTTAAACTCGATTTACTTCATTACGCCTACAAAAAGATAATGCAAACATGTAACAAGAACGAATCTATCCAGTGGTCACATGGCCAGGGACTGTACCTAGTAATTAAAATACAAGTAATACAGTTAGTCTCAGTATATTTCCAACAAGTATGTTTTCCTTCTCATCCCTCTAGACAGAAACAAAATTATTTATTTTTTAAGGCCATTCTACTATCTATTAAATTCAGCTAGCCTTTAGAAAGCTATTCCCTTAAAAGTATATTAAGAGCGTTCATAAAGGCGGCTAAATAAGAGCGCTGCGCCGAAGATAGCAAGGCGCTCTTACAAACCCGTTTCTTTTCACCTTCCTCGCCAGCCGTTGTGATAATCTATATCAAACAGCCGTTTAGGAAAGCACTTTCGTCCAGGAAGTGGGTGTCCTTAACGCGTAAAGACCGTTCCGAATAAATGAGAATATAATGCCAAGAAAATTACATGCTATGTCTTACAGGTTGACGATGAGTTTCAAATGTAAATATTATCATAAAATATTTTTAAGTAATTGCAAAAAGTTTTCAATTCTTCTAATGTACTTTTCATTACATTTTTTCTTGAATCACTACGCAAAGGTATATAGAGACTCACAAGCAAAACGATACACCAGAATATTGATGGGAATCTTATATTAAATTAAAATAATCATTAATGTATTCACTAAACAACTAAGTGATTTATTGTTTATACATAAACATAAACAAAATATCAAGGATTTAAAATTAAAATAAAACACATTTGTTCATGATTACTTCACAGCGAAAATAATACACCTTTGTTTTAAACCATAATTGATTGCCTTAAACAATCTTCCTTCAGTTAAACTGTTGTGTTGAAAGTGTTTTTCTATAGTGGGATTACACAAAATTTGTAAACAACTTTAGTTGCTCATTCAACATGTTAATGATGGAAAATCTCTGAATCAAATAGTCAAAAGTGAGGCCTCCCGTTTTGAATGTGAGGTGAACTTATTTGTTCATTTTTTGTTCGAACAATAAAAGTTGAATATTTTTAATTTTATTATTTGTACTTAAATTGATATTAAAGCTCAGGGGTGGCAAACGCATGGACTTATGATGGAAATCTCCTCCAACATATTTTGGAGCCGGGTAGATCCGTCACACTTTTGCTAAATATATTTGTTTTATAATGGGAAAAGTGATGAAAGCCGATGTATTAATTATTTGAGCATTTCCACTGTGAGCGACTGTATATCTATCGTGATCCCTTTACGTTCTTGCATAGAAAATTAGAATTGAAAATACACGGAGGGTATTTTGCACGAAGTTCTTCTCAATAATACGAGTATATTAGTCCTGTTCAATGACTTCAGAACATCTCATCCCTCACTCATGTACTTGCTGTCACGTAAGACGAAGCTGATTTACTCTAGAACGAACAGACAAGATTCCTATTATAGAGATTTGTATACTACCCAGACGATCCTCTCCGACTTGAGAGGTCGGGAAAGGAAGATGATTCCTTGACCCGCTTCCCGGGATCATCTTGTTAGTCCTTTCAGCCGTTCGAGGGTCGTCCCTGCTCCTCTAATGAGCCTATCACTCTCAATATATTTACTAAGCTCTTGTAGCAGACTCTGGTTTTTGCCTCTTCCTTGATTAGATGTATCTTAATGTCTAGAGGAGTGTCCTTGTTATTGTCAATAGTACATTTAACAACATCAGTTCTTTCTGTTAGGTCGGTGTCTGATTGTCAAGGGCGAAAAAGATAATGTGTAGTCCTGTATTTTGCAATAACCTTCAGCAGATTTGTTATGTAACCTATAATTTTTTAATTTATCATCCATCTTTCTGTATTACTATCTTTCTATGTCTTAAACATTTTTATGAAATAATAGTTTAATACTAGATAAAAATATATAAACAATCTACATAGTCGTTGTATTGGGTTGTCACACATGAAATGTCCGTTTTTAAAACCACGAAGAAAATACAAATTTGAGATCAAATCTAACATATTTTTTATTCAAAGTATTTGTCATCATTGTCGATACACTTCTGCCAACGGCTTATCAAGTTTTCTATCCTAGATTTGAAAAACTTTGAGTCACGCGATGAAAGGAATTCAGAAAATACATTTTTAATGTCTAAATCATTGATAAACAGCTTTTCTCGCAAAAAGTTGTCTAAGCTCCGAAAAAAGTGTTAGTCTGTAGGGGAAAGATCAGGGGAATATGGGGGGTGTGGTAAGACTTCATAGCCCACATCATTTAATTTATTCACAGTCTGTATTGAAACACGAGGTCGGGCGTTATCATGAAGGAGAATAGTTCCTTTCCTGTTTACCAGTACCGGCAGTTGCTTGATCAAATTTTGATGCAGTTGTTCAATTTCTTGGCAGTATGATGTTAAATCAATTGTTTTTCCCTTTGGTAGAAAATAAAAATGAATGACCCCGGCCATTGACCACCATAAAGTAAACATTAACTTTTTCTGTTTTGGCATGTGCCCAGGAGGCTGATCGGCATCTAACCATTGACCAGATCGGCGTCGATTGTCATACATGATCCACTTTTTTGTCACAAGTTATTAAGCGGCCGAGAAATGGTTCGTTTCTCAGCAAGCAAGGCGTTTCAATTGCTGGCGTTCGTTGAGCTCGTGAGGGACCCAGAAATCGAGCTGTTTAGCCTTTCCGATCAATTTTAAATGCCTCGTGCCTTTGAATGACTTGTGCCTAGCTCTGACGCATTTTCTCTGACTGTTTTATGAGGGTCTTCTTCCACAGCAGTCTTAAAGTCTTCGTCCTCTGTTGATGTTAGAGGTCGTCCACGGGGCAGTTTTTCTAATGTCGTATATCCTGAGAAAAATTTTGTTAACGAACGACGGATGGTTCTTTCATCAGCACTTCCTTCACCAAACGCATGATTAATATTTCTTGCTGATTGAGGGAATACTTGACGGTTCAGAGTGACCAAATGACTTCATTGCATAACTGTTGGTTGTTTGGAGCTTCCATGTTCTATATTCAAGGTATTAGTGGGTTTTTTTTAGTGAATTCTTTCTGGATAGTATTAATCTTTTATTTTACAGCATGTTTGAACAATAATTTTCTTTCTTGTACGGACTAAAATTGTAAGGATATTTTTAACATTCCTACTACTAGTTATGAATTGACGTTTGTAAGTGCCATGCAAAAAAAAATTTACTTGTAAACCTTCTATTTTAGTCATTACTTGATCAGGGTAACATGGAACTACGTGGGTGAATCAAATATAAACGAGGCTTATTTTTTAATTTTTTTATTTTTACTTTGAACACAAAGAAAAGTACACCTCATTTTTCTACATAGTCTCCTGATTTGGAAATACATTTTTCCAAGCGCATAGGCATTTTTCCAATCCCGTCCTCATAGAATGAACTAGGTTGTGTCTTCAGCCAATTGAGCACGTAGGCTTCAACCTCATCGTTACTGACGAATCTCTGACCTCCCAAAGCTTCCTTGAGTGGGCCAAACAGGTGAAAGTCACATGGTGATAAGTCTGGACTGTAGGGAGGGTGTTCTAGCGTCTCCCAGCCCAGTTGCTCCAATTTTTCTTTCGTCAGGGCCGCAATATGCGGGCGAGCATTGTCCTGAAGAAGAATCACTTCTCTCATCGGTAGATCCCTTCTTTTGCGGCGATATGCAAGTCTGACTTCATTCAAAATGTCACAGTAGTATGCGGCATTGATAGTCCTGCGTTCATGCAAAAAATCAAGATGCAGCAAGCCACGCTGGTCAAAAAACACGGTAGCCAAAACCTTCCCAGCTGACAGCCGTGACTTGGCTTTCACTGGTCCAGGTTCCCCTTTCAGTCTCCACTCCATACTCGCTTGTTTTGATTCAGGGGTGTAATGGTGCACCCAAGTTTCATCACAGTTGATAATGTGAGTGAGAAATGAGGCTCCCTCAGCCTGAAATCTTGCAAGAAGACCTTCACAGACCTGCAAACGGTCCAGCTTCTGCTCAGCTGTGAGAAGTCGAGGAACCCACCTGGCACACACCTTACGAAACCCTAGCTCCTCTGTGAGTATGGAAAAAGTGCTTCCATAGCTTATCCCAACCTCACTTGCAATGGCACTGGTGGTTAGACGTCTGTCACCTTCAATAAGCTGTCGAACACGGCTGATGTTGTCTGCTTTGATGCTGGAGCGGGGTCTGCGGTCATGGCTTTCATTCTGAACACGATCACGACCCTCCACAAACTGTTTATGCCATGCAAACACTCTGGCACGAGAAAGTGTCTCTTCCCCAAACTGTACAGTCAACCTGCTCAAGATTTCAGCCGGTTTTACACCTCAGCAGCAAGAAATTTGATGATAATACGTAAATATCGAGGGGGATACATCCTGCTCAGACATCGTCACGACGGTAACTGGTGAGTTCGAGCGCATCCGCCCGCCTGCTTCCCCCACTCCTGGCATCCCTACCCAACACCCCTAAACGCGGGAACGTTCCCGCACCTTCGCTTATATTTGATTCACCCACGTATTATTGAAAATAATTATAATTTTTTAAATCATATCAAAGCATATTTCAAAGATTCTGAAATTAGAATTCATGTGGAAATGGTTGACTGGATAGTTCTTTAAACAACGTCAAATGGTCAGGGGGTGCAGTAAAAAAAAAATACAAAAAATAGGTTAAACTTATTTCAATTGTAGCTATTTTTCAACCTAATTTTTTGATCATCTTCAGAGTAGAGAGATAAAGAATTCATCAGTTACTCAACATGAGGTGCAGTGGGACTCTTTCAATAAATAAAAAAAATAAATATGCTGGTTAAGAAAACATTGGCTAAGCAAGGAATGCCACACACTCAGAAATTAGTCATTTTTGTAACCAACTTTCCTTATGCATAATAACATGGTAACCTACCACCCACGACTTGAGGCCATCACATCATACCGCCAGTTCGAGATCACGAAGCCCAGATATCGAATCCACCTGCTCACCCGAACTCGACCGGACCTCAGCAAGGAAATGAGCTCAGCAATTAGGACGATTTGAAAATTTATTGGCGGATAAGACTGGTAACGAGCCGGCATTATTTGTGAGATGAAGAAAGTAAGACATGAGACTTGTTCCCGAAGGCCTGTTATTAAGTTGGGCGGTCTTTGCAGACCCCAATCAGTTAACTGTCGCTTCGGAGAGCTGAGATAGATATTTCATAACGACCTGTGGGGAAGGGTTCTGCTACGGGTATGTACTAGCTTGGGGACTAGAGACTACTGCAAGAGTTGTTATGAAAAGATCAAGGAATTAGTGGAATTCTTTCATAATTAGTCCTTAATAACATGAAAAGTTAATGCAATATTAAAGAAAGACGAAACCCTCACATAATTTAGCTTCTGAAATTCTAAAAATTAAGCAATATAAGTTTACTCACAGTAAGCACATAGCTAGGGCTCCCGTAAACCACCAAATTATTTAAAATCATCCCTAACTTAAATCCAAAGCTATTTTTAAATTATCTGTATGATAATATCTATGTAGTCAGTATCTCCTTACAATCTTTATTTATTCATACATTTTTTATTTCATCATTTCGGCCAATGTCAGATAGGGGTAAAGTATTATGGCTTCAATCGATTAAATTAAAAAAAAAATATGACGAATGAATTTAAATATAGTTTTGTTCAGTGTATCAAATAATGTTTATATATATATGAGGTCATGTTGACCTTTCCAAAAGAAGTTGATTAAGTTATAATAAAAAAAAACCCTGGCATTAGCAATTATCATTTACAAGTGAGTCTAACATCGCTACTTACTCATTTGTAAGTAAAGAAGGAAAACTTTATATTAGTGCACATACATCGTCGAAATAAACAATAAATTTTTCGTTCTTAATCTGTAGCGATTGCTGTAGGGCTGACAAGTTATTTTAAATTCATATGCAGTCTTCTATAAGGCGTAAAATCACGCATAATGACATAGGGTAATTACGTTTGACGATACGCACAGATTTCGAATGAACCTTGAAATAGTGTTTTCACTCTCTTGAAAAGTGTTCTCTTTTCACATTCGATACATTGTATTTGTATCGACGACATAATCTTACAAACTTAAACATACTTTTTATTTTAATTATCATAATAAAGTTAATGATCGAAAATTACATCATACGATAAACAAGATGCGATATCCGCTTTCCTGATTTAGAACGGAAAGGAGTGATTAAGAGTTTAATCTAAAGCAGAATTCCTAAAATGGACAAGATTCCTGTCATTATTAATGTTTAGCAATTATTCCCTAGTGGTTAGCATATCAACCTACTATGTCCGAAATCGCTGGTTCGTAATCACCACAGGATTTTTAAAGGGTGTAAAAAAAGGCATCCTTGGTTATGTCGTCCTTCGGAAGGGACGTAAAATGAGTGTACCTATCGTGTGTGGTGTTACGTACTCGTTAATGATCTCTATCCTGGTTATACATAAGTAGGAATAAATTCTCCACTGCTTTGTATATTGTCTGATTACCATAGCTCCCTAAAATGACGCTAAATGAATAATCCAATTATTCCTATACTACCATTGTTATTTATTTTTAAATATGTAAACATTATTACTAAGGTTGAAGTTTGTAATTGTTGAAATATATTATGTTGAAAGTTATTATAAGCCAGTGTAATAACGTCAAAGTCCATCCTCTCATGGATCCCATATATATTTTATTGTTCCTTATATATAGTTATTATAAACTGTAATTACAATCGGTGAATCGCCAGAATAATTAAAATTTGATGCTACGTTGAGTTGTCGAATTTCATCAGATACCAAATTAGAAACAGTGGATTTGGACTAGCCTTGATCCAAGTAAGTGTGACTCTAAGGAAAGAGCTCTGTTGGTCGTGAACTTGGCCTAAGCCAATCAACAGCGACTTAATATTCTGCTTCATTACCGCCGGCCTAAAGGTCAGTAGGTATGATACCGCTTGGTAAATACTATATCATTCCAATGGAATTTCCGATGACCTACTTAAACAGGTATCATTTTCCAAATTCGAATGGAACTTGAATCCGATAAGTCGCGCAATCTGATTGTCAAGGGCGAATAGGATAATTCGTATTCTCGCTCGGCAGATTTCGGTTTGCTTCATGTAGATTTGTTATGTAAGCTATACTTATTTCGTTTATCCTTAATCTTTTATGTATAATTGAATACCTTGGTTTATGTAAAATTCGATAGTATCGAAATATACGTGTATCGAATGTATAGAAATGAAACTCTCTATGTATCTGTTGACATGGAAAAGTTTTTAAATTTAGATATGGTGGACTATGGCCAGTGGATCATATTTTCCATATCTTCATCTGTTGAGATCGTGTAGCAGGTTTGCTCAGCGTGTAGAGAGCTGAGTTACTATTATGAAGTACAAGATAAATATTCAAATCCAGCTGCATGAGATAAATAATTTAATCGGTTGGTAACCCTGGAGGGCCTTCTGGGAACTACATAGCCTCTTGCTAGTTACCCTTAGTTGGAAAAAAAACAAGCGGAAGTCATCTCCCTCTATAATTGTTCCTCTAAAACAGTGCAGTTTCTACCACGGACTGAATCTAAGACACTTCATGGATTGTAGTGGCACAGCTAAAACATAAACAAATCTGTAGAGATATCAAGGTACTGTAAAAAGTCATTTAATATTTTACAAAGAAACTGTTGGTCTTTTTTTTTTGATGTTTCAAAAGAACTTTTACTCTAAATGGGCCTGGAGCAGTAGTCGCTCTATAGCCATAGCAGTAGTTGGCGGTTATAGCCACCTGCGATCGAAGATTATTTCATGCCTTCTTATCAATACTTCCTCCCCTTTCTACCTGAAAAAAGTCAGCGAGCTATAAGGACCTTGTCCATTATCAACTGCCATTCAGATTCCAAATTAACTGAATAAGCGAGTAAGTATTGAAGCCAAGTGGATATACTGGTACTATTTCCGTGGAATTATCTCTGTTAAAAAGGACACTGAACAACGTTACATCTTTTTAATGTTTTTCCTCCTATTTTGCCTCACTTGGCTCAAGTCGGAAAAATATTCTAAAACTAATTGTCACACTTTTAAAAAAATAACTCTTCCATTAATATTGTTTAATACGTCCGAAGGAGTTTGTAAGCTTAGAGGGAATTTTATTTTTAAAGAATCTATCATTCTGTTTTGTTTTTAAACCCCAAAATTTAGTAAATACTTATTGTATCAGGTATATAAGTAAACACGTCAGTATTTTATTTTTTGTAATGAGCCATATTAGTAAAATATTTAGTAGTATTGACTTTACGGAAGGCGTGGAGAAATAAAATTTAAAGAAGTTAAGAAGATAATAAAACTTACTCATTATGGGTTTTATAATGAGTATAATTATCTAATAAAAATAATAGTTATTACGTCATTAAGTAATGACGTTTGATAATAGTAATACTAAACAATCATAATGGAACACGATATAATGTAATATCTCAATAATGAATCATCACACTTTTTACTTTTAATTTAATTTAATTAATTTACTAAAATTAAATTAAAGTGAGAGATGTAATATTGCGTGGAATTCATACGCGGATAACTGATTCGTGACCTGCTTTTTCGTAATCTATACCACTAAAAATATTTTTTAAATACATTTTAAATCTATAATCGAATTTCGCTCAATGTATACCATTGCAAGAATTCATCAGATTTGTGATAATTTAGCCTGAAATAATTGATATATATCTAAATTAGCCTCCTTATCCAATCACCCGAACCTTCGAATGTTAGTAAAAGAAATAAAGTTAATATTTATATTCATAACAGTAGAAGAATAGACATATATTCTGACCAACGTGCATTAATTAAATGAGCTTAGATCTAGGTACGAGGAATTCGCTAGTGTTGATAACATCATACTAGATAAGCGTATCTTTGCAACAACTAGAGCACACTCATTATAAAGCATCTTTATTCAATGACCTTAATTTCCAAAACCTTTACAATCAGCTGGATTAGAGGCAATTTATTACTTTAAATAAGTTCCTTCTCATTTACATTAATAGCTTTTTAGTCGTTTCTTCCAAGATGAGAGTGTTATTTTTGTAGTAAATTAGAGATTGTAAGACAAAGGGTTGAAAAGGAGTTATTGCTTATATTAAAACTCTATTTCATGCAAAAAAAAACTACGATAACGACACGAATCTGCTTATCTCAATATAGTTAACTTTCTGTCGACAAAAATTGAGTTAACGTTTTATTATGCAGACACATATAAATATACTGCTTATGTGTTTATACCCGGTTTAACTATCAGATGATGATTAGTTCTCTTAGTTGATTATGTTAGTTGATAAAGTACTCATTTAATCTTACTAGGGTATTCCCTGTCACGTTCTAGCAGAATAGAACTGTTTACTTCACCTTATTATCGTTGGCCGTAGCGGATTTTCTGGGATTCTTGTAAAGGGGGGGGATCTCGTATAAAGTATGAGATCTATCTATTTATAGCCACTCTGACTCCTAGCTTGCCTTTTCCAAACCTACATAGGGATTAGAACCGTAGTTACGTAATCTGGAAATGCCAGAAGGATCAACTATATGTCGCCCTATAATCTTCACATTTTCTTACTTCTGAAATGCCACGTCCTCTTACCTTTCTCCATATTTGGTCTGTGTGCAGTTTGAACCCGTAACCGACATTCTTCTTCGACTTCCTTGTTCCCTGGGGGAACCCTCACCTTGGACACCCCAAAGGAGTTGATGGCGACGCTGTCAAACGGTGTTTTGATATTATGCGATAGCTCCCATTTCATAATACGCACCCACGCCCTGCTCCAAATTCCCTAAACGACGAGTTTCAAGGTCCGGCTCTTGGGCAACCCTAGCCGACTGACCCACATCAGATCTAGCCTCCGATCGCCGCCGATCAGGAAAACGGAGGTTGCGGTGCCGGGCAGTTGAGCTCCAGTAGCTCTAGATCTTATGTAAGTGGAGTACTGCTAAGTGGACTATAACTTGCGCAGTCACCAACGATACGTTCAGACTGAAATTATCGAAATTGATTCGATAATTTGAACAAATATGTATGTAATAACAAAATAATTAAGACATGATTAGAAACGTTGATTGGACTATTGGACCCTAATTTGATTTCAGATATTTAACAGCATGTTAATATAACTCATTTCAGTGCTTATTGGGACTGAAATTATAACAAACTGAATAAAAATCCTTCTTAATTAGGAGTAGACCCGCATCCGCTATTTGCTTTAAAATATTTTTTTTATTATTTACTGTTTATATGCGAAATGTCATTGAAAATATGATTTTCAAATAAATATCTTTATTATTATTACTTGACATGAAACAGCCCTGAAGGACTAGGCGACTATGATACTGCGTTTTTTTTTTTTCAATTTTTTCTCGGCCCACCTTTGCCTCATGATTTCACTTAAGGTTTTTCTTCTTTATTCTGTCCAGGTCTTGGATGGACATTTTTTTCTGTCAGCCACTAGTACCGCTTTTCTGATGAATTTATGGTCTTCCGTTCTGTTTTATAATAATATAGTGTAATCCCGTGTTTCTGTGTTTCTTGTTTTCTTTGTTATGTGCATTCTTGTTTGAATTTGTAGCCTATACTTTTGGTGAATTTTTTTTTTGTTTAGTCTCTACTCGTTTACCCTCATCATGTGACCTTAAAATCTTAGTCTTCTAACCCTCATTTCATTTTCTAAGTCACGTATTTCACAGTCAATTTCTTTGTTATATTTAAGCCGGTATCGCTCTGGTGTTACTTGGGCCCGTGGATTCTCCTAAAAATTCTTCTCTCTATTTTAAGAAGTTTATCTAAACTGGGAAAGCACATAGTCTCGTTCCCGTACAATAATATCACTGGTTTTACCACTGTATTGTAGTGCCTGATTTTGGCCTTCTTGGAGAGGCATTTTTTATTATGCATACTATTCGTTAAGTAGCATAAATTCCCCAAATTTTTAATAAATATTTATATTATTAAAAAAAATTATTTACTGTAAATGAATATAAAATTATAACACTTAATGGTAAAAGATATTCTTAATTTAATATATTCGTATATTCCGTTTCCGTAGCCGCTGTCGTATTTCCGAAATAAAAGTGGTTATAACTCAAATCCTAGTGTTAAAAATAGTAGTTGGAAAGCTATTCCAAAGAGCAGTTTGACATTAAATATCAAACCAAACCAGGATGATTAATGACTAATCTACCAGCAAAATGTATTAGCAATCACCACGAGGATTTCCATGGAAAACATAAACTAAATGTTAATATAAAACATGTTCGTTCTAAGAAAAACGTATTTATCGAGCCGTGCCATTAATTTTTTTTATGATTATATAAATTCGATCGTAATTTACATCCAATCTTATTTTGAAACAAATTCATATTTATAATTGCGTGAAATTCATGGAAGTATCGTACTTACTTAGAACAAATAATTTACGCACACAAAAAAAAAAGAAATGAATGGTAAGATTAATGATCTTCTGGGGTTTTTGAACTTTTTAAAAATAAAATGAAATAAATTACTTATCGTAGCAACAAGTGCAATGAAGTGAAATACATTTACATAATAATGCTTAATTGTGTTAATCAATTACTCAGAATTAAACTATACTTTTGAAAAAAGGTTTGTTCCAATATATTTTTAAATTTAAAATGAATGCCATAAGGACGAACGTCATTAGGAGGGATTCGATCGAAATAGTAAAAATACTAGACAAACATTTTCTCTACAATGTACAATTGTGCCAAATTTGAAGAAAATCGAACTATATTTTGTCTTAATTTTGTAGGAAAGAGGACACACAAATACCAGACTGTTGAAACAATAATTCGCTAGGTGTTTTGTCAATAACAGTTGTATTTAGTTTGCTTAGTTAGTTTGCTTCTTATTCCTTTAAAAAATCACTTAACAGTTTTCGAGTTCTTTTTGTCGGCCGGATTTTAAAACTGTGTCATGTTTTAGTCCTGCAGGAACTGTTGTTTCTTTGACTATGTCACTTTACGCTGCTAGGATAATCATACGATGCTACATTTGGAGCTCTACAGTTTGCCTATCTAGGTTTAATTAGGAAAGGGATTTTTAACGAGTACCTGACAACGTACGGCTCGGTACCTCGTTTTGACGTCCCTTCTGAAGAACGGCATAGCCAAGGATTTTTTACTCTCTTTAAAAAATCCTGGTCCTTGTAAGAAAACGATACGAGAATCGGTTTCAAAATAATGTGAAATATTAGTCCATTTATCTCATTTTTATGACTATAATCTCGTACATTAATTAATTGTTTCAAGGAAAAAAATATAAAGTTTGTCATATTTATTTAGCCAAAATATATAATCTCACTAATAAAAGATATTGATCATTCAAGCGTCATAACAATTTGTAACAGATTGTTTACGGGCGAATGTTAATTAATGAATGGGTTATTAGGTCCTGGCCTTGGACTACATCCTAACACCTTTAGTTTATTTACATAAAGAATATTGATGTGGTACAGGTGGTAAACAAAAGGTTCAATATAAGGGAGTATGAGGAAGCACAGTCTTTTATAATGGTTCATTACGGTTTAAAAATCTTTGAATATATTTCTACACAATTTTAAATTTAAGAATGTATTGATACAAGTAATCACACGAAGTAATAAAATATGTTTAATTTTATTAACTTAGTCTTACGAATCCGAGTCTTTTTAAAGGCGTATTAAACACTAATGACATATCCTTCGTGTTTAATCGTGAAGGAATTTTCAAACTTTTATGGATTTGAGCTGCAACTAGTCAGGATTATCAAGTTACGATTTTTCAGGTTCTAAATTTTCTAAAATATGTTAATTTCATGTAATTAAATATAATTTACAAATAAATGTTACGTGATAATACAGTGTGAAAATTCAATTTATACAAAAATGTCCATTCATTTTTAACAATTATGAAATAAAACCATAAAATTATTGTTAATAAAGAAACGTATAATTGAGAATAAATAGGTAATATCAATGCTTGAATGATGTGCGTCTTTAAACATTAAAACCTAACCTAACATCAAAGCTTAAAATAGAAAATTTTTTAAGGACAGATAGATAAAATATGTTGAAGTTGGAATATAACGACGAAACGAGACTTTTTGACGCTGGAAATTACTTTTTTTTGTTTCACTAAATTGAATTTATCATAGAATTGTTGTCAATTGTTTAGTTCCATCAGATTCGAGCAAACCATTGAGATGTTCGTGGGAAAATATCCGAGTGGTATATTGTTAGGTAGGCCCGTATTAGATCTCTATAGTATTTTTCTACTTTATTTTCTTTCTTTTTTCGTTCCAATAAATAAAATAAAAAAAATTCTATTCTTCTTTATATTTAGGAATACCGGGGTTAAAAAGATCTTGTGTGACTAAAGTCGCTTCATGGTGTATCGTGTCAATCACTATACCTACAGGATATGGACAATACTGTCTCTTCAGCTCGTCATCCATTCAGGGCATGGTTAACATTGTCCATAATGCTTCACAATCGATTTGTCCGATTCTATCGCCTTTGTGAAATCGATTAGTCGTTTTTCAAGATGTTCTCATCAATACCGATATTTTCTAGCTCCCATTTAAAGTCACGGCTATCATTCATTTGTAAACAAATTAATGTATGATTTTTTAAATGTTCATTTCATTTTTTTGTTTTTTCTAGGCTATTTTTTCATTTTATAAATTTTTGGTTTCATGATTACCTACTTATCATGAATTTAAAAAATAAAAATTAACCTTAAAAAAAAGATAATTTTTTTTGTCGCTCCTTTTGTCATCTCCTAATTTTTTTTGTCATTCAAATATAAAATGAGCCTATAGGCTTATATGAATAATTGATAGACAATCAATAAAATTTATCTTTCCATCTATAGGACAATCATTCATATCTTCCGATCCATTCATTAAGTTAATGAAAAGGGAATTCTAAGGCAAAATATAATACTACAAAACTTAATTACTAACTTTTGAAAAGGCCCATAGTTTCCTCATGATTTATGGCAGGTATATAACTTTAAAAACATGATTATATCAATTTAAATATTTCTCGGCAAC